>CM045734.1:23686063-23698563 GCA_024760905.1 Plotosus lineatus | reverse complement strand
GAGGTGCCCACTGAAGACCCTGCACTGGTCCAGGCACTGTCACAAAGCCAATGGGCTCATAGCTCTCTCGGACTGAGAAGAAGAACACTGTGCCATCCGAACTCTGCCAATAGAAAGAGAGAGAGAGAGAGAGAGAGAGAGAGAGAGACTTACAGAAAGTCACATGAAGAAAGGTAAAGGAATGAGATACAAACACACAAAAGAAATAGGGAGTGTGTACCCCAGTAGCTAGGATCTCCCCACTGTCCTTGAAGGAAATGGCTGTCACAGGTGCATTATGGGGTTTGAAAGCTTGTTTAAGGTGAAGCTCTGTGAGATTGTCTTTGTGAACCTCATACAGGCTCTGAGATTGACAGAACTCCAACACACGCACCACACCGTCCTGGAAGCCCACAAGCAGGAATCTCTCACTTCCATACACCTCGAGAAAGAGGGAGAGAGAGAGACAGAGAGAGAGAGAGAGAGAGAGAGAGAGAGAGAGAGAAAGAAAGAGAGAACACACACCATGTTCATTTCCTGTTTGTACATTTCTACAAATCCTGAATCCATCACAAAGATTCCCAGCACCAGGATTCATTCATTCACTTTATCAACCGTTTCATCTTAATTAGTGTCATGAGGAGGCTGGCGCCCATCTCAGCCAACTCTGGGCGAGGGCGTGGTACAACCCTGGACAGCTCACCAGGCCATCAAAGGGTGATTCCAGATTTATATTAAAACATTTTTAGAGCTTTTCCATTTTTCTGTACGTCCTCCTGGTGTGTTTCTGTTTATAAAATCTGATGTGCTGCTCTACATCACACAGTCCTCACAGGAAATAATAACGCTGCGTTGCGTGGGAAGTGAAGCGGTTTGGTGTCCATACCGAATGAGGGGTCCAGGTGAGAGTGCTTCCTCCCTGACTGTAATGGCCGACTGTGAGCTCCTTGTTGGAAAGAAAGTCAAAAATCCTTACTGAACCTGCCACAAAGAGGAAAACGTTGAAGTGTGTGTCCTCAAGGGCCGAAACATCACTGATTACATGACATACATCTCAATATGCACTTCATGATGAGATTGAACATGGCGGAAAAACTGAGGAAAAAGATTCCAGTGAAGCAAAGCTAAAAATATACATTAAATTCATCACACTCTTTATCCTGGCCAGGATCGGCCTCGCAAACAATGGAAGGTAAAAACACCGAGACTCCGATCCCAACTCCACACAGGCAACATGAGTCGGGGTTCAGAACTAAAACCTTGGAGACTTCAACACGAGTCACATGTTTCAGCTTTGAGCGCATCGTGGAAACTATCGTGTGTTGAGGAAAATGAACTGAGAACCGTCACCCGACATGACTGTAGTTTGAAATGAGAGTTCGTAGGATCTTTAAGAGAGAATTAAATCTCCAGTTAGTCTCGACTCCAGTACTTTCAGTTCTCGTAAAAATCTGATTACGCTTACGGTCTGACGCGGTGGTGGCCATCAGGTGACTGAATCCAGACACATCCATGCCCTCGATTGCACCAGCATGAAATGAGAAAAGACACTCAGGATCCTTGGTCTGCATGTTCACACACACACACACACACACACACACACACACACACACACACACACACACACACACACACACACCAATTTTTACCGATAAATCTGATGAAATATAATTATCATGCAAATAATTCATGCACAGACATAAAAGGAATATTGAAGCTCCTGTCCAACTATTAAAAAAATTAATAATTGCTCACCTCTGAGTGTGATTAAGAAGTAAAACTGCTCGGTTTTAAGTTTTAAGGTTTTAAAGAAGTAAAGAGCTTTGTATCTATGCCTTGTTTTTTTACAGAGAATAAATTAATTCTAGTCATTTAGTAGGAATGAATGAATTTAATGGAATATTACTGACAGAATATTTTCAATGAGATTAGAAGCGGCCCCATGACCCTACCCTGGATTAAGCAGAAGAAAATGATGATGATGATGATGATGATGGTAGGAACAAATTACTACCATTACATAAGCATGATCTGTTTATTTTGCACACACACATGAAAAAAGTTAGACACTGATCCCTGTACTCACCTTCTCAGCAAATGCTAAGTCTAGTTTCCAGATACATCCATTTGAATCCTGAAAAAAACACAGTTATTACATCAAACCTTTAAACCAGCAAATCACCTCATTCATGCTCGCTTGGAGTTTAAAATGGGTCCACCTGTGCAAACCAGAAGGTGGATTGTGGGATGGTGCTCTTGACCATGCAGGAAAGGCTCACATGGCGTCCTACAGTGAGCTCGTTCATGGGCTCCATCTCAAACCGCCCACTGTCTTCCGCACAGTCTGCTGTATCAATGGCGTCAAAGTCCCAGGACTACAACAGACATTACATACTGTAATTATTCACATTACTGTCAATCACACTGCTTGCGTTCTATATTCTATACATTCTGTAAATGTATTTGATAATCGCGTAATAAGATGTTGAACCGACTCACCCTGATTGCTCCGTCTGCACCCACAGTTATCAGCTCTCCCTCGTCCAGAGCAAACTGCTGTAAACATCCTGCATGACATGTGCGTCCACCTTTACGTCCGATCTCCACCTTTATCAGACCTCCATCCCAGAGGAGCATATTTCCCCATTCTGAACCAGAGACCACCTGATGAAGATTTAAGAGATGAAGGCAAAAGATATCAAAGATGCAGTGTGTGTGTCTGTGTGTGTGTGTGTCTGTGTGTGTGTCTGTGTGTGTGTGTGTGTGTGTGTGTGTGTGTGTGCATGCTGTATGCACACCTTCCCATCTGGGAGCTCAATATATCCTTCTATATCTGACAGAGGGTACTTTCCAAACTTTCCTAGTATTCCTTGCAGCTTCAGACAGGTGAAGGTGTCAGCCATCGTCCAGAACCTACAAATCCATCAACCGGATTTTATCAAAATGCTTTTAGTATTAAAAATGTACAAACCTGTATATGTGAATAGATGTATCTGTGTATATAAAACATATGCATGTGTATATGCCTGTTTTTGTATATATACACACACACACACTCACACACACACACACACGCACACACTCACACACACACACATACATATACACTACAGTCTATATATATATATAAGTGTATGTGTATATGTTGGTATTTTTTGTTTGTTTTTTGTGTATTTTTTCAATAATTGCCGCTAAACAGAGCTGTAAACTTATTTTCATTGCTCATGTAGCATTTGACAATAAGGATCTTTTTGTCTCGATCTTGTAAAATGAATGCACAAACACTGTCAGTGATGGGCTTCAGTCTCCCTGAGACCCTAATTGGGCTTCAGCTGTTTATAAAATGAATGAATAAATGCTGTCAGTTCTGAGTGAAGTCTGACTTGATGTGTCCAGAGCCGGAGGTGGTGAGCTGGTCCTGGAGGTATGGAGAAAACGTGACGCGGTAAACATCCTGAGAGAAGGCCTTATAGCGCAGCACCACCTGTTCCTGGTTCCAGTTCCACAGTGTGAGCATGTAATCAGGATCGCCTCCGATGCTTGCCAGCAGCGTGCCGTCCTGATTAAAATTTATACAGCTGTACGCTTTCCATGTACCCCCTGTCCAACACAGGAACACAAATGCTTTCATTTCAGGTACTCTTCAATCATGAAAGTCTCGCTTCAGTCCCCGATAAATCATAATGAAGAACCAACATGGTTTTGTACTTTTCTATTGTATTAGACAACGCGTACCTCGGAGAGTGCGGTAGGGCTGCAGTGATGGATATTCATAAATAATGATGTCAGGCTCTTTGCCTTTCTCTGCCACAGCAAAACATTCTCTATTGGGATGAGGCTTCGTGCACAACAGAAATAGCATACGAATTAAATCTGCAGCAAAAACTCAAGGCAAAAAGGACATTATATATCCTACTGCATTACATTTTATTATCATTTTATAAACGATGAATAACTGCTGTAGATATGAGTGTTAGAGCACCATAATGGCACCGACGCCTCCACCACTGCAGCTGGCGATGTAGTGCTGCTGTTTGGTGTTCATGTCCAGGAGAACCATCACGTTTCCAGCCACGAAGGCCAGTGTGTCCTGGTCCAGTACATGCAGGTTTCCTCGTCGCTTACAGTCATAGCCAAAGGAATGTCTGGGTTACGGTTAAGGCCTGCTGCACCCACAGTGGATGAATAGACAGATAGATACATACACAGATTGCCAGATACATAACTGTGGTGTTTAACTGCAGGATACGAGAGTTGAAGTGTGCGCTGCCCGATGTTTTCCATCATCTTTATTTAAATCCTGAGTTGAAACTCCTTTTAAACATGACAAGGTGAGTTTCAGATTCACCAAATTGTGTGGAGGGCTTATAATTTTTATAACAGGTGATTTCAGTGAGCGCAATAACAATCTACACGAGGTACACAGTCCACCCCACACACACAACACACACAGAGAAAGAGTCAGACAGAGAGAGAGAGAGAGCGCGACAGACAGACAGACAGACAGAGCTAGACAGACAGAGAGAGCGAGAGAGAGAGAGAGAGAGAGATGGACAGACAGAGAGAAAGAGAGAGAGAGAGAGAGAGAGAGAGAGAGACAGAGAGAAAGAGAGAGAGAATCCACTGGGGACCCCGAACAGGATCAGCCAATGAGGTAAACGAAGATCTTATAGTCCTTACCATATAGAAAGTTAGAATAAAGTTATAAAGTTTTTATGAAAACCTTGGTTTTGTAAGAGTGAGCAACTTTATATATATATATATGTATAGAATTGGTTTTATAAAGGGTTTTCACTTGTGACGCAACAAAAAGCGTCACGTGACTTCAGGTACGTTGATCTGGATGGTACGTTGACGTAATACTGTCCAGACAAGAAGTTTGCGCAGCTCGGTTTATACCTTTCCCGTTGTTCCTTTATAAACAAGAATGAGTTTTGTGTTTTGTGCTAAAAATGAAACTGTCGAACATGTATTTAAAATGCAGTGAAACGGATAGAACAAAACTGTCTGTCTTCCTTTCGGCTTTTTCCCTTTTACTCGGGAGTCGCCACAGCGGATCATCTGATTCGCACGTTTGATTTGGCAGAGGTTTTTACGTCGGATGCCCTTCCTGTCACAACCCTTTTAGCAAGGGACAGAAACACACTGACGACTTTGCAGCTACTCTTTATGAAAGTCAGCAATGGTTCTTTTACATCAACCTCTCACCATAGACAGTGACAGACATGGCCCGCCTTTGATAACCCAGTTAGCTGCACTTCAGTGACAACCTTGTGGAGAATGGGACTCGAACCCCCAACCTTTGGATCAGCGATCCAGCACCCTATACCACTAGACCACCACTGCCCCTTATAACGGATATAACAAAACTAAAAAGACAAATATAAAATGCACGCTGCCCAGCTCACTGTAATGACGCCAGTACACCTATAGGGGGTCTCATTTACCTTTAGAACTTAATTTGACTTTTGATTCAGTAATGAACAAGGGTATATATATATATATATATATATACCCTTGTTCATTACTGATATATATACTATATATATGTATATATATATATATACAGTATATATGATGATGTAATGAACAAGGGTATATATATATAACAAGGGTATATATATATATATATATATATATATATATATATATATATATATATATATATATATATGTGTGTATATATATATATACCCTTGTTCATTACTGATATATATACTATATATATATGTATATATATATATATATATATATATACAGTATATATGATGATGATGATTTTCTACACCCTGAACAAGCTGACCAGAAAATCGCAATGACAACACACACAACCATTCACACTCACGCCCCTAGGAGCGATTTGGAACTGCCAATCAGCTTAATGTGAATGCGTGTTGGAGTGTGGGAGGAAACCAGAGTATGCAGGGGAAACCAAAGCGAGTGTGGGCAGAACATACTAACACCACATAGAAAAATACATGAGCCTGGGTCTTAAATTCGTAAGATCCTCTTGCTGTGCCACTAACTGGGTTATCAAAGGCAGGCCATGTCTGTCACTGTCTATGGTGAGAGGTTCATGTAAAAGAACCATTGCTGACTTTCGTAAAAGAGTAGCTGCAAAGCCATCAGCATGTTTCTGTCCCTTGCTAAAGGGTTGTGTCAGGAAAGGCATCTGATGCAAAAAACCTATGCCAAATCAAACGTGCGAATCATTCGTTGTGGCGACCCTTGATAAAGGGAAAAAGCCGAAAGGAAATCTCTCATCTCTCTCTTGCTGTGAGGTGAATGCTAACCCCAACGTCACCATGCTTCTCTAGTTTATTCACTCCCAATTTTAAACACGTACCACTGGATTTTCAAACCGGGGTAGTGGTAGTTCCCCTTTTCAAAAAGGTGGACTGGAGGGTGTGTTCCAATTATCATGGAATCACATTAGTGAGCCTACCCAGGAAAGTCTATGCAGAAGTGCTAAAGAGGAGGATCTGACAGATAGCTGAACCTCAGAATTAGGAGGAACAATTCATTCATTCATTTTTTGAACTGCCTAATCTTAATTCTAGTCGCGAAGAGGCTGGCACCCATCTCAGCTGACTCCGGGAGAGGGCGGAGTACACCCTGGATATTTTACCAGGCCATCGCAAGGCCAACCATTCACACCTAGGGGAGATTTGGAACAGCCAATTAAACTACTGTGCATGTTTTTTGACTGTGGGTGGAAACCGGAGAACCTGATGGAAATACAGTATATGAGAAACTTCCAAAATGTAGTCTGGTTGGTTATACCACTGTAAGTCCTAAATAATTGAGGGAAGACAGTCATGTTCACAGTCTGTTAATGAGAGAGAATGTGTACCTCAACAAAAAACAGAAGGGGAAAGAGAGAGAGCGAGAGCGAGAGAGAGAGAGAGAGAGAGAGAGAATGTGTTTTTTTTCCTGGCCTTACCACTCTCGACCAACTCTATACACTACAGGATCCTGGCAGAGTGTGGGAGTTTGCCCAATCTGTCCATAATAATTTTTATGGACAGAATTTCTAGGTGCAGTTGAGGGATTCTGGTTTGGGGCCATAGGATCTTGTCTCTGCTTTTTGTGGATGTCCTTTTGGCTTCATCAATCTCGGACTTTCAGCTCTCATTGGAGCGATTTGCAGCCAAGTGTGAAGCAACTGGGATGAGAATCAGTACCTCCAAATCTGAGGCCATGGTTCTCAGCCGGAAAAGTTTGGAATGCACCCACCGCGTCTGAAATGAGGTCCTGCCCCAAGTGGAAGAGTTCAAGTATCTCAGAGTCTTGTTCATGAGTAAGGTAAGGATGGAGCAGGAGATCGACAGGCGGATCGCTGCAGCCTCTGCTGTAAAGCTGAGCTTGTACTGGTTCGTCACGGTGAAGAGGGAGCTGAGCTTCTAAACAAAGCTCTCAATTTACCAGTCAATCTACATTCCAACCCTCATCTATATTCCCGAGCTTTGGGTAGTGAATCAATGAACAAGATTACGGTTACAAGCGGCTGAAATGAGCTTCCTTCAATGGGTGACGGGGCTCTCCCTTAGAGATAGGGTGAGAAGCTCAGCTATCTGGGAGGAGCTCAGAGTAGAACCACTGCTCCTCCATGTTGAGAGAAGTTGAGGTGGCTTGGGCATCTGGTTGGAATACCTCACGAATACTGTACCTGGATTAAGCGGTGGAAGATGATGATGATGATGATGATGATAATGACGACAATGACTATAAATATATTCTTTATATTTACACTGAACATGGATCATTGTGTAAAAGTGTTTTGTTAATGTTATGTATTTTATTATGTTTGTTTTAATATAATATCGATTATTTCTATTTATTTTTAACATGTCTGGATAAAAAGCCCAAAATTATTAATTTTCCATGGCAGAATTCAGCTCAGTTCATTTTCTGTAACCGCTTAATCCTAATTAGGGAAGCAGGGAGGCTGGCGCCCATCCCAGCCGACTCTGGGCGAGGGCAGAGTACACCCTGGACAGCTCACCAGGCAATCGCAGGGCGGAAACACACTGACGGCTATGCAGCTACTCTTGTCAAAAGTCAGCAATGGTTCTTTTACATGAACCTCACACCATAGACAGTGCGAGACATGGCTGGCCTTTGATAACCCAGTTAGCTGTGCTGGGGGGACAGTGACAACCTGTTTAGGGTGGGGCTTGAACCCCCAACCTCAGGATCAGTGATCCAGTGCCCTATACCACTAGGCCACCACTGCTCAGCCATGGCAGAATGAGAAATAAAATTCTTTGAGGTATTTTCACCATTAAGCAAACATGAATCCATTGTCCACATACTGTACAGCCGGATTTAATTTGTGTCAATTCTCAAGCACAACAGAGAGGAACTGGACACTTTGGGCTAAAAGGTAAGTCTGTTGGGTTTTTACACCCGAGCCTAGTGGCTCATCAGGCCGGTGCTTCTCCCTGGTTTTCGTAGCATGAAGCGACCAGGAGTTCAACTCCTCCTGGATGGGCCGCTAGTCCATCGCAGGTGACCTTCCCAGTATATTTTTACTGGTACCCATTTATACTGCTGGGTGAACAGAGGCACACTTGTGGTTGAGACCTTGCCCAGGGGTCTTAGCACAGTGGGGGTCTCAGTGGGATTTGAACTCACAACCTCTTGATTATGAGCCCAGCACTCGAACCACTTCACCACCGGCCCCATCTTTTGGGCTAAAAGGATACCAGTAAAATGCACTGAAAGTCGTTTTAGGGCCAAATTTATTTTCTCATTCGAATACGCCTGACAATATTGCTAGTAAACATACACATGAACATATGAGATTGTTTGCAATGTTCCCTGGTTAGGGGTGAAGGGCACACTTGGCCAGAGTGATATCAGCGAGGGGGGGGCGGTTCCTCCAGGGGCAATAGCATATATAATCGGTTGTGTTTAATTATGCTTGAATGGTTTTAGGCACAAGTCTGTGGTTTCATTCGCGACAATGTTATAAACTTCATTTCCCAGAATGCATTCTTAGTAAAATGCCCACGCTCCGCCTTCTGGTTGTTAAGGTAGCAGGTTCAAACAAAATAGACACCAACCCAACTCTTTCAGGAGGTAAAGTAAATTTTTACTGGTCTGAATGCTGAGTTGTGAAAGTGATATTTATGAATTTGAATCATTCATTCATTCATCTTGTGAATATTTTGTGAATTTAGCTGGCTTGGGTTTTTTTGAATAATAAAGTTGTGAAGGTTAAATAATGAGTAAAGTGTGGATTGTATTGTGAGCACTGCTCCATATTTTCTCTCACCAGGTTCTCTAGTTTCCATATTTCAGAAATTTGCCAGTAGGTGAACTGTCTATGTGCTTGAATGGGTTTGTGTATTTGGAACACAATGTAAAATATGTGTATCCTATCATATGCCTATGGATAAACAAACAAACAAACAAACCAAAAAAGGGTTCAGAATTATTCGCAACCTAAAATGTTGTCACATATAAAGCTTTGTTTTGTTCACGTTTACTTCAGATTTTCAATAGAACTTACATTCAGAAACTCAGATGGCTGCTGCATTTACAAACCCAGATTCAAAGATCACGAAGAGCCTCATGCAACTTTCGTATCCTGCCGTTAATAAGCAGATCTGTCTATTCATCCACTGTGGGTGCAGCAGGCCTTAACCGTAACCCAGACATTCCTTTGGCTATGACTGTAAGCGACGAGGAAACCTGCATGTACTGGACCAGGACACACTGGCCTTCGTGGCTGGAAACGTGATGGTTCTCCTGGACATGAACACCAAACAGCAGCACTACATCGCCAGCTGCAGTGGTGGAGGCGTCGGTGCCATTATGGTGCTCTAACACTCATATCTACAGCAGTTATTCATCGTTTATAAAATGATAATAAAATGTAATGCAGTAGGATATATAATGTCCTTTTTGCCTTGAGTTTTTGCTGCAGATTTAATTCGTATGCTATTTCTGTTGTGCACGAAGCCTCATCCCAATAGAGAATGTTTTGCTGTGGCAGAGAAAGGCAAAGAGCCTGACATCATTATTTATGAATATCCATCACTGCAGCCCTACCGCACTCTCCGAGGTACGCGTTGTCTAATACAATAGAAAAGTACAAAACCATGTTGGTTCTTCATTATGATTTATCGGGGACTGAAGCGAGACTTTCATGATTGAAGAGTACCTGAAATGAAAGCATTTGTGTTCCTGTGTTGGACAGGGGGTACATGGAAAGCGTACAGCTGTATAAATTTTAATCAGGACGGCACGCTGCTGGCAAGCATCGGAGGCGATCCTGATTACATGCTCACACTGTGGAACTGGAACCAGGAACAGGTGGTGCTGCGCTATAAGGCCTTCTCTCAGGATGTTTACCGCGTCACGTTTTCTCCATACCTCCAGGACCAGCTCACCACCTCCGGCTCTGGACACATCAAGTCAGACTTCACTCAGAACTGACAGCATTTATTCATTCATTTTATAAACAGCTGAAGCCCAATTAGGGTCTCAGGGAGACTGAAGCCCATCACTGACAGTGTTTGTGCATTCATTTTACAAGATCGAGACAAAAAGATCCTTATTGTCAAATGCTACATGAGCAATGAAAATAAGTTTACGGCGCTCTGTTTAGCGGCAATTATTGAAAAAATACACAAAAAACAAACAAAAAATACCAACATATACACATACACTTATATATATATATAGACTGTAGTGTATATGTATGTGTGTGTGTGTGAGTGTGTGCGTGTGTGTGTGTGTGTGTGAGTGTGTGTGTGTGTATATATACAAAAACAGGCATATACACATGCATATGTTTTATATACACAGATACATCTATTCACATATACAGGTTTGTACATTTTTAATACTAAAAGCATTTTGATAAAATCCGGTTGATGGATTTGTAGGTTCTGGACGATGGCTGACACCTTCACCTGTCTGAAGCTGCAAGGAATACTAGGAAAGTTTGGAAAGTACCCTCTGTCAGATATAGAAGGATATATTGAGCTCCCAGATGGGAAGGTGTGCATACAGCATGCACACACACACACACACACACACACACACAGACACACACACAGACACACACACACACAGACACACACACTGCATCTTTGATATCTTTTGCCTTCATCTCTTAAATCTTCATCAGGTGGTCTCTGGTTCAGAATGGGGAAATATGCTCCTCTGGGATGGAGGTCTGATAAAGGTGGAGATCGGACGTAAAGGTGGACGCACATGTCATGCAGGATGTTTACAGCAGTTTGCTCTGGACGAGGGAGAGCTGATAACTGTGGGTGCAGACGGAGCAATCAGGGTGAGTCGGTTCAACATCTTATTACGCGATTATCAAATACATTTACAGAATGTATAGAATATAGAACGCAAGCAGTGTGATTGACAGTAATGTGAATAATTACAGTATGTAATGTCTGTTGTAGTCCTGGGACTTTGACGCCATTGATACAGCAGACTGTGCGGAAGACAGTGGGCGGTTTGAGATGGAGCCCATGAACGAGCTCACTGTAGGACGCCATGTGAGCCTTTCCTGCATGGTCAAGAGCACCATCCCACAATCCACCTTCTGGTTTGCACAGGTGGACCCATTTTAAACTCCAAGCGAGCATGAATGAGGTGATTTGCTGGTTTAAAGGTTTGATGTAATAACTGTGTTTTTTTCAGGATTCAAATGGACGTATCTGGAAACTAGACTTGTTCTCCAATAAAGTGAGTGTTTATCCCAATTGAGCACAGAGCTCAAGGGTGCACAGGCTGTTTTATAGTGTGTGTGTGTGTGTGTGTGTGTGTGTGTGAACATGCAGACCAAGGATCCTGAGTGTCTTTTCTCATTTCATGCTGGTGCAATCGAGGGCATGGATGTGTCTGGATTCAGTCACCTGATGGCCACCACCGCGTCAGACCGTAAGCGTAATCAGATTTTTACGAGAACTGAAAGTACTGGAGTCGAGACTAACTGGAGATTTAATTCTCTCTTAAAGATCCTACGAACTCTCATTTCAAACTACAGTCATGTCGGGTGACGGTTCTCAGTTCATTTTCCTCAACACACGATAGTTTCCACGATGCGCTCAAAGCTGAAACATGTGACTCGTGTTGAAGTCTCCAAGGTTTTAGTTCTGAACCCCGACTCATGTTGCCTGTGTGGAGTTGGGATCGAGTCTCGGTGTTTTTACCTTCCATTGTTTGCGAGGCCGATCCTGGCCAGGATAAAGAGTGTGATGAATTTAATGTATATTTTTAGCTTTGCTTCACTGGAATCTTTTTCCTCAGTTTTTCCGCCATGTTCAATCTCATCATGAAGTGCATATTGAGATGTATGTCATGTAATCAGTGATGTTTCGGCCCTTGAGGACACACACTTCAACGTTTTCCTCTTTGTGGCAGGTTCAGTAAGGATTTTTGACTTTCTTTCCAACAAGGAGCTCACAGTCGGCCATTACAGTCAGGGAGGAAGCACTCTCACCTGGACCCCTCATTCGGTATGGACACCAAACCGCTTCACTTCCCAC
>CM045734.1:23651063-23683563 GCA_024760905.1 Plotosus lineatus | reverse complement strand
GTCGGAGGACCTGCAGCCCATGAACATGCAGACATACAGGACGTTCGGTGTTCATGACGGGCAGTATGGAAGCCCTCGTCACCTCCGTGTCAGTCATGATAGTCGTTTCGTACTGAGCTCTGGTGCAGATGGGAATATCTTCTCCTTCAGGCTGTTGGACAGTATGGAGGTCAAGGAGGACATGGAGGACATGCTACAACCTGGACAAGCCAGAGTTCCCTCACCACATCTCAGGCTGGACACAGAACCTGTACCAGTGGACATAGAGGATCCCAATGCATACAGGTGTGTGTGTGTGTGTGTGTGCACGGTCACATGCAGAAACAGTTCATACACCATTCATTCATTTATTCATTTTTTTGAACCGCTTAATCCCATATTAGTGTAGCGGGTAGGCTGACGCCCAGCTCAGGTGACTCCAGGCGAGGGCGGGATACACCCTGGACAGCTCACCAGGCCATCGCAGGGCAGACATTCACACAACCATTCATACTCACACTCACACCTAGCGGTGATTTGGAACAGCTAATTAAACGACTGTGCATGTTTGGGGGTTTTTTTGGACTATGGGAGGAAACTGGAGCTCCTGGAGGAAATCCACAAAAGCACGGGGAGAACTTCCAAACTCCACACAGAAACACCCGAGCTGGGAATTGAACCCAGGACCTTCTTGCTGTGAAGTGGATGTGCTATCCACTACAACCACCGTACCGCCGTTCATACAGCACAAAAATCTATTATTTCATTTTATTGCTACAATTATAGGTTTTGAACCAAAGTCCAGAATTCCTGGCACCATTTAACACATTGCGTGAAAATAAATTACACACACGGATTAAAACTTTTTGAACAGTTGGAGTAACCGAGTTGAGGAGGCCAGTATATTTACAGAAGTACCTTCTTGAAATATTATTTTTTTGAAGGAAAAATACTTTAATTACACCACATTCTCCAAAGGTGCCAAAACGTCTACAGTTGATTGCTAGAAAACTGGGTGCGAAAAGAGAACTGATAAAAAGTGCTGTCTCCTCCGTGTTTGTGTGTAGTATCGAGACAGCGAAGCAGAAGATGGAGTCGGACCACATGCACCGGGAGGCAGAATTGTGCAAGCGGGAGCAGCGTATAAAACTTACCGAGTTAAAACGCCGCTTCGAGGCCCTGCTGAAAGAAAACCAGAGTCTGCCGGAGCACGTCCGCCTCCAGGCCTCGGTAACACACCCTGGGTTCTGTCTTTAAATGAATGCGCATTGATCTTTAATAGGAACCTCTCCGTTGTAGCCTGTACCTGAGTGTGTTACATCACTATAGGAGGTGTGAGTTACCTTCACACACTGCTGCAGAGGATAAGAGAAAACATGACTGATCCGCTCCCGTTATTTAGGAGCTCGAGTTGGATTGTTCTTTCCGGGATGAGATAGAGAGACAGACTGCAGAGAGAGTGAGACAGGTGGAGAGAGAAAGCGCCTGGGAGAAGGAAAAGTATCGTATCGGCCTGAAGAAGTTCCAGGAGAGGTGATGTCACGTTTTTCTCACCCGCTCAAATCTCGAACGCTGCAGCAGTGTTCATTTTCTCTGTGAAGTTTTTACTCGCTTGCGTTCTCTCTCCACCTCTTTCCACAGGTTTACAGACTCACTGGATTGTGATAATGTGACGGTGTCTGCCATCAGGACCGATCATAACGTTTCCACCTACAGACTGGTAGCTCTGTCCAGAAAACTCCAGGGAAGTGACGCTCAACACTCTGATCTCACCCCTCAGGAATCGAGTGACACTGAAGAAGAGAAAGAAACTGATGCTGAGGTCATGATAAGTCAGAGCACAGGTGTGTGTGTGTGTGTGTGTGTGTGTGTGTGTGTTTGTGTGCATTTATGAGGATTTATTTTTATTTTGAATTTTGTTTTTCTTTTGGTTATTTTTTTGCTTTCCTGCACATCATCATCTTTTGGAACTCGTCCATTTCTTCCACGTCATTCAGAATAAAATCAAAACAAAGTTGATTTTACCTGCAATTCTACTTAGTTTTAGTTTATTCGGTATTCTTCACAGTAGCTTTTGGGTTTTTTGTACAGTATACGGGGTGACCCCAAAAAAACCAGGAATTTTTTAATTGCGTATTGCCAGACATGAGCAAGTGGCAACACTGTGAAACAGTGACCTTGAACAAGTAAATATTTCGCCATGAAAGGTTATTTATTCTTCAATGACGTTTTAAGTTTTCTTCCATCACTCTTGGTTTTATAGTATTGTTAAAAAGTTCCCTTTTTTGGGTCACCCTGTATATATATATGATTCACTGTGGCGACCCTTGACGGGAACAGCCAAAAGGAAAAGAAGAAGAGAAGAAAATGTGTAATTTGTGTAATGTGTCTCCAGAAATAGAGGAGGCTTTGCCATCAGACCTCACAGATTTACAGCTGAAACTGTCTCATGGTGCTGGAGGCAAGCTGGTGGCCAGAGAGGCGGAGAAACTGCGCAGGGCAGCCGAGAAATCAGAAAAAGCCCGTGCCAAGATCGAGCAGAGGAAGAGAGAATGGAAAGAACTGTGAGTCTGGATATTTACCTGTCGTGTCCCATCAGAAGTAAAATTCCAAGATGAGGTCGAGGTGTAGAGAAGGGCTGGTGGAGGGTTTATTCCTGCTTTTTATTTAAAGGAATTATGAATTTTCAATCTACCTGCTGAATTTCTGTGACGCATTTTTTCCTGTGTCAGCTACGCTGCCAAACCTAGCAAGGACTACGCGGATCCAGAAGACATCCACGAGATCCAGCAGGCCAAGGAGAACATGGGCGACTTCAAACTGAAGATGGCGAAAGATTTCACAGTGCCGGAGCACCTGAGGATGAATGTAGAGAAGAAGATGGCACAAATTATGGAGCTCGAGGAGCAGGTCAGTGAGCTGTAAACACAAACGGATCAATTCCATAATCTGTTACACCAGTTTCATCAACAGATTAACTAATGTACCTGAATGTATTTCCTGTTCCAGATATACCAGAAGAAAAGCGAGATGAACATGCGTGTTCTGGCATTGCGGGACTCAAAGGCGGCTCTCGTCTCCCAGTTTCACTCTGACATACGCCAGCTGCTGGATGTTCAGAAACTCCTCCCCCCAGAGAAGCACCGCCCACCACCCACCATACCAACGCTGACACCTGAGGAGACCCCTGAGAGGGCAATGAAGTACAACCGTACCACACTGGAGCGTTACGCTGCTGCAAGAGCCAAAATGAATCACAAACCATCGGACGAGCACGAAGAGACTCCAAACATCCTGGACATGATGCAGCAGGACAGTGATGAGGACACTCACACCGAGGAAGTCAACAGTGACACCAAGGAAGTGAACACCGAATCCATGCAGAACCTGAGTGGGCTGGAGCTGGAGATCATAAAGATTGAGGAGATACGAAACCTTTACCAGCAAGATAAACTATTAAAACAGGTGTGTGTGTGTGTGTGTGTGTGTGTGTGTGTGTGTGTGTGTGTGTGTGTGTGTGTGTGTGTGTGTAAAATTTTCACACTGTAATGATGATAATAGAGTCAGAGTTCTGTTCTGTCACTCTCTCACTCTCTGATAAAGATGGAGGAGGCTGTGTGCATTTTCGATGCTAATCTTCATCTCCTGCGTCATGAAAAAAGTGAACTGGACATACAGTTAAACTTAGCTGAACTTCAACACATCACACTGCTCCAGGAGCTCCTGATATTCAAAGACTTTGAAAAGACAGAGAGCCCACTGCAGGAGCAAAGAAACACCTACAGACTGGAGGAGAGAGAGCTCCGGGTGTGTGTGTGTGTGTGTGTGTGTGTGTGTGTGTGTGTGTGTGTGTGTGTGTGTGTGTGTGTGTGTGTGTGTGTGTTACAATTGATTTGTATCCCATTAGAACACTCGTATAGCTGTGTGTGTGTGTGTGTGTGTGTGTGTGTGTGTGTGTGTGTGTGTGTGTGTGTTTTAGTTGAAATTAGAGGACTGGAAACATCAGTTGGAGGTGAAGAACAGAGAGATCGAGGTGCTGCATCAGAGAGAGAAAGCGCTTTCCTCCACATTTCAGGCTTCACTTGGGGAAGGCAACAAGTTTGCAAAATTCCTGTTGAAAGTGTTCATGAAAAAAAGTAAACGAGTGAAGAAGGAAGAGAAAACTGTTAATGATGGTGAGATGCGTGTGAGGGTGAGTGTTGGTGTGTGCATATGAGCGCATGTGGCAAAGGTATGCATCACTTTGTGCAAATGTCTATTTACGCAGTCACATCCTCAGAATTTCCTATAACACAAATCATGACATTTTCAGAGGAAGATGTTTAAGGGTAACTCTTCAGAAAATTCATGGAGGTCTTTGTATTGGTTACGGAAAGAATCCTGTGAGTGTGTGTGTGTGTGTGTGTGTGTGTGTGTGTGTGTGTGTGTGTGTGTGTGTGTGTGTGTGTGTGATACAGTTTAATATGAATATTTATCATGATATTATAGTAGAGGAAGAAGAGGTGAGTGAGGAAGACACTGATGAAGACACAGACTGGCTTACTGATGACGATGATGAAGAGTGGGATGAGGGTGCATGGGACTATAGAGTCTGTCCTCCAGGTAAACTGACTTAAATATGTGAGTTAATTTTATAAGCTGGACAAGTTTTATATTCATGCTCTATCGCACTGGGGAAGCAAAAGCTAGGATGAGTTGCACAGTAGTGGGTCTGAATAATAATAATAATAATAATAATAATAATAATAATAATAATAATAATTTTTTATTATTATTATTATTATTATTATTATTATTATTATTATTATTATTATTAATTGTGCATTTATTTGTTTCATTCAATTTCTCCATTGTGAGATTAATAAAGCTGTATCTATCTATCTATCTATCTATCTATCTATTATTTATTTAATGAATTACTTATTTATTATTTTCTAACAGCTCCTTATGTGACAAAAATACATTATGTACATTTAGATTTGAGAAACAGTGGGTTACTGGATTGGGGTGAATATGGTCTGTGTTTTTGTGTGTGAGATTGTGACCCGGAACTTTTTAAGAACACTGTAATGCTACGGGAACATCGTCTGGACCTGGAGGAGCTTTTCCATGAGATGAAGGTGACCGCAGACAGTCTGAGGAAGGACTGTGACTCACTTACCAAGAAAGTAAGAGACACAAAATAAAAATGGCACAAATGTCTGATGGCCCTTTTTGCTAAAAATAGATCACGCCAGTGCATGTGCATTAGTTGGCATCGACAAGGCGGACGAACAACGCGGGTCATGGTACGGTTTGACTGGGTTTGACCGGTGGCTGGCTTGAAGCGTTTTATCTGTACAGTATTTAATAGTGGAGATTTCAGCAGGTACATCCCAGTGCAATGAAAGGAACTACCATATAATGCTGCTATGCTCTTTGCAACAGTGATGGGTGGTACGCAGACCTTGATTATTTGCTGGAATTTGTTTGGTTGACTTTCCCAAAACCAAATACAGTTCGAGAGATATATAAGGGATGGGTGAGTGTCCAGTCATGAAGGCTTGAAAGAAAATTAAACCCAAACTTAATTAAAGCTTGAATGCATAATTTATGTCTGTTTCTATTTAGTCAAGCAATGTTTCATGAACCTTTTTTCATGTAAGGATTAAAAAACTGCAATAACTCAGCAAGCACGGTCTGTTGGGTTTTTTATATCCGAGCCATAGTGGCTCATCAGGCCGGTGCTTATCCCTGGTTTCTGTAGCGTGAAGCAACTAGGAGTTCAACTCCTCCTGGATGGGACGCTAGTTCATCACAGGTTACCTTCCCAGTATATTTTTACTGGTACCCATTTATACTGGTGGGTGAACTGAGGCACACTTGTGGTTAAAACCTTACCCAGGGGTCTTAGCACAGTGGGGTCTAACTGGGATTCGAACACGCAACCTCCTGATCATTAGCACAGCACCATAACGGCTATACCACTGGCCCCACAGCAAGCACGGGGAGACATTTTAATGCAAAAAGTAACAAAAAGTTGTGATCATCTCGTGTCTCCACTGGCAATACAGAACTGATTTGCATATAAATACAGGATGCAGTATCCCAGTGCACAATTATTTTATTGTTTGATTATTTCATATCTAAATTTTTAGTTGGGGTGGCACAGTGGTTGGCATGTCCGCCTCACAGCAAGAAGGTCCTGGGTTTGATTTCTAGCCTGGCGTTTCTGTGGAGTTTGCATGTTCTCCCAATGCTAGCGTGGGTTTCCACCGAGAGAAGAACTGTGGTATTGCATGAGGAAGTCTGGAGTGGCAGAGAAGTATGTTAGAGTGGTGCAGGACATGTATGAGAGATGTAAGACAGCGGTGAAGTGTGCTGTCGGTGTGACACAAGAGTTCAAGGTGGATGTGGGACTGCATCAAGGGTCAGCTCTCAGCCCCTTCTTGTTTGCTATGGTGATGGACAGGCTGACAGATGAGGTTAGACAAGATTCCCCATGGACTATGATGTTTGCAGATGACATTGTGATCTGTAGTGAGAGCAGAGAACAAGTGCAGGAAAATCTAGAGAGGTGGAGGTATGCCCTGGAAAGGAGGGGAATGAAGATTAGCCTCAGTAAGACAGAATACATGTGCATGAATGACAAGGACCCAAGAGGAACGGTGAGATTACAGGGAGCAGAGATAAGAAAGGTGGAGGATTTTAAGTACTTAGGCTCAACAATCCAGAGCAATGGAGAGTGTGGAAAAGAGGTGAAGAAGCGTGTGCAGGCAGGTTGGAATGGTTGGAGAAAAGTGTCCGGTGTGATGTGTGATAGGAGGGTATCGGCAAGAATGAAAGGAAAAGTGTACAAGACGGTGTTGAGGCCAACGATGTTGTATGGGTTAGAAACAGTGGCCCTGGGGAAAAGACAGGAGGCAGAGTTGGAGGTAGCAGAGATGAAAATGTTGAGGTTCTCTTTGGGAGTAACGAGGATGGATAGGATTAGGAATGAGCACATGTAAGACGTTTTGGAGACAAAGTCAGAGAGGCGAGATTGAGATGGTTTGGACATGTACAGAGGAGGGATAGTGAGTATATTGGTAATAGGAGGCTGAGGCTGGAACTACCAGGCAAAAGGCCTAGAGGAAGACCAAAGAGACGATTCATGGATGTGGTGAAGGAGGACATGAAGGTCGTTGGTGTAAGAGAAGAAGATGCAAAGGATAGGGTGAGATGGAGGCAGATGATTCGCTGTGGCGACCCCTGAAGGGAAAAGCCGAAAGGAAAAGAAGAAGACTCCGGTTTCCTCCCACGGTCCAAAAACCATACACAGTAGGTTAACTGGCTGCTCTAAATTGCCCCAAGGTATAAGATTGAATGGTTGTGTGACTGTTTGCCCTGCGATGTCCCTCGCACAGAGTCAGCTGGGATGGGCGCCAGCCTTCCCGTGAGCCTAATCAGGATTAAGCAGTTCAGAAAATGAATGAATGAAAGAATTTTTAGTTTAATATTTGTATACTGTTAATATTACCATTAACTTGTCTTATATGAACTGAGAGATTTACGCCATACATATTCTCATGATTTTAACCCTCGCAAGAGTGAAACGGTGACTTTTTCAAACTGACTAGTGCAATCAAAGAGATTTTAGCAGATAGCAGCTTCACGAATGTAAGTAAAAACCAACTGATAACGACAAAATACTGTATATTACGTAATATGTAATCTCGATGGCTTTTACATCGTGCACAATAGCTAACATGCATAATATGGACAGCTTACTGCCTCAGAAATGTTGGCTTGTGTCCAGTCACAGGCAATCCATGCTGCTGCAACCAAACCTGGGAGATCTTGCTGTGGATTAATGAAGCCCCAGGAAAATGTTCTGTCTTTGCTCCACCTCAGAAAACATCCTTACATTCACCAGCTTTTTAAGGCAGCGCATTTGCTGTGTCTCCAATGGAGGGTTCAGCTTCTTACTTCAGAAATGGGGAGTCAGAGCTTGGAATGTTCGGTTCATTTTCTATAACCGCTTAATCCTAATTAGGGTTGCGGGGAAGCTGGCGCCCATCCCAGCCGACTCCGGGCGAGGGCAGAGTACACCCTGGACAGCTTGCCAGGCCATCGCAGGGCGGAAACACACCAATGGCTTTGCAGCTACTCTTGTCAAAAGTCAGAATGGTTCTTTTACATGCCTCACACCATAGACAGTGAGAGACATGGCTGGCCTTTGATAACCCAGTTAGCTGCACTGGGAGGGACAGTAGCAACCTTGCGGAGAGTGGGACTCGAACCCCCAACCTTAGGATCAGCGATCCAGCACTAGGCCACCACGACCTGCCGAGCTTGGAATGATTTTTGACAATTTGTGTGTTTGTTGTAGAGAATGAGGAGGGAACATGTCCTCTCCAGATGTTTTTTGTTTACAACAAAGCTAGTCCATTAACTAAAATAAATTTTATATATATATATATATATACTGTATATACTTTTAAAGCAGCAAACAATATAGACAGTTCCAGAAGTGCCTGTATGTTAATTGACCGAAAACAGATATATTTCTTTATTTGTTGTTTGAACAGAGTGGCAGTGATGGTCTAGTGGTTAGTGCACAGGATCGCTGATCCTAAGGTTAGGGGTTCGAGTCCCCACAAAGTTGTCACTGTTCCCCCAGTGCAGCTAACTGAGTTATCAAAGGCAGGCCATGTCTCTCAATGTCTATGGTGAGAGGCTTGTAAAAGAACCATTGCTGACTTTCGTAAAGAGTCGGCTGCAAAGCCGTCCGCGTGTTTCTACGACCTGGAGAGGGATGGGCTCCGCCAGCCCAAGTCTCACCATGAAGGCGCCCCAACGATATCCTTGGATATCCTTGGATGTTAAGGTATAAGTGAAGTGAAGAAGAAGATTTGAACAGATATAGTGGGAAGAGGTGTTACCGTGTTTACTGCTGAACTGTTTCCTCTAGAGCAGCATGGTGGTGTGGTGGTCCACCTCACAGAAAGAATATTCTGGCTTCGAGTTCCAGACTCGGAGAGGTTTTCTTCCACAATACAAAGAAGTGCACATTAGGCTAATTGCCTCTTGGTGTGTATGTGTGCGTGTGCCCACAAGTTATGGTCATGTGCAAGTTACCCTTTGACGGACTAGCTAGCTGTTCAGAGTGTATCCTGCCTTTCCCCAGTGTTGGCTGAGATAGGCTCCAGTCTAGCCATGACCTGGTAGGATTAAGCAGTTCAGCAGATGGATGAATGAATGATGCACCTTTCTAATCTTTTTTGCACCCCCCTACTGATTGTACTTCGAGAGCCATTGTGAGATCAATAAAGCTGTATCTTTTCTTGTCTTATCTTAATGTTTCCTCTGTCAGGTGGAGATCCTGCAGAGCCACCTAAAAACAGTAGAGGGCGACATGCAGCTCTTAAACCAAGAAAAGCAGCAGAAAGTCAATGGGTTGGATGTGGTTGTCCCACTTCTACTTCACCAGGTGTGTGTGTGTGTGTGTGTGTGTGTGTGTGTGTGTGTGTGTGTGTGTGTGTGTTTCAGTGACAGCATGCAATTGTACAGTATATCTATCACCATGTTCTAAGACACCCCCCCCCCCCAACACACACAGATTGAGTACATGGACAATGGATTGCTACCTTCTGACCTGAGTGGGGCGCTGCTGATCAACAAAGCATTGGTGAGCCGACTGGAGGAGCGCATCAAGGAGCTGCAACAGGAGAAAAATGCTCAGAGAGAGCTATTCAAACAAGCACATCAGCAAAAAGCTCATCTCCGACGTGAACTTAGGGAGATGGTGGACAAGAGCCAGGGTCAGTTTCTGTTTAACGACATTAGTTAATGTAACATATATGTATATGCTGGATATGAACAATCACGTTTGTTGATTGGCTAATCAACTAGTATCACAACCCGGAAACAAAATAAGGCTACTGCATCTTCACCCTGGTTTGTCCACACAGAGGCCTATGCTATTACAATCTAAGGTAGAGCAGATGATGTGCTCAGTAAATGTGCTGGAAAAGATCATTCTGATCCCTAGAGTAGTTCACGGGGTTATCAAAGGTCAGCCATGTCTCTCACTGTCTATGGTGTGAGGCATGTAAAAGAACCATTGCTGACTTTCGTAAAGAGGAGGCTTCATTGACGTCAGTAGGTTTCTGCCCTGCAATGGCCTGGTGAACTGTCCAGGGTGTGCTCTGCCCTTGCCCAGAGAAAACTGAGAGGGGCACCAACCTCCCAATAACCCTAATTAGGATTATCAGTTCAGTTTATTTTCTGTAACCGCTTAATCCTAATTAGGGCTGCAGGGAAGCTGGCGCCCATCCCAGCTGACTCCGGGCGAGGGCAGAGTACACCCTGGACAGCTCACCAGGCCATCGCAGTGCAGAAAATCACTGCAGGCTTTGCAGCTACTCTTGTCGAAAGTCAGCAATGATTCTTTTACATGAACCACTCACCATAGACAGTGAGAGACGTGGCCGGCCTTTGATAACCCAGTTAGTTGCACTGGGGGAGATAGTGACAACCATGTGGTGAGTGGGGCTTGAACCCTCAACCTTCAGATCAGTGATCCAGCACCTATACCACTAGGCCACCACTGCCCTACTATTTTTTTTTTCTTCTGCCTTAAATTATTCTGCATAAAGAAACAAAACTTATCTGTGTGTGTGTGTGTGTGTGTGTGTGTGTGTGTGTGTGTGTGTGTGTGTGTGTGTGTGTGTGTGTGTGTGTAGAGTTACAAGAACATTGTGATAGGATGATGTTCAAGAAGTTTGGGAAGCTGGTCGATCTGGAGGCAGTGCAGACTATGAGCAGCAGCCACAGGCTTGAGGTGATGAAATATGAGAGGCAAGTGCAGGAAACTCGGAACAGGCAGGAGCTCAGGATATGGCAGGTACACACTGCCCACACACACACACACAGAAATTCTGAAATTAGAAGAATAACAACGTTGTTTCAGTTTCTGATCATCCAGTCACATTTGTTGCTGTCAACCTTTCACACGCAAATCTGTAACTATAACCTATTTAACCTCATCTTTCTAGATGCATTTATAAATGATAAGAATGGTGTACCGTTGTGTTCATCCAGAACTAACACCATTAGCATTGAATGTGGATTGTGATATAACATCACTGTCTTCATCTACTGGCTATTTTGTCAATATTGACCCATATTGCCATTTTGAAGATATATGGTATGTCTGTATGGCAATATTACAAGTATGGCAGGTCAGTTATCTGTATATATATATATATATATATATATATATATATATATATATATATATATATATATATATATATATATATATATATATATATATATATGCATCCTACCCTCTTCTAACAAATTTCATGGAAACCGGGGCTGGTAGGTTTTGCATAATCAGTGTTCTTTCAGAAAGCAGTTGACATCTACTAAATAAATCAAGCACTCAGGAGATTTCTACCACTGCTTAGTTTTTAAAGTTTGTAGAGCATAATGTTGCTCATCATTCACTGCAGAAATGAATGCATATCCTTGATGGTATATGCTCACTTCCCTTTCACTCAAAGGGATCATTATGGATAATTATGTGTGTGTATATATATATATATATATATATATATATATATATATATATATATATATATATATATATATATATATATATATATATATATATATATATATATATATATATATATATATATATACCTGTGATAACAGTTTCCTGCACATTGTGTGAGGCTTCCCCTAAACATGCATGCAAAAACTTTTAAAACTAAGTGGTGGTATGTGTCTTAAAGAAAGCATGTACAGTACTAGTCCTCGCCATTCCCTGGTTGGCAGTGGTCACATGCTGTTAACGTATACCTGTCAGGTGTGAATTGAATATGACTAAATTTTGGAGAAAAATCATAGAGGGAAAAAAAAGAAATGTGTAAAGCAGTGGTCCCCAAACTCCGGCCCACGGGCCGGATACGGCCCACCTTCACATTTGGCCCGGCCCCCTGAACGATACCAGAGACGCATTATGATTATTTGTTTTTTAGTCTGGCCACGCGATCAAGACTAATACACACCCAGAACATAACATTCAACTCCGCCCTCTGCCGTCTGTGCCCCATCTGAACACACACACACCCCGCCGAAACAAAAATCCTCGGCTTCCCCCTGTCAAATAGAACAGAATAATGGTGAAAAGGTTATGGAAGAGAAAATTTGACTCAGAATGCAGGGTATTTAACCTGCAGTGGACAAATTATTTTTTGTTGTTGTTGTTTAATGCAAAGAAAACATTGTTTGTATAATCTGTCAAGAGGCAGTAGCGGTATTCAAAGAATGCAATCTGCGCCGACACTCTGAAACCCGTCACAAAGACGAGTATGATCGCTTACAGGTCCAAATGCGAGTAGACAAACTCTCAAAACTAAAAAGTGGACCATTAGCTCACGCGAATACATTTGTACGCCAGGCTCGGTTGAACCAGTCGTCTGTTCGGGCAGCTTTCGGGTTGCTCAACTGACAGCCACCAGCGTTTGTTTTATTTATTTCCTGACTTTTTTTTTTTTCTGTCAAGGTCCCAGAAAGGGTTACTATATTAATATTTGTTTTTTGCGTGGCTTACTGGAAAACAATAAATGTTGACATTTAGGCAGCCCTGCGATCGTCACACTTTTTCTGCTACAAACTGATCTCGGCCCCCCCATCAGAGAAGGGAAAAGTTATGTGGCCCTCACAGGAAAACGTTTGGGGACCCCTGGTGTAAAGGATAAAATTTTTGTTTTTATTTCGTTTCATTTTCTGTAGCTGCTTCATCCTAAATTCGGGTCGCGGGGAGGCTGGTGCCCATCCCAGCCGACTCAGGGCGAGGGCAGAGTACACCCTGGATAGCTCGCCAGGCCATCGCAGGGCGGAAACACGCCGACGGCTTTGCAGCCTACTTTTGTCGAAAGTCAGCAATGGTTCTTTTCCATGCCTCACACCATAGACAGTGGGAGACATGGCCGGCCTTTGATAACCCAGTTAGCTGCACTGGGGGGGGACATCGACAACCTTGTGGAGAGTGGGACTCGAACCCACAACCTTTGGATTTTTGGATTAGCGATCCAGTGCCTTATACCACCAGACCACCACTGCCCCCTTTTTGTTTTTATTAAAAGTGCAATTGTGGATTGTAGGAAAAAGTGAACGCTACCAAGGAAGAACTTACCACTGTGACCAGAGAGAACACAGAGCGTCTGCGCAGCCTGAACAGTCTGCTGCTTGAGAAAAAGATGCTGGAGGACAAACTGAATGCCAGGCCAAAAATGAGGGTACTTATATATCATGATGTATAGTTAATGGCATCATCATGAGGGGAACAAGGTTCCAGTTTGGTGTATATATATATATATATATATATATATATAAAGTGTGTGTGTGTGTGTGTGTGTGTGAACAGTTCCTGGACTCCATGCAGACTGAAAAGGACAAGATTCGGAGGCTGCAACTGAACATCCAGAAACAGGAAGTGCAAATTCAGTGTATGAAGCAGGAGATCGGCACCCTGTCTCGTAAAGGTGGCCCTTTCCTCCCACCGAGTGAGCCAAGATTACCCTCCATACATAGAAAAACACCCTTTCAGCATAGCTATGGTTCACCATATGCCCTTTGATTGACTGAGAATCATACAGTGTATTTCTATATATTTTTAATGCTAAACTCTGTTCACTCTGAGCCAAGTATTTATCTTGAGACAACTGTAAGACCAATAAACTATCGATGAGACAAAGGTATCTACACAACTGTGTTGACAAATGTGGTGTGTCATGAATTGAAGATGAATGCAAGCAACGATCAAAGATTTCCATTAACACGTACACAAATCAATCCAGACTGGCAGGCAGAATCATAGTCAAAAATATACATGGGTCGGGTGATCTACAGATAAAAGCATGTACAATAAAATAAACATTGGATATTTTCATCTGTCAGAAATGTGGTTATGACAGAGATGAAAATGTTGAGGTTCTCTTTGGGAGTAACAAGGATGGATAGAATCAGGAGTGAGTACATAGGAGGGACAGCACATGTTAGATGTTTTGGAGACAAAGTCAGAGAGGCTAGATTGAGATGGTTTGGACATGTACAGAGGAGGGATAGTGAGTATATTGGTAGTAGGATGCTGAGGTTGAAATTACCAGGCAGAAGGCCTAGAGGAAGACCAAAGAGAAAATTGATGGATGTGGTGAAGGAAGACATGAAGGTAGTTGGAATAAGAGTAGGATAGGGTGAGATGGAGGCAGATGATTCGCTGTGGCGACCCCTGAAGGGAACATTCAGTTCATTTTCTGTAACCGCTTCATCTATTGGTAATAGGATGCTGAGGCTGGAACTACCAGGCAAAAGGCCTAGAAACCAAAGAGACGATTCATGGATGTGGTGACGGAGGACATGAAGGTCGTTGGTGTAAGAGAAGAAGATGCAAAGGATAGGGTGAGATGGAGGCAGATTATTCGCTGTGACGACCCCTGAAGGGAAAAGCAGAAAGGAAAAGAAGAAGCTTCATCCTAATTAGGGTCGCGGGGAGGCTGGTGCCCATCCCAGCCAACTCAGGGCGAGGGCAGAGTACACCCTGGACAGCTCGCCAGGCCATCGCAGGGCGGAAACACGCTGACGGCTTTGCAGCTACTCTTTACGAAAGTCAGCAATGGTTCTTTTACATACCTCACACCATAGATGGTGAGAGACATGGCCGGCCTTTGATAACCCAGTTGGCTGCACTGGGGGGAACAGTGACAACGACAACCTTGTGGAGAGTGGGACTCGAACCTTTGGATCAGTGATCCGGCGCCTTATACCACTAGACCACCACTGCCCCAACATCTGAAAACATCTGAAAGGAAAAGAAGAAGAAATGTGGTTATGAGTTATAATGAACTTCATCTATCTAAAGTAAGAAGATGACCATGCTTTTATGTCACATCTACATTACTGCACAGGGAAGTGTTATTTTCTTTCTGTATTCCAGAATCTTAGGAATTTGAGATCAGAGCACAGAATCAGCTCTGATATGAACAGATTTGGAGCCCTTGGGGCAGGTAGGGTTAAGGGCTCACCAGTGACAACTCGGCAGGGCAGGGGCTTGAATCCCTGACCTTCTGATCTGTTACTCTGAACTTTTAACTGGTGAGAATTTTGGGAAAGTGTAGTATGATATACAGTACTATGATGCCATGCCAACCTTGATACTTTTTACGATTTTATAGTATAGTATAGTTCTTAGTAGGTAGAGGTAAGTCTGTTGGGATTTTTACACCCGTGCCATAGTGGCTCATCAGGCCGGTGCTTATCCCCGGTTTCCATAGCGTGAAGCGACCAGGAGTTCATCTCCTCCAGGATGGGACGCTAGTCCATCGCAGGTTACCTTCCCAGTATATTTTTACTGGTACCCATTTATACTGCTGGGTGAACAGAGGCACACTTGTGGTTGAGACCTTGCCCAGGGGTCTTAGCACAGTGGGGGTCTAATTGGGATTTGAACACACAACCTCCTGATCATGAGCACAGCACCTTAACCATTACACCACCGGCCCATATTTCTTCGTACACTATAGATTTTATAGTATATTTAATTCAGATAAATCAACGTAGGCACATTAAGCAGTCAAATATATAACTGTGACTGATCAGCTTGCTGTTTTGTGGAAGTAAATCAATCATGATCACTCATGCTGACTGACTAGTTTGTTGCTAATAAAACAGTCTTTTATAAAGGTGTCCAAGGTTTTCCCTGAGGTTTATTTTTCTTCTCCAAACAGTACAGTCAGTGTTTGAGAGTAAACAAATAAATTATAATTATTGTAATAAAGCAGATATTAGTATACAGTATATCTAGAGTGCAGCTCATTTAATTTTTTTTACTGTTGAGGCTGTGTAGCACTGGCTCGGACTCAGGGTTGAGGAGACCTGCAGATGGGGGGGGTCTTGGGTTCACTTCAGGGACTGAAGGAGCATTTGAGGAGCTTTATTCAGCCTCCTCGATGGATTGATCAAACAAGATAAATATCAGCCATAATAACTTCACGCAGTAAAGTCCCTGGGAAACTGCAAAGCAAAAAAACGGCGAGTTCAGGGTCACCAAGGAAACACAGCGGGTTGAGTAGAGGAACGAGTGAATGGGGGATTAACCCCGTCCCAGTGGCTCTCAATGCGGCCCCCTGCCAAGAGCCAAGAGCCCATTCCCATGTGCTGCCCTTTATTCCTGTCATTCAAGAGTCAATAGGCAATCCTTCCTCTCTCTCTCTCTCTCTCTCTCTCTGCACCCTGATATCACTCTGGCCAAGTGGGCCCCTCACACACACACACACACACACACACACACACACACACACACACACACACACACACACACACACAGAATGATATAAATAGTGTTGAAATAAATGATTATATATATATATATATATATATATATATATATATATATATATATATATATATATATATATGTATATATATATATATATATATATATGTGTGTGTGTGTGTGTGTGTGTGTGTGTGTGTGTATATGAAAGGGCCCACACACACACACACACACACACACAGAAAATGATATAAATAGTGTTGAAATAAATGATTTTATATATATATATATATATATATATATATATATATATATATATATATATATATATGTGTGTGTGTGTGTGTGTGTGTGTGTGTGTGTGTGTGAAGGGCCCACACACACACACACACACACACACACACACAGAAAATGATATAAATAGTGTTGAAATAAATGATTTTATATATATATATGTGTGTGTGTGTGTGTGTGTGTGTGTGTGTGTGTATGTATGAATATAATTTAAATATACATTACTGTAAAACTATTCCAAAAGGCTAAATAAGTGCCAAAATCTAAAATAAAGGAGTCTCGCTACCATATAATAATAATAATAATAATAATAATCACGATGATGATGATGATTATTCATACTACTACTACTACTAATAATAATAATAATAACAACAATAATTTCAGCTGTCTGTACTGCAGTGGATTAAAAGCTACTTCATAAACACTGAATATTTCATTTTATTGTGTACCATCTGGAGGACTGTATTTGAGGGTCACCAGTATTTGTCCGAAAAAAGATAGGAATACACGATTAATGCAAAGCAAGTGGGTGTAAAATAACTAAAAGTAAGATTGCAAAACATACATAGATAATGATTAATGAGCCGTATATTTTATGGGCCCATGTGTTCCTCCTAAAACACACACACACACACACACACACACCATTACAAATTTCCAATTCAGGCTCACAGCCACACTCATTAAGATGAAGTAGCTGGTTTGTGACATTAAGTGAGTCCACGTTGCATCCCATCCCATCCCATCCCATCCCATCCCATCCCATGCAGGCTTATTCTCAGACCCTGAATCCATCTCATTCTCTGATTAATTCCTTTCCCTAACACACCCTCGTTTCCCTTCACCCTCCTCCTTTCCTTCGACACGCACGAACGCTCATTCTTGCAGACTTAAACACACACTCATTAAAACACAACAGTGCAGCTCTCATTACAAGGGCGGGCTGGGGCTCTTCTTTATACTTTTAAAAAATGCTCCCACTTCACTTTCCTTAAGGGCCATATCATCAAACCTCTCACCTTCACACACACACACACACACACACACACACACAGAAGACAGTGGCCTGATAACTGCACTCATGTCAGCTCTGATTTTTCTTTCTCAGCTGGGGTCAGTCGCGATGAACCTCAAGCATGTGAATTATTTGATCAACGATGGCTCAAAAGTCTCTTCTCTTTTTTCTCCACGTACTTGCTCATGATGTGAGTGTCCAGCAGGGGGCAGTAGCGGCTGCACGACTCTCTCACAAACCCATGTTATTTGAGCACTTTCGCTTTGGGGTTTTTCCCTTCAGATCATCACCGGCCGCTGTGGTGTGATGTGGTTCGGTGTGGCTTGTTTTTCCGTTTTGCACTGATGCTTACAGTTTCTCACAAGTGAAAGTTTGAAGAACAGGCAGGACTTGAAGTTCCCCGACTGAATGTCTACCAGAGCATGCACTACTGTGTTAAATTGTTTTTCCTGATCCTGACCTCTGGACTTTTGTGTGATTTATAGCAGGGTTTTGAAGATAGAGCAGTGCTTCTCAATTATTTTCGGTGGCGCCCCCCCGAGGAAGAAAAAAGCATTTCACACCCCACCGCCCCGTGAGCGACTATAAATCCTGTAATATTATTATTCTATAAAATTGTTATTAATGCACCTCTGCATAACAGTGTATCTTTATTAACATTAAAAACAACAAAAAGAAAGAAATATAGTTCAACTTACAATAAAAAAACATCATTAACATTGTTTTTTTAATCTGTAACAGAAAAATTTAAAGTGCACCAATCAGCCTGAAATAAAAAAAACATTCTTATTTAAAGTCATTCAACTTATTTATGTCTTAATATCTCCGTCTCTCTCCACCTTTCTCTTCGTTCCTGTTAGAAATTTTTCCGTGTTGTTTCTTGAGAGGTTGTTTACTTCATAGCGTTGGCTCGTGCGAAACACCGCTACACCAGAGCGAGACAATGAGAGCGCCACTGCCAACTACTGGAGTGGAGGTGCAATTACACTTAACTCTAACAATTCCAGAAAAGCATGTTCCCACAAGGTCATACGCGCCTCCCCTGGCATCACACCACGCCCCCCGGCATCACACCACGCCCATCGGCATCATACCACACCCCCCAAGGGGGGCACACCCCACTATTTGAGAAGCACTGAGCGAGAGAGGGGGGCAGTGGTGGTCTAGTGGTATAGGGCGCTGGATCGCTGATCCAAAGGTTGGGGGTTCAAGTCCCACTCTGCACAAGGTTGTCACTGTCCCCCCAGTGGAGCTAACTGGGTTATCAAAGGCCGGCCATGTCTCTCACTGTCTGTGGTGTGAGGCATGTAAAAGAACCATTGCTGACTTTCGACAAGAGTAGGCTGCAAAGCCGTCAGCATGTTTCCGCCCTGCGATGGCCTGGCGAGCTGTCCAGGGTGTACTCTGCCCTCGCCAGTTGGCTGGGATGGGCACCAGCCTCCCCGTGACCCAAATTAAGATTAAGCGGGTACAGAAAATGAACTGAACTGAGCGAGAGAGATGAAAAGGCACAAGTTAATCAACAGATCTTTATAATGAATAGAAATTTAAATACGTACAACGAATATTTTCTGACTTATTTTTATTTATTTTTAATGTACTCTATTTTAATAATACATTTTAATTAGATTCACATTTCTGACATTCTCTGGGGAACCTTAAAAAAAGGTGTTTACTTTCACCAAAAATTATTTAATGGGTAAACTTGAACCATCCAGAAAACATTTTTCATCATGATATATATGTAATAAGTAACAGTAATCACCAGCAACTGCATTAAAAAAATAATAATTAAAAATTAAAAAAAAAAAATAATAATAATAATAATTGTAGACATAGTGATTGGCACATCTCACAGCAACAAGGTTCTGGGCTCGATTTCTATCTTGGGCGTTTCTGTGTGGAGTGTGAATGTTCTCCCTGTGCTTGTGTGGGTTTCCTCCGGGTTCTCTGGTTTCCTCCCACAATTCAAAAACGTGCACAGTAGGTTAATTGGCACTCCCAAATCTTCCATAGGTGTGAGTGTGAGTATGAATTGTTGTGTGAATGTTGGCCCTGCGATGGCCTGGCAAACTGCCTAGGGTTTACCCCCTTCCCATCCAGAGTCGATTGAGGTGGGCACCAACCTTCCTGTGACTCTCATTAAGATTAAATGATTCAGAAAATTAATGAATGAATGATAATTGTAATACTATTACTACTAACAATAATAAATAATAATATATAATCGTTAATAATAATAATAATAATAATAATAATAATAATAATAATAATGATGATGTCGAGCTAAATAATGAGTTCTGAAGTCTTGATGATGTGAAACCCACAGGTTCCACAAGTACATATTTCAGAGCTCTTTGGAGCCAGGTGTAGTTTGGGTAGATATAAATAGATGTCATTTTGTGACAAGAATAAATTTAATAACATGACTGTGAACCAGACAGAGATTCAGAAAACTTTTTTTTAAATATCATGTCCATGTACGAGTATTTGATACTTGGTGTGTGTGTGTGTGTGTGTGGGGGGGTGCAGCTGTGTAATGCTCTGATCTGAGACAGGCTGTTGCTTGCTATGAAAATATTATTGCAAGTGTTTATTATTATGGCAGTGTGAAACAGTGGGATTGTTGTATGTGCTACAAGGCTGAGTGCAAAGTGGTGTAGACCTGGTGTGTGTGTGTGTGTGTGTGTGTGTGCGCGTGCATGTGTGTGCGTGTGTGCGCATGAATGTGTGTGTGTTGGAGGGAGTTTTCGCTCCTGCCCCTCTGTTCCCACATTCCAGCCCCTAGGCCGGTGCATGGCATTGTGGGTAGCTCTATTGGAGTTGATTAGTTCCGGCTGAATCTCAGCTAGAGTTTTGACAGGCTGAAGAAACGAGTGCACAGCATGAACCCCCCTACACACACACACACACACACACACACACACACACACACTCTCTCTCTCTCTCCTACCATGCCACACTCACAATGGAGCCTACATGACAAGAACTTTTTAAAACACTCCATACTCCATACAGCTACTCTCTCTCCCTCTCTCTCTGTCTCTGTCTCTCTCTCTCTCTCTCTCTCTCTCTCTCTCTCTCTCTCTCTCACACACACACACACACACACACACACACACACACACACACAATATAACTACATCATAGCAAACACAATATTGTTTAGCTTCACAAGAGTTTGTAAAGTGCTCTCCTAAAGCCAAAAGCAGCCTTTATGCTCTTCGTGTGTATCATCACATCATTCATTCATTCACAGGCACCACAGATACTTTTTCCTTCCCCACACTTCACTGCATTGATGCCTTGAGTAAGAAATTGAGTCAAAAGAGCAAGACTGTATACAGAGTGAAGCCTTTAGATCTGTGACAGTAACAAAAGGAGCAAAGATTCAGGAGGGGAAGATCATATTTTGTATGGTTTGATCTAGAGGGGCATGTTTCTTCCTAAAGATTATTATTATTATTATTATTATTATTATTATTATTATTATTGTTATTATTACTTTTATTATTACTATTATAGTTATTATTATTGTTGTTGTTGTTATTGTTATTATTACTATTATTATTACTATTATAGTTATTATTATTATTATTATTATTGTTATTATTATTATTTTTTTTTATTATTGTTATTATTATTATTATTATTATTATTATATTTGTTATTATTTTTATTATAGTTATTATTATTATTATTATTATTGTTATTATTATTATTATTATTATTATTATTATTATTATTATTATTTCATTCATTTTCTGAACCCCTTAATCTTAAAGAGGTTCAAGGGAAGGCTGGTGGCCATCTCAGCCAACCCAGGACAAGGGCAGACAACACCTTGAACAGCTTGCCAAGCCATCGTGGGGCATATTAGTATTCAATTTATTTATTACAAAAAAAACAACAACAACAATAACACAACTAATACTAATATTACTAATATTACTTCTTACGACTATTACTACTTCTAGCAGTACCACTGGTAACTACAGTAGATAATAGAAGGAATAAATAATAAGAAGAAACAAAATAGACCATAAAACAATCCTAAGTTAAAAATTGAGCCATAAATGCATACAGTTTCTACAAATCTGTTTGTTTAATAACATTTTAATTGTTTTGTTCCGCAGCGCATTGGGGCAGTGGTTAGCAGGTTTACCTCGTAGCAAGAAGGTCCTTGGTTTGATTCTCAACTTGGGTCTTTCTGTGTGGCGTTTGCCTCCCCGCTACCCAGATTAGGATTAAGCGGTTCAGAAAATTAATGATAATTGTTTGCTCAAAATTAATATCAGTTTTCAGCAATTCTGAAGCAGAAACATATACAGTAGCAGGGTAGCAATTTAGCAAAAAAAAAAGCTATTGGCCAACAGGACTAATGAAATGTATCTACTTGTCCTGCCTTCATATTTACTGGCCAGTGACACGATATCTTGTATACTATATCATTGGATTTATCAGGTTACCAGCAGCATGACCTGTTTGCTAATTTCACTCGTCCTACAGCCTTTTTACTCGCCACGGGCCAGCAGGCTGGTGTTCATTTTCACCTCTGCAGTAGACACGCTACAAACTCTGGGGTCACCTGTAAGTTACCTGTTTGCGGCTAATAAAGCAATACTTTGTCGTTCAACATAATAATGCATCCATGAGGCGGGAGGGGGGGGGCACTAACCAGTGTCTCTCCCCGTTATGCCGGTCCCAAACCCGGAGAAATGCAGAGGGTTGTGTCAGGAAGGGCATCCGACGTAAAACCAATGCCAAACTTTTATGATGCAAATCAGAAGTATTACCCCCATACCGGATCGGTCGAGGCCCGGGTTAACAACGACCGCCATCAGTGCTGTCAGAAGTTTTGTCATTCAACATAATCTCACTGATTCTGGAAGTCTAAGGGCAGTGTTTGATATGAAAGAACTTGTTGCCGTTGAACTGAAAACACTGGAGCAACGCTGCACTGGAGAAACTGATGTATTGAGTTGCTCTTAGACGTAGTAAGTTTAAAACAAAACAGTTCTATGTCCGTTTCTCATTTTAAAGAACGCTGGTGAAAATACTCTCAATAGTAATCGATTGACAGAGATATAGATAAATAGAGAGCTTAAGTTAAAGAAAATGCCATGCTGAGTGGGGTAACCACACACTACTACAGGGTTCAGTTCCACAGTCCACCATTCACACTGCTATTACCTTCAGCCTGTTTTTTCTGCACCTCTCTGCTCTTTTTCCACCCATTCTCACTCTGTTCTCTCTCTCTCTCTCTCTCTCTCTCTCTCTCTCTCCCTTTCCACACATAATTGATGAAGGGCCGTTGCCATAAATCAATTTGGGACGGACATCAGTCAGTGGTGAATGAACAGAGCCCCCCTCTGGGCATGCGGTATTAATCTGGCCCAGCAGGCTCTTCTCTTCTCTTCTCCTCTCCTCTTAAAAACGCTGGCACTGACACATATAAATGCCAGAAACACTTTCCCACTCTGTTTCAGAACCCCCCCCAACACATACACACACACACACACACACACACACGTACACACAGTATCAGGCTCGCTTCTTATCCTGGAAAATAAAAGTAAAGTAGACAGGAGCATAAAAAGCAGAGCTTAGCTTGATGCTAAAAATGGGTGATGGTGGAACCGACAGGGGCTTGGCACCTTGACAGGAGTATGATCACTAACCCCCCCCCCCCCAAAAAAAACAAACAAAAAAAAAACAGTAACAACCGTCCCCCCCGCCCCCCCTCAAAAAAAAACTCCAGGGAGATGGCGTCTGAATTCATATTGATCTGGCTCTCATAAAATAACTAACACCGAGCTTATTGTACTCAGAGTACTCTGAGGCGCCACGGCTCTGTTTATTGCGTCCAACTGGACTTTGATAGACAGCACCTTTTTTTGGTCAAGCATCTGGAAATATGCGGCATAAACAGCCCCAGAAGCTCACGCTGTTGCTTTGATTTATGGTGCCTTTGTTCTTGCTCGCTTCATTCCTTGGTCTCACGTCAATCTCACCTTTACCCCTCCCCCACACCCACACATCATAACCCTTCCTCTTTTTTCCTCTTTTTTCACTCGGCCTGGAGGCATTGAAAGCTGTGTGGTGTTTAAAAACAGTTTGTCTTGTCGAATGCTGCAGAGCCAGGTCACAGCTGAAGCCAATTGCCAGCCCTTCCTGCCTGCAGAGCTGTGAGGTCACCAGAGGTCACACCAATAGGTTTGCTTCCAACAATTCGCTTGGCTAATGCACACATAGTCACTTAGGCACATCTGGATCTTATCTCCCGACCGAAGTATGTGTCTGAGAATCTTCAGGTATGCAACAGGGTTAGTAAGGCAGAGGCCCCGGGGTCACAAACACTCATACACCCTGCAGTGTCAAAGTCAGAGCTGAGGTGTGTCAGAGCCCGCATACACAGGCCTCTGGGAGGACTTTCTTCCTCATGGTTTTCTTCCTCTCCAGTCTAGGAGGAGCAGGTGAGAGGGAGATGAAAGGGGCTGTTGAGGCTTTGAAGGTTGTTCCAGCGAAACAGCAAGGCGGGTGTGCTTTTAACGATCATGACTAATGAGCTGCAGTCCTACACACACACACACACACACACACACACACACACACACACACACACACACACACACACACATATACACAAACACACACACACACACACACACACACACACACACACACACACACACATACACACACACACACACACACACACACACACATATACACAAACACACACACACACACACACACACACACACACACACGCGGTCAGAAAAATCTTGTGAATTTCAATATGTTCTCAAAAGCAAATAAAAGTGGGGCAGTGGTGGTCTAGTGGTATAGGGTTCTGGATCACTGATCCTAAGGTTGGGGGTTCGAGTCCCACTCTCCACATGGTTGTCACTGTCCCCCCCCCCCCGTGTAGCTAACTGGGTTATCAAAGGTGGGCCATGTCTCTCACTGTCTATGGTGAGAGGTAAAAGGAAAGGTAAGGTAAGTCTGTTGGGTTTTTACACCCGAGCCTTGTGGCTCATCAGGCCGGTGCTTATTCCCGGTTTCAGTAGCGTGAAGCTACCAGGAGTTGAACTCCTCCTGGATGGGACACTCATGCATCGCAGGTTACCTTCCTCATATGTTATGTACCACTGGTACCCATTTATACTGCTGGGTGAACAGAGGCACACTTGTGGGTGAGACCTTGCCCAGGGGTCTTAGCACAGTGAGGGTCTCAGTGGGATTCGAACTCACAACCTCCCGATCATAAGCGCAGCACCCTAACCACTACGCCACTGGCCCCACTCTATGGTGAGAGGTTCATGTAAAAGAACCATTGCTGACTTTCATAAAGAGGAGCTGCAAAGCCGTCAGCGTGTTTCTGTCCCTTGCTAAAGGGTTGTGTCAGGAAGGGCATCCGACGTAAAAACCTACGCCAAATCAATCGTGCAAATCATTCGCTGTGGCGACCCAAGATAAAGAGAAAAAGCTGAAAGGAAATATCATCTCTCAAAAGCAAATAAAACCTTGCAAACGAAATCTTATCTTTCTGTCCTCTACTATCTGGTGTAGATTTGAATGAAGACAAGGGGCGTTGCTCCCGCAGCATATAGACATGAGAAAATTCTCCGACTACTCACATCTGGCATTCACCACAAACCATCACTATTTATCATATGATTATAGTTTTATTGTATAGAGAGCTTTTTTGCACTATTATTTACTATCAGTATTTGGATTATTTTGAGATCGTAAACCCTCTTATCATTTTTTTATTATATGAAAAATTCATTTGAAACTTAATTTTCATAATTCAAAAATAAGAAGGTAAATATCTTCCTGATGTCTTCGAAATCATAAAGCACATTCAGTATACTGCTGATTTACATACTGAACATTTAGGTAATGTTAAAGCTCACCGAGGGTTGAAAACAACAAAACAGTGGGGAAAAAGTGCAGCACTTTGCGTTTCAATTCATTCGGCTTCAGAGAATCGTGTTTTTTTTTTTTTGTTTTGTTTTTTTAAATACAGTATTCATTGAATTAAAAAATAAAGAAATTAAGGAAGCATCGGGGGGAAAGTTAAGGGGGCAGTGGTGGTCTAGTGGTATAGGGCGCTGGATTGCTGATCCAAAGGTTGGGGGTTTGAGTCCCCCTCTCCACAAGGTTGTCACTGTCCCCCCAGTGCAGCTAACTGGGTTATCAAAGGCGGGCCATGTCTGTCACTGTCTATGGTGAGAGGCATGTAAAAGAACCATTGCTGACTTTCGTAAAGAGTAGCTGCAAAGTCGTCAGCTTGTTTCTGTCCCTTGATAAAAAGGGTTGTGTCAGGAAGGGCATCCGACATAAAAACCTCTGCCAAATCAAACGTGCGAATCAGATGATTCGCTGTGGCGACTCCCGAGTAAAAGGGAAAAAGCCGAAAGGAAGACAGACAGGGGGGAAAGTTAAGGAAAATGCTGCAAAAACAAGGCCAATTATGCAAAAAAAACCCTAAAAACCCATAAACAAACAAAAAACAACCCAAAACCTCCCATCAAAACTGCATATATTTTCATGTGAGGTGCGCATTTGAATGTGTGCAAACACATCTGTGTGTGTGTGTGTGTGTGTGTGTGTGTCAGTCTGTGTGTGTGTGTGTGTGTGTGTGTGCACACTCAGATGCGCACCTCACATAAAAATGTATGTGTGTATTTATATTTTATTTACATCTTATACATTATTTTTGAATGTTTAATTGTTATTATAAGCATTTATAGTGTTGAATATGTATTTTTTTGATATTATATACACATATACATGTACGTATTCATCAGTTAGGGGGGTTGATCCTACTTCGCAGAATTCGACAAGCGCGGGGGGATCTCGGTTCCAATTAACCGCGGAAAGTGATGGATCTCTGTATTTTAATCTGCCAGATTACTTTTTATCACTCATCTCAGAAATGAAGATGCATGCTGACCCAACCTCTGGACTAGATGGTTTATTGAGCATTTTTACACTAAGATAATAGTTCTAAGATGAAAAAAAAAACCCAAACCAAAACAAAAAACCCATAAAATGAGGTTTAATGTTAATATCGTTTCCCCAGTGGTTGTACTTCGTTTGCGTACAACAAAATCTTTTTATCTGCTGATTCTACACAGCAAATCGGCTTCTGTTTTAAATAACCTTCTGCTGATTGAATGACGGTGAATTTACATGATATAATACAGAAAGTAGCTCTAGCTGAAGTATCCTCCTTGGTGTAACATTAACAGCAACAATCTCTAAGGAAAAACCTCCTGTTTGGCAACCAAAAGCACAACTTGGTGTTCTATGACTTGCTGTCCTCTTTGTTGTTTCTTTGTCTGGAGAACATTTCCAAACTAAAGAAATATCGGTGAAAGAATAAAAATAAGTTAACAATAAAAGAGAAACTAGCTATGTAATTTTATTACTACCAGTAACATTATTTTGTTGCCTTTAGCATTATTCTACATTGTCTGTCTTCAGCTTTTTCCCTTTTACTCGGGAGTCGCCACAGCAAATCATCTGATTCGCACGTTTGATTTGGCAGAGGTTTTTACGTACCTTCCTGTCACAACCCTTTTTAGCAAGGGACAGAAACACGCTGACGACTTTGCAGCTACTCTTTACGAAAGTCAGCAATGGTTCTTTTACATGCCTCTCACCATAGACAGTGACAGACATGGTCCGCCTTTGATAACCCAGTTAGCTGCACTGGGGGGGGTGGGGGGGGGGGGGGGTGACAACCTTGTGGAGAGTGGGACTCGAACCCCCAACCTTTGGATCAGCGATCCAGCGCCCTTTACCACTAGACCACCACTGCCTTCAACCACATTCTATATTATTTATTTTTTTAATTTAGGGTCTCTGAGTCGTAGGATGCGGGTGTTGTTTTTGTTTTGTTTTTGTTCTTATTTCTTTGTTTTGCTTTCTTTTTGTAGATGAGTGGGATTTTCTCCAACACAATATTTTTTGTCGAAATATTCGTGCCAATAATTCTATGGAATCTTATCAATAAGTTCATTTGACAAAGCCACTGTTACGTCACAGTCCACAGGTTTCCACTTGCAGCGTAACAGATGTGAAGCTCTTCTTCCTTTGCATTGTTGTCTTGCTCCTGCTGGACTTGAGATCACACACCTGTAAGTATCAACCCACATCTCCTTTATCTTTAATTACCATCAATAATTACATATCAAGAACTTTCATTATGTTTTTACTCATTCACATTGTTCAACGTTCTTCCAGCTGTTCTGTGCACCTGAGCCGTTAAAGTAAAGGTTTCATGCCAGGAAAAGCCATTTACACTCCACGAAAACATGCACACACACACACACACACACACACACACACACACACACACACACACACACACACACAGAGCTATGGGTTCAATGCTAGCCAAGAACACCTACCTCACCGCCCCCTCACGGCTCCAAACGACAGCGGCTTTGGCAGGGTTGCGAAAGGCACATCTGGAAAGATGTTCTCTCTCTCTCTCTCTCTCTCTCTCACACACACACACACACACATACACACTCAATCTCTTTCAGTCATCCAGTAAATGCCACACCACAAAAAATCTCTCATGAGCAGTTACAAACACAGTAATACCAGAGTTAGCCAAAATGAGATGTCCTAACAAGCAGACATTTTGGCCAGAGAGAAAGAGAGAGTGAGAGTGAAGAAGAAAGAAGAGAAAGTGATACATGAAGAGGAAATGCTACCATGCGATGGCGGCCATATTGACTCTGAAAGGGTGTGAATTTATGAAGTGTTTTGTAAAGTTGACAATTCCCCAATAAGGACTGCTGTGATGTGTTGTTGAATCTTCTAACTTCAAGTTGTAAATGTTCGGTCACATGGTCTTTATAATCAGGGGTTTTTTTGTGTGGGTATACGATGATCACGCAATCTGGATCCCATGACTTGGATGCCATTTTGTTTTTATTTTCATGAATATTTTTCATCACATGAACTTGCCTGTTCCAAACCATGACTTTAAAATTGTTACAGTTTTGTAAGCTACACCATTTGGTGGTATTACCCAACATAAGTTTCAGCTATTTTGGCTCGATATTTGGTAGCGTTTCGGATTTCTGCTGCCTTCAAACGACGGGAAACGTGTCTGTTTGTTCGGTGTCTGCTAATGCAAAAATGCAGGTTGTTTTTGCATCGTGTCAGAATATTTGACAAGGGTTTGGTGTGAGAACAAACAGCACGGGCTTACTACAACTCACAAGCCCTAACTATATATATTTTTTAATGAAAGCCTCTGTGGTGAAGTAATGGCTGGTTGGGTTACGGCTGTCGAGAACATGCAGGAAGTCTCAGTGCAGGACCAAGACTGGACGAGTGCAGGATCGGCGCGATTTGATACACAGATCGAAGGAGGAAACCTGAAGCCCTGCCTGATCCGCCTTTGTTCCCGCTGTGTTTTCCCTGTGATGCTTCCAGGAAAGCAGCCAGAAAATAAAACAAGCCACAAGAATCTACTGGCAGGAGTCTTCACTCTCTGGTTCCCTCTGCAACTCCATAAGGGCCAAGAAGAGAGAGAGAGAGCGAGAGAGAGAGAGAGAGAGAGAGAGAGGCAGGAGACAAGACGCCTGCTTTTCAGGCTGTAATTTTTAATAAAGTCTGGTGAAGGAAGAAAAGAAAGAAAGGACGAGAGATCGAATTTCATTTGCAGGCCCAAGCTTCATAAGCAAGAACATGTGTGACTCTGACGATTGGTTGGATCCCATAAGGAAATAAAATAAGTAAAATAAGGAGGGCGAGAAAGAAACACAGGGAATACATACTGTATGTGTATAATAAGGAAACATAAGAGACAGCAAAGTTGCGTGCATCACGGAGTAAATGACAGATGAGACTATGAGATCAAAGAGAACATGATTGAAGGCATTTACACTTGGAAATAAAGGTCTGAACAGTAAAATGTCCTCGAGAGTAATAGAGAGAGTAGAACGTGATACACGGACAGAAAGAATTTGTGCCACGGCAGCCATTTTGGCTCTGATGAGGTTTGAATTTATGACGTATGCACAGATCTGACCATAGACAGAATACATGTGTGTGAATGAGAAGGTTCCAAGAGGAACGGTGAAGTTAAAAGGAGCAGAGATAAAGAAGGTGGAGGATTTTAACTACTTAGGCTCAACAATCCAGAGCAATGGAGAGTGTGGGAAAGAGGTGATGAAGCGTGTGCAGGCAGGTTGGAATGGTTGGAGAAAAGTGTCCGGTGTGAAGTATCGATGTGTGATAGGAGGGTATCAGCGAGAATGAAAAGAAAAGTGTACAAGACGGTGTTGAGGCCAACGATGTTGATGTTGTATGGTTTAGAAACAGTGGCGCTGAGGAAAAGACAGGAGGCAGAGCTGGAGGTAGCAGAGATGAAAATGTTGAGGTTCTCTTTGGGAGCAATGAGGATGGATAGGATCAGGAATGAGTACATCAGAGGGACAGCACATGTTAGAGGTTTTGGAGACAAAGTCAGAGAGGCTAGATTGAGATGGTTTGGACATGTACAGAGGAGGGATAGTGAGTATATTGGTAGTAGGAGGCTGAGGTTGGAACTACCAGGCAGAAGGCCGAGAGGAAGACCAAAGAGAAGATTTATGGATGTGGTGAAGGAGGACATGAAGGTCGTTGATGCAAGAGAAGAAGATGCAGAGGACAGGGTGAGATGGAGGCAGATGAATCGCTGTAGCGACCCCTGAAGGGAACAGCCAAAAGGAAAAGAAGAAGAAGAAGAAGAAGAGCACAGATCTGACCATAAAGTGAGTTTAGATCATTTGAGATACACGACATGGGCAGAATCCTTTTGGTTACAGAACTGAAATGTTTGTGGTTTATGATAAGATTCGCCGAGGCCATTTTGTTTCGCCATTTATTCACCAAAGAGAGAAGCCTGGTTCAAAGCAATTCATGCACTATTTATTGGACATCGAGACAGGAACAAAAAAAAGAGTATAGTTGATACCCTCATTTCAAAAAGTTGTTTAGAGATGTCTGTGTTAATGTGAATTATATTGCTTGAGTTGTTTCTTTGTCTGTTTGTGTTGGATGTTTGCAATTTTAAGCCAGTTATTTTTCTTCCATGTGTGCGTTTCTTCAGTCGCTTATTCTGGATTTTAGCTTTTGGAAACACGTTAGTACCGCTGCAGTCACATGAACAGGCTGATATTTTCTGTTTTATGGCCTATAAGGTATAAAAAAAAAAAAAAAAAAAAAAAAAAAAGGTAAAGTCTGTTGGGTTTTTACACCCGAGCCTAGTGGCTCATCAGGCCGGTGCTTCTGCCCGGTTTCTGTAGTGTGAAGCGACCAGAAGTTCAACTCCTCCTGGATGGGACACTCATGCATCACAAGTTACCTTCCCAGTATATTTTTACTGGTACCCATTTACACTGCTGGGGTGAACAGAGGCACACTTGTGGTTGAGACCTAGCCCAGGGGTCTTAACACAGTGAGGGTCTCAGTGGGATTCGAACTCACAACCTTCCGATTATGAGCCCAGCACCCTAACCACTACACCACCAGCCCCACTTATGGCTTATGAGAGCTGCAGTAAACATTCCCGCCAACTTTTGCTTGATAACTTGAAGTCTGTTTGAACTCTCCATGCTACAGGTAAAGGCTTATATCGGTCAGTGGGGATGCACACTTTTTTGTTTACTAATAAATATTAGCCACATATGATTTGATATGACAGTTAAAATAAGGAAGCACCATTTAAATGATCAATGAAAAAAATTATTATTTTTTTAATTAAATGAAAATCCTGAGGGTACAAATCTTTAAACTGAGTTTACTGTATGAGAAGAGAGTGCATGAGATGATGAGAAAGCAGGGATGTGTGTATGGGAAAGAGAGTGTGTGAAACAGAGAGAGAGAGAGAGAGAGAGAGAAGGGGGAGGGTAGAGCCTGGGCCCAGTTCTGCGGTAGGTAAATAGGGCTTTGACCCAAACCCAAGCACAAGAAACACCTCTCTCTCTCTCTCGCTCTCTCTCTCTCTCTCTCCCTCTCTCTCTCTCTCTCTCTCTCATGCTGTCCCTTTCTCTCTCTTGCACCACTCCACAGGATTTGCTCTGGGTTTTTGTTGCATGTTTTTTTTTCGATGTACAGAGCGAAAGGGGGATCAGTAGGGGTAGGGGGTGGGGTTTGACTATTAACGAGCGCCATCGTTTTTCTAATTAGAGCTTTGGGGAATATTTTCTTAAGGACTGTCGACCCTCCCTGAAGAGCTCAGAGGGGAGAGGTAAAGGGAGAGAGTGTGTGTGTGTGTGTCTGTGTGTGTGTGTGTGTGTGTGAAAAGAGAGAGAAAAAGTTGGAAAGAGTGAAAGAGGGAGTATGTTTCTGCAGTTAGTCCAAATAAAATCGAAGCAGTTTTTTCCCCTCTTGGCGCTCAGATGGAATATTTCTAACGCTGAAGTCATTAACGGCTCTAATAGAACAGACTTTATTGAGAACAGACTAAAACCATGTCTATGAGGTAATGACTGAAGAACACACACACACACACACACACACACACACACACATATATATATATATATATATATATATATATATATATATATATATATATATATATATATATATATATCAATACACATTTTGGCATGCCTACCTGAATTCCATATCTGTCTCTCATTCTGCGCACACACACACACACACAAGCAAGCACACACACACACACAGACAGAGAGAGAGAGAGAGAGAGAGAGAGAGAGTTCATGAGGATTGAATGGCCTCACATCCTCTTTGGAGAGTTTGGAGAGCAGAGGGAAAGTTTTTTTTTTCTTCCTTCGCCAAACTGTCTTTTCTCCTTATGTCCTCCTTGAGATGATTCTTTTCACTGTGCCTGCTCTACTTGCACACACACACAC
>CM045734.1:23613563-23646063 GCA_024760905.1 Plotosus lineatus | reverse complement strand
TTTATTTGTGATAATATGCTTGTGTCGGTCCATCTGGAACCCTGCCTTTAACTTTGAGTGACAGATATAGATCAGAGACTCTCTTATCAGCACAGTGGCTCAGGGTTCAGCCTGGCTTTTGCATTCTGGGAAAGTTGTGACGGGATGCCATTAAGAAGGCATGTTCTTGGGAATGCCAAGTCTTTACTGGCAGACAGCATAGATGTACTAGTATACATCCTTGTTACTTTTTTTTTTTTTTTTTTTTTGCTGTTACACAGCACCGAAAAGTTTACTTTGCGTTATTTTGTCCATTACTGAAAAGTTTTGGCAATTTTTTTCCTGTTACACAATACTGAACACTTTAGTTTGTTGTTACACATGACTGAACAATTTGTTTTTTCTGTTACACAGCGTTGAAAAGCTTGTTTACTCTTACGTAGTGTTTAAGAGTGTGCTCTTCATTCATATAACAGACTAAAGTTTATTTTTCTCACAGGCAATGCTCAAATTTTTATTGCCCTATTAGGCAGAGCATAAACATTTTACACTAAGTTGAAAGGTTTGCTATCATGTAACGCGGTGCTTAAAAGATTTATACACTGCTCAGACATTTGTATTTTTACACAGAAATCTGTGAGAGAAGTGTTCTGAATGAATCAAATCACAAGCATAAAGTCTCTGACACTTGTGGTCAGCTACGTATGTCTACATATTTGCTTGAGTTGTGAGCGGAGCATCAATCCTTTGAGACTCTGATCTTAACTACAATAATTATAATTGAGTTACATCAGCAGCCATGAGTAAGAAGGTCATCAATCATTTCAACAGGTAACAACAGTGGAAAAGAGAGTTTGCCTGGACACACACACACACACACACACACACACACACACACACACACACACACACACACACACACACACACACACACACTCGAACACAAACACACATACACACACAAACACACACACAAACACATATACACAAACACATATACACGCACACACACACATACACACACAAACACACACATACACACACAAACTCACACACATACAGAAACACACACACACAAACACACACACATACAGAAACACACACACACAAACATATACATACACACACACACACAAACACACACAAACACACATATACACGCAGACACATACACACACATACATACACACACAAACACACACATACACACACACACACACAAACACACACACACACACATACACACACACACACACACACACATACTCGAACACAAACACACATACACACACAAACACACACACAAACACATATACACAAACACATATACACGCACACACACACATACACACACAAACACACACATACACACACAAACTCACACACATACAGAAACACACACACAAACACACACACATACAGAAACACACACACACAAACACAAACATATACATACACACACACACACAAACACACACAAACACACATATACACGCACACTCATACACACACATACATACACACACAAACACACACATACACACACACACACAAACACACACACACACACACACACACACACACACACATACACACATATACACACAAACACATATACACGCACACACATACACACACATACATACACACACACACACACACACACACACACACACACACACACACACACACACACATATTTATAATGTTGAATGTTGAATGCTGTTTGTGTAATTTTCTCAACTTGTATGCTTATGAATAATTAACTCATTTGTCACAAACAGTTACCCAATCAAAACACAAGGCTTTCCATGCCTGTGGTCCATGCTGGTAGATTGAGTGTTTTGTCAAGAAAGTAATTTTCCTTGCATGTGAGCTATTGCTCCCAGGTTGTGTCTCTGCAAGAAGTCTTTTTGCGAGAGTGTTATTTGTAAAGGGTGAGATCACGCTCCATTGCTGATGGCGAGAATAAAGAAGTATTGACGAGAAAGGGAGCCTAGGCCAAGAGTATAGGCGCGTGCGCGCACACACACACACACACACACACACACACACACACACACACACACACACACACACTCACTCACACACACACACATACACACACACAGGCATGCATGCACACACATACACAAGCGCATACATCCTGATGCACAAATGTGTTCCTACACACAGAGGTGCATTTTACTCCAATGAATGCACACACAGGCAGTGGACAAGGAGCTTAGTGGAGAGGCAGAGGACCATGGGGACTATCGTTTTCCTCGTTAATTATGGCCGTCTGGCAAGGCCCAGAGTGCAGGAAGTATGAAGACGGGGGAGGAATGGGGGAAAATAGAAGGAAAGAGACGCAGGGAGGGAGTAGAACTGTAAAAAAAAAAAAAAATGAAAAAGCGAGTGAGGGAGACAGGAATCAAGACAGAGAGCCAAGTGTAGGAGGAGTAAACTAGTGTGGATGATAAAAGCAGGTGTGCAGATGGAACAGGATTTAGGGGCACATCAAATCCCTAACATATTTCTTTTCTTACATTCTAAGAGCCAATACCTTCTAATGTCAACCCTAAATCCTCCAGACTGAAGCTTCCCTTCAGCCTACAAACCAGACCACCATACATCATGAAAAGAGACTACACAGATCACCTTTGCACCCTGTCTCATGGAAACATTGTTGATTTCCTTTTATATCCATGGGAACATTATCGCTCTTCAATCCATTATCCATGCACACATGGATACGAGCACATTTCCTTCTGTCCAAGCAAGTATCTCTATTTTCCAAGTAAATACATGCAAAAATTAGGCCTTTAAATATATATTCATTAAAATATTTAAAAACACAAGTTGAAATATATCCACAAAACTGCATTCAAGATGACTTATTCTGGAAAATATGTAAATGTATCTTATTTTACTTACATGCATGCATATCTTATCTGATGAAACCAAATCAGAATCAGAATCCGGAGGAATTGTGTGCACACAGTTACACAGTTGCTCCATACGAAGTAAGAATAATATAAAGATAAAGTATATACGGTGTGTGTGTGTGTGTGCGTGTGTGTGTGTGTGTGGTGTGTGTGTGTGTGTGTGTGTGTGTGTGTAATTTTTATTTATTGAGACTTTATATTGATATTATTCTTTATATATATATATATATATATATATATACAGGGATCCCTCATTACTTCACGCTTCAATTCATGTGGCTTCAGTGCATCGCATTTTGTTACATTTAATTATTTATTAAATTAAAAAATAAAGAAATTATGGAAAAATAGGGTGGAAAGTTAAGGAAAATGTAGCAAAAACAAGGCCAATTATGCAAAAAACCACTAAACAAACAAAAACAACCCAAAACCCCCATCAAAACTACATTTTGTGAGGTGTGCATCCCAGTGCATGCATGTGTGCATGTGTCTGTATGTGTGTATTTATATTTTATTTACATCTTATGCATTTTTTAATGTTTAATTGTTGTGATTATAAGCATTTATAGCATTGAATATGTATTTATTGATATTATATACACATATATATGTACATATATGTCTGTCGGGGGGGTGTTGGGGGGTTGATCCTACTTCGCGGAATTTGGTGGTCGCGGGGGGATCTCGGTCCCAATTACTGCGGAACATGATGGATCCCTGTGTGTGTGTGTGTGTTTGTGTGTAATTCGAAAATTATTTTAAATTGCTTCCATAAAATTACTGTAAATTGCACATAAACCTTTTTCCCTCTACAGTTTTATGTGTATGTATGAGCTGCGTTTGATTGTTTGTATTATCAGCAGTCTCAGAAGATCTATTATGATAAAATGCAAGTCATGGAAAAATCTTCCAACCCACTATTTACAAGATAACATATAAAAGAAAAAATACAATATTGTCTGGTTAGCTATAACACATCACAACAAAGTGACCGTAATAAGTTTTAGTGGGCTATTGAGATCGGAAACACTACCTTCTCATGAAAACCAAAAGGCAACGTTAACCTGGGCTAAGCTCGGGCCAGGCTGGGTCAGAATGGCTCTGAACCGGGGATTTCTGAGGCTCCAGGATCAATTACCAAGCCAGACGCATCTGGAGTGAGTTACTCACGTTGACCCAATCCAACGCTGCCAGAGTTACTCTGCCCCACTCCTGACAACACATTCACACAACAGTACAAGCAGTTTTCACTCACACATATTTCTCTCTGCTGTCCTGAAAATAATAACATCAATAATACTGCAGGAAATTAAGTGTCCTGGAGTCTAAGACACGGGATCACAGGACTTCTCTGTGTACATAACAGCATGACACTAGGGTTTGAGAAAAAAGATGTCAAAGTGAAATTATTGTGACTGAGTCAGGAATGGGCTTTATTCTGCTTGTTTATGCAGTACAGTATTCATAAACTTTTTATGTGGAGTGAAAAAGTTATTTTTAAGTAACTGAGCAATTTTTAAAACTTTCTTATGCTTTGGAATGGCAGCACTATGGCGCAGTGATTAGCATGTCTCCCTCCCAGCAAGAAGACCTGGATTTGATTTCTGAGCTTGGGAGTTTGTTTCTGTGTGGAGCTTGCATGTTCTCCCCGTGCTTGCATGGGCTTCCTCCACATACTCCGGTTTCCTCCCACATTCCAAAATCATTCACAACAAGGTAACGGGCTGTTCCAAATCACCCCTAAGTGTGAGTGTGAATGATTGTGTGTGTTGGCCCTGAAATGGCATGGCAAGCTGTCCAAGGTGTATGTACCCTGCCCTCACGCACGCAGAGTCTGCTGAGATGGCTGCCAGCCTTCCTGCAACCCTAATTAGGATTTAATGACTTTCAGATATGATTTGGAGGCAGATATCATTGGTCCTGTAGGACCACAGAGCAAAGATGCAACTCCCTCTCTCTCTCTCTCTCTCTCTCTCTCTCTATATATATATATATATATATATATATATATATATATATATATATATATATATATATATATGAAAATGTTGAGGTTCTCTCTGGGAGTTGAAAATGTTGCGGTTCTCTCTGGGAGTAACGAGGATGGATAGGATCAGAAATGAGTAGATCAGAGGGACAGCCCATGTAAGATGTTTTGGAGACAAAGTCAGAGAGGCTAGATTGAGATGGTTTGGACATGTACAGAGGAGGGATAGTGAGTATATTGGTAGTAGGAGGCTGAGGTTGGAACTACCAGGCAGAAGGCCTCGAGGAAGACCAAAGAAGAGATTTATGGATGTGGTGAAGGAAGACATGAAGGTCGCTGGTGTCAGAAAAGAAGATGCAGAGGACAGGGTGAGATGGAGGCGGATGATTTGCTGTGGCGACCCCTGAAGGGAGCAGCCTAAAAGGAAAAGAAGAAGAAGGATATATATATATATATATATATATATATATATATATATATATATATATATATATATATAAAACATTCAACTCAGGGGAATTTTAAGGGTGAAAAAATCCTTGAAAAAAAAAAAATCCCTGACTAAGAAACACAATAATTGGCATCCCAAAAATTCCTAGGAAATAAATATCATTGAAGTATTTCTGTCATTTCTACAGTCGTTTGCAAAGTTAATCAGAATGTCTAGGAATGCAAGGTTATTCTGCCACCGTGCACACTGAGGAGAATGCTAAGAGAAATCAAAAGTTCTCCAAAGCTCACTGTTAAAGAATTGCATCAAAACAGAGAATCTTGGTTTCACAAAGTCTCCAAAACGACCATCAGGGGATAACTACGTGCCAACAAACTGTTTTGGAGACATACAGGGAAAAAACCTTTTCTTACTCACAATCATAAATGCAAATGCCTGGAGTTTGCTAAGCAGTACTGGGACCGTGTATTTTGGTCAAATGAGACCAAGATCGAGAGTTTTGGCAGCAAACACTCTAAGTGGGTCTGGTGGAACACAAAAGGTGAATATGCAGAAAAGCACCTCAGGCTCACTGTAAAGTATGGGGGAGGATCGGTGATGCTGTGAGCCTGTTTATCTTCCAAAGGTCCTGGGAACCTTGTTAGGGTGCATGGAATCATGAACACTTTGAAATACCAGAACATTTTAAATCAAAATCTGGTGGCCTCTGGCTGAAAGCTTAAGATGGATAGTCACTGGGTCTTTCAGCAAGATAATGACCCTAAAGATGTGGCCAAATCTACACAGAAATGGTTCACCAGACACAGAATTAAGCTCCTCCCATGATCATCTCAGTCCTCAGACCGCCACAATTTTGGACTTGGAGTGAGCTGAAGAGGACAGTGCAGAGGACAGGACCAGCTCGCTGGATCATTTAGAGATTATACAAAGAGGAACAGACCCAGATTCCTCTTTCTGTATTCTCCCATCTTGTGAACCATTATAGGAGATGATTCGGAGCTGTTTTGTTGGTAGAATGGTACAAAATACAGTATTAACATCAGGGGTACGAATAAATGTGGCACACATGAGTTGCTGTAAAATAATTATTTCTTAATGTTGGGATTTTTTCTCACTTGCCTCTGCTGTTGTCAGGAGTATGTTACGCCAAAATAAATAAATAAATAAATAAATAAAAAACCCAAACATCTGTACAGGTGCAGAAACTGTGTGGATCACATGTGCTAACAAAGCAGCATGTTTAAATTGGACCTACAAGAGGTCTCAAAAAGGTCAACTTTCTCAGGAAAAAGAGAATAAGTCCGTATTTAATCAAGAGAACAGCAAAAGGAATGAAAAGAAATGAAGGAAAATTTAGATTGTCTCAAAAAATACCTGTTTTAGTCACATTTAAAGCTATACATGGCATGGGACAGTGGTGGTCTAGTGGTATAGGGCGCGGGATCGCTGATCCAAAGGTTGGCGGTTCGAGTCCCACTCTCCACAAGGTTGTCATGTCCCCCCAGTGCGGCTAACTGGGTTATCAAAGGTGGGCCATGTCTCTCACTGTCTATGGTGAGAGGCATGTAAAAGAACCATTGCTGACTTTCGTAAAGAGTAGCTGCAAAGCCGACAGCATATTTCTGTCCCTTGCTAAAAGGGTTGTGACAGGAAGGGCATCCGACGTAAAAACCTCTGCCAAATTAAACGTGCGAATCAAAAAAATGATTCGCTGTGGCGACTCCCAAGTAAAAAAAGGGAAAAAGCCGAAAGGAAGACAGACATGGCATATTCGAACAAAACGTTAGGGGATGATTTTGAATTGAGAAACCTTTAATACATTTAAAAATAAAACTTTTCACTGATGATTAAATCAGTGTCTCAGTCTCAGTTTTCCTCATGAATATGCATGAAGTTCTAATGATTCAACGCCACTGAGCATGTAAGCAGGAAAACAGCATTGATGCCGTGATGAGGAAAGAGGTGAGCATACCCACTTGTTTACATTACAAAAGTCACAATTGTGTGAACTTGGGGTAGATTGGAATATTTGGACATACGTACTTAGTGGGAATTGAGCAACACTGTACATAACAAATATCGTTGATATATGATATAAAATGTACAGCCAGTATACCATACAACCATTGTATTGTTAAGGCTCACTGAATGGGGAATTCTTATTTCAGCAGGGCAGTGGGGGCCCAGTGGTAAGATGCTGGATTACCAATCCCATGATTGGAGGTTCAAGCCCCACTGTCAGTGGTTGTCACTGCTGTCCTGGCAGCACAGCAGACTGGGTTATTATAGGACAGCCATGTTTCTCACTGTCTGTGGTGAGAGGAAAAGAACCATCGCTGACTTTCATCAAGAGTACGCTGCGTAGCCATCAGCATGCTTCTGCATTGCAATGTCCTGGTGAGCTGTCCAGGGTGTACTCTACCCTTGCCCAGAGTTGGCTCAGATGGGCACCAGCCTCCCCCCGACCATAAGGATTAAGAGGTTTGGAAAATGAATGAATTAGTTAATTAATGAATAACAGGATAAAAAGAAACACAACTGCACTAGCACGCAAATAAAGTTTGGATTTGAAAACAGTTTATGAAGATAATAACAATTCGTGTTCTGTTTTTATGGAGTTCGGGGGTGTTGTGGTGCTATATCATCCCCGCAACTTCATAGTTAAACATCTCGCTCTCTCGCTCTGCCTGTTTTTTTGCCTGTCAGTACAGTATTTCCTTTCAGTAGAATCTCTGGTACCAGCTGGCCTACTTTGCCTTCTTGTCATCACCATTGTTGTTCATTGACTGAAAGTAGCGTCACATGACTGATTTTTTTTTTTGCAGACTCAGAAATTAAGCATGGTATTCGTTCTGTCTTTAAATATATTCGTTATGTGAATAACCTCAACTGTGTAATTAGAAAGAAAGTTTTATATTAAGTACTAATATTGTTCAAATAATTGTCACATCTGGTGGCACGGTGGCGTAGTGGTTAGCACGTCTGCCTCACAGCAAGAAGGTCTGGGTCCGAATCCCAGCTCGGGTGTTTCTGTGAGGAGTTTGCATGTTCTCCTTGTGCTTGTGTGGGTTTCCTCCAGGTACTCCGGTTTCCTCCCACAGTCCAAAAACATGCACGCTAGGTTAATTGACCATTCCAAATCTCCCCTGTGTGTGAATGATTGTGTGAGTGTTGGCCCTGCGATGGCCTGGCGAGCTGTCCATGGTGTACCCAACCCTCACCTGGAGTCAGCTGAGATGGGCGCCAGCCTCCCTGTGACTGAAATTAGGAGTAAGCAGTTCAGAAAATGAATTGTCATAACTTTTATAACAAAGCTATATCACGCATAGCTTTAATGCTGTGCAATTTTTGCAGTATGACTTACTAGGTTATCATTTACATTATAGTTCTGAAGTCTTTTAAGTGATGGAAAATCTATTGAATGTTACAAACCTTGGACACTCGAGATTTTGCATGTTCCATGTTACATCAAAAGTCTCCTTACAGAAAACTTTGAGTAACACACATTTATCTTTGAAATAACAAGCAACAATATGCAGTGGTCATCACTCAAGGCCCTTTAATTAACTAAAATAAATAAATAAACACTATAATAGTATGACAGTGGTTAATAAAAGTTAGCTTTCGTAGGAAAACTAGGCCAAAAAATTAGCTCATATACAGTACAGCAGGGGTCCCCAACCTTTTTATCACCGCGGACCCATTAACAATTTTACCGCAGACCCGGCGGTGTCATAGATTGTTTATATTGTAAATATAATTTATTTATATAAAAAATTATTATTATTATTATTATTATTATTATTATTATTATTATTATTATTAATAATAATAATAATAATAATAATAATACTAATAATAATAATAATAATAATAATGATAATAATAATAATCTTCTTCCTCTTCTATCCTTTGGGCTTTTTCTCTTTCTCAGGAGTCGCCACAGCGAATCATCTGATTCGCACATTTGATTTGGCATAGGTTTTTACGTTGGATGCCCTTCCTGTCACAACCCTTTAGCAAGGGACAGAAACATGCTGATGGCTTTGCAGTCTACTCTTTTACGAAAGTCAGCAATGGTTCTTTTACATGAACCTCTCACCATAGACAGTGATAGACATGGCCCGCCTTTGATAACCCAGTTAGCTGCACTTGGCAGACAGTGACAACCTTGTGGAGACTTGAACCCCCAACCTTAGGATCTGTAGACTTGAACCCCCAACCTTAGGATCAGCAATCTTGCACCCTAACCACTAGACCACTACTGCCTATTTATAATAATAATAATAATAATAATAATAATAATAATCAATCCATGGAATGTTATTTCTCAACAGCTGAAATGAAGTTGTTTTGGAAGTAGAGTTTGAACTTTTCTAAAAAACAAAAAACAAAAAAAAAAAAAACACACACACACAGGTGATGGCGCACCAATGGGGAGAATGAAGGCTCAGGCTCAGTCTCACCCAAAATCCCCGCTATTTGAAACATGTCCAGAACGCCTCTATTCACACGCTATCCCCTTGTGGGTTACATTTTAGTGCTCAAATGACCGACATGTAACTGACAGAATTCGGTCATTTTTCATAATAAAAGATTTTTCAAAAATAAAGATTGTTCAGAATCAGGTAATAAATAAAACGGAAATAATTAATTATTTCTTCTGCAGACTGATACCAATTGAGCCACGGACCGGTATCAGTCCGTGGACCGGTGGTTGGAAACCCCTGCAGTACAGTACATCCAAAATGGTTCCTGAAACCCTAAGAGCACATGTAGACTCATGCTGGTGACATCATACATGTACATAATTTTTGATTTGCTGGTACTCTTTTGTTGACTCTAGGATTTCCTGACATAAGGACTGTCAACTTGGTAAAAATCAAGACAGTGAGGTGACTACAACATGATTTCTTAATTTTTTTATGCAGTATTTTCCAGATCATAAATGTGGTGTTGTGTTATACAGCCCTTATTTATGTCAGTCAGGAGGGAAAATTTTAGTTTTACAGCGACAGGCTGACTTTTGCTAAATTGGCCTATGAATTCATTCGTCTCAGGGGCTGTTGAAGTTAATGTGAAGTTTGATGAGAAAAACGACGCGTCATGTTAAGGGCAAGTCCACAAAGATATGGTAAAACAGGTAATAAAGTAATCTTCTCCAGCTAAAAGCTCTACGTAAACATCCGAAGACAAATAAGGAAAAAATAGTTTGCTAGGTTTCCTTGTGGGAGGGACAAAGAGCTGACAGAGGAAAATCTTTTCTTGATCCACCATATTAATATTATAGACAGCTAGCTAGCTATAATTCACATTTGGGAAAATGTTAGAAAATAATTCAATTACATATGACTTGTTACCAAATAACATAAACGGACATTGCCAGTGCGAAGTGGAAAATGAAATGAAAATATAAAGACAGCACACGTCAACAAATGCGATCACACTTTTGCATTCTGATGGTCTGCACAATGATTTGCTTGGAACTCAAATGACACTGCAAGGGTGATGGGGAACACTGCTGAAAGAGAGAGAGAGAGAGAGAGAGAGAGAGAGAGAGAGAGAGGGAGAGGGAGAGAGCAGTGCATGCTGGGAATGCTGCATGCTGGGCCACTGGCATTCTGGGAGGTTGTTCCCCTGCTGGCCCCAGCCTCTGGAGCAGCAGCATGGTTAATGGCCCTTTCATGGCTTGGCCACAAAGCCTTTTGTCCGCACCTAATTCACTCAATGGTGCGTGGAGGGGGGGGGGGGGGGGGGGGGATAATGAAATCTCTCTCTCTCTCTCTCTCTCTCTCTCTCTCTATCTCTCTCTCTGTCTTTCTCTCCTATTAAACTGGAGGACAGTGAAAAGTATTGACAGGTATGACAGTGTATAGAATTGTTCAGAAGATGACACCCTTTTCTCATAAATACAGTGATCCCTCGTTACCTCATGCTTCAGTTTCTGCAGCTTCAGTGCATCGCTGGTTTTTCAAATATATTCAACTTCTTCTTCTTCTTCTTTTACTTTCGGCTGCTCCCTTCAGGGGTCGCCACAGCAAATCATCCGCCTCCATCTCACCCTGTCCTCTGCATCTTCTTTTCTGACTCCAACGACCTTCATGTCTTCCTTCACCACATCCATAAATCTCTTCTTTGGTCTTCCTCGAGGCCTTCTGCCTGGTAGTTCCAACCTCAGCATCCTACTGCCAATATACTCATTATCCCTCCTCTGTACATGTCCAAACCATCTCAATCTAGCCTCTCTGACTTTGTCTCCAAAACATCTTACATGGGCTGTCCCTCTGATATACTCATTTCTGATCCTATCCATCCTCGTTACTCCCAAAGAGAACCTCAACATTTTCATCTCCGCTACCTCCAGCTCTGCCTCCTGCCTTTTCCTCAGCACCACTGTTTCTAATCCATACAACAACGCTGGCCTCACCACCGTCTTGTACACTTTTCCCTTCAGTCTTGCTGACACTCTCCTATCGCACATCACACCGGATACTTTTCTCCAACCATTCCAGCCTGCCTGCACACGCTTCTTCACCTCTTTTCCACACTCTCCATTGCTCTGGATTGTTGAGCCTAAGTACTTAAAATCCTCCACCTTCGTTATCTCTGCTCCCTGTAACATCACCGTTCCTCCTGGGTCCTTCTCATTCATACACATGTATTCTGATTTTCTGAGGCTAACCTTCATTCCTCTCCTTTCCAGGGCATACCTCCACCTCTCTAGATTTTCCTGCACTTGTTCTCTGCTCTCACTACAGATCACAATGTCATCTGCAAACATCATAGTCCATGGAGATTCTTGTCTAACCTCGTCTGTCAGCCTGTCCATCACCATAGCAGACAAGAAGGGGCTGAGAGCTGACCCTTGATGCAGTCCCACCTCCACCTTGAACTCTTCTGTCACACCGACAGCACACCTCACCACTGTCTTACATCTCTCATACATGTCCTGCACCACTCTGACATACTTCTCTGCCACTCCAGACTTCCTCATTCAACAAAGAATTAAAAAATGAGGAAATTAAGGAAAAATTAAGTAAAATGCTGCAAAACAAGGCCAATAATGCAAAATAACCCCAAACAAACAAAAACAAAAAACAACCCAAACCCCCCCCAACAAAACTACTTACATTTTTATGTGTGCACGTGCGAATTTGTATGTGTTTGTGTTTATATTTTATTTACATCTTGTGCATTATTTTTGAATGTTTAATTGTTATTATAAGCATTTATAGCATTAAATATGTATTTATTGATATTATATACACATATACATGTGACATGTCAGTCAGGGGGGTTGATCCTACTTCGCGGAAATCACTGGTCGTGTGGGAGGGGTCTCGGTCCCCATTAAGCGCGGAAAGTGAGGGATCCCTGTATAGTGTAATTGTTACGTGATTTTTTTTCCCCAAGAAAAATATTTTTGGAAGCCCATGAGCTAATGCATTTATTTTCTGAACTGCTTAAACTTAATTAGGGTTTCTGGGAGGCTGCCGCCCATCTCAACCAACTGTGGGCGAGGGCAGAGTACATCTAAAACAAGGCCATTGCAGGACGGAAACACAGTGACATCAACTCAACGGCCTACTCTTTGCAAATAAAAGCAATCATTCTTTTACATGCCTCTCATCACAAACGGTGAGGGACATGGCTGGCTTTTGAGAACCCAGTTAACTGCACTGGGGGACAGCAGAAACAAACCGTTGAGAGTGGAGTGTGAACCCACCGACCTTGGGATCAGTAATCCAGCACCCTACTGTACCACCACTGCCCCAGCTCAGATCCCTGCACATAAAGATTAAATATTCTTCTTCTTCCTCTTTTACTTTCGGCTGCTCCCTTCAGGGGTCGCCACAGCAAATCATCCGCCTCCATCTCACCCTGTCCTCTGCATCTTCTTTTCTGACTCCAACGACCTTCATGTCTTCCTTCACCACATCCATAAATCTCTTCTTTGGTCTTCCTCGAGGCCTTCTGCCTGGTAGTTCCAACCTCAGCATCCTACTGCCAATATACTCACTATCCCTCCTCTGTACATGTCCAAACCATCTCAATCTAGCCTCTCTGACTTTGTCTCCAAAACGTCTTACATGTGCTGTCCCTCTGATATACTCATTTCTGATCCTATCCATCCTCGTTACTCCCAGAGAGAACCTCAACATTTTCATCTCCGTCAACATTTTCATCTCCGTCAACATTTTCATCTCCGTCAACATTTTTTATTTAATATATCCGCTGCATGCCACAGCAACAAGTGGTATTGAAAATAGATGTCTAGATTGAAATGCGTGAGATTTATTTTTGTTTTTGTTTTATTTGATGGCTTTTTTCTGTATTTTTGTTTAAAGGACAGCAAAATTATGTATTAGTTATTCTGTTAAGAAAGGCCACCTGATTTATCTGAGAGCCAGATGCAGTCACCAAAAGAGCCACGTCTGGGTCACGTCTAGCCAGGGTGTACTCTACCCTTGCCTAGAGTTGGCTCAGATGGGCGCTAGCCTCCCCGCAACCCTAATTAGGATTAAGTGGTTACAAAAAATGAACTCATTGTGGGGCAGTGGTGGTCTAGTGGTATAGGGCGCTGGATCACTGGTCCAAAGGTTGGGGGTTCGAGTCCCACTCTCCACAAGGTTGTCACTGTCCCCCCAGTGCAGCTAACTGGGTTATCAAAGGCGACCCATGTCTGTCACTGTCTATGGTGAGAGGCATGTAAAAGAACCATTGCTGACTTTCGTAAAGAGTAGCTGCAAAGTCATCAGCGTGTTTATGTCCCTTGCTAAAAAGGGTTGTGACAGGAAGGGCATCCGACGTAAAAACCTCTGTCAAATCAAATGTGCGAATCAGATGATTCGCTGTGGCAACTCCTGAGTAAAAATGAAAAAGCTGAAAGGAAGACAGACAGAGAAAATGAACTCATTGTGCATATGCAAACAAATAATTTGAAATATGTGGCGAATGACTAACAGTGCGTGTGGTATGGCGGGATGTATCAGCACATCATAGCAATGGATTTGAGTGCGGGTTACTCTCTGGGTATGTTTCTCATCTTTTCTTGTGTACATGTGAATTTCCTCTGGGATTTCTGGTTTCATCTAATTTTTTGAGGTTTTTATTAGCTGCTAGGGTGCTATGTTTCTCTTGCCTTAAAATAAGTGTATACAACTTTCGCACTCTATTTTAGATTCTGTGCAGGTCTGGGCTCAGGTTAGATTTAAGTTGTATTGGGTTGCACCTGAAACCCACAAAACCACATGAAAACGTGCCACAAGATCATATTAATAGTGTCTGTGTTGTGGAGTTCTTCATGTGAGAAGAGTGCCATAATTACAGGTAATGCGTATGTCATTTGTAACTTCTCATTAAATCTTACCCTTAAATAAACTCTCTTGAAACACTATACTGTGCACGCATGTCCCGCCATTTATTACTGATGATGATGATGATGATGATGATGATGATGATGATGATGATGATGATGATGTACTGCAATTACAAACAAGGAGTTAAAAGGTCTAACAGCTAAATGCTGCAGCTCTCATCATGCACAGGAATGCTATTGTGGGACACAAAACAAAGAAACAAAACAACAACAGCAAACAAAAACCCCCGAGAAGTATGCAGAGATTAACTTCAAATGGAAAGAAAGTACAGTATAGTCTTTTTTGTTAACTCAACATACTTGTTGCTGATTGGACAGGGTGCATGTCTATCACAGGGTAAAGCATCATACTTTTTCATTGTAATGTAATAGATAGCCTCGCCAAAGTTACTCATGTTAGTCCTTGAATAACCTTCCAAAGGTACATATCTAATGCTATCATATTAATGTACTGTACTTCATAAGATGAAATCAGAACAAACAAACATGTCCATAGACATATTAATTACGATTTATTTTTTATTCTCTGAAAACTTTTCCAACTTTTTGTTTTTCAAACATTGGCCAATCAACCAGGATCTGATATGTTCCTTATGGTTCTGTTGTAACATGTTCTCAGTTGTTTGTAAGTTTGTGATCTGTTGCCTTGTTTGAGTGTTGCTACTGTAATTTCAGCTGAAACAAAAACTCTCCAAATCTCCACCAACATCAGCAATCCCCCATATGAACAAAAAAAAAATCCTATCTTGCAATGTTGAAGAATTCTTAAAAAAATAAAAACGTAAGATTTTTGATCCAGCTTGTGTGCAAAACCTAATGGAGGCTTCACTGTCCAAAGCCCCACCTCTGGAAGAGGTTTCAAGAAAATCTGCACGCTACTTTTTGAATAATCTTGCCAACAAACACACAAACAAACTAATATGGCAGTCAGAGAGCACAAACCTCAACCAACCGGAGAACTAACTAAATAAATAAATAACAGAAAGCACACAGCATTCTCTTCTGGGCCTGCTATTATACCACACTTCCAAACTATCTTGCAAAGAAATTAACCTGGATCATCTCCAGAAAAAGTGTGATGGAATTTGGCCATCCAATTCATACTCCATCTCATTCATCAAATTCAGTTCAAAACTGTTGCTAACTAACAAGCATATGGACAAACAAACAAACACACCATCAGCTAGGTAAGTCTGTTGGGTTTTTACACCTGAGCCTCGTGGCTGATCAGGCCGGTGCTTATCCCTGGTTTCCATAGCGTGAAGCGACTAGGAGTTCAACTCCCCTGGATGGGATGCGAGTCCATCGCAGGTTACCTGCCCAGTATATTTTTACTGGTACCCATTTATACTGCTGGGTGAACAGAGGCACACTTGTGGTTGAGACCTTGCCCAGGGGTCTTAGCACAGTGGGGGTCTCAGTGGGATTTGAACTCACAACCTCCTGATCATGAGCGCAGCACCCTAACCACTACGCCATTGGCCCCAAAAAAACACACCATCAGGCCGGTGCTTTTGCTCGGTTTCCATAACGTTAAGCGACTAAGAATACAACTCCTTCTGGATGGGATGTGAGTCCATCGCAGGTTACCTTTCCAGTATATTTTTACTGGTACCCATTTATACTGCTGGGTGAACAGAAGCACACTTGTGATTAAGACCTTGCCCAGGGGTCTTAGCACAAAGGGGGTCTAACTGAGATTCAAACTTGGGCAGAGGTGGCCTAGTGGTTAAGGTTGGGGGTTCAAGCTCCACTCAACACAAGTTGTCACTGGTGCCCCCCCCTCCCCCGTTCAGCTAACTGGATTATCAAACACCGGCCGTGTCTCTCACTGTCCATGGTGAGAGGTTCATCTAAAAGAAACATTGCTGACTTTCGACAAGAGTAGGCTGCAAAGCCATCACCGTGTCCGCCCTGCGATGGCCTGGCAAGCTGTCCAGGGTGTACTCTGCCCTCGCCCAGAGTCGACTGGGATGGGTGCCAGCCTCCGTGCTGCCCTAATTAGGAATAAGCGGTAAGTTAAATGAACAAACACACTAACTCTAACAAAAATATAACATCTTTGGTTAAAATAACAAACATGCAAACTTAAGGTAAGACAAAACCTTGTTGGTGAAGGTAAATAAAAATACCTTTTTAGGTTAAAAATACAGATATTCACTCTGTTTTCTGTCAGATAGCTTTGAATTCTTTTCCTAACACCCTAATTTACTGTATATACTGCAACAGACTGTATACAATCCACACTTTGTCTTCACATAATCACACTGATTCAGTTTAATGCAATAAAAAAATGCAACATTAAATATAAACACAGCGTTGTCCAAAATATATAGTTTCCAAATACAGCTTACTAAATCTTAACTGTCTAGCAATTTTGCTGTCTAATCATGACAGAGCACCTAATCAGACTGCATCAATTATGTGTGTGTGTGTGTGTGTGTGTGTGTGTGTGTGTGTGTGTTCTAGTTGTTGCTGTGTCCAGTGCAGCTGTGTACACACTGGGGCAAAAGCCTAAGAAGCTAATGAACATGGAAGTCTAATCCATCCTTTCCAGCAATATCGACTCTTGTGCCAAGCAAACCAGCAAGGAAAACACAGTGGCTCTGACATGGCATGCGAGGATCAAATGTGGCCAACCACACACAGCGCCGCACAACACTCGCACAGAAACTTTTGGCTTAACTGAAGTGAATGCTGTCTTCAGGTGGGGCTCAGGAAGCATTTCCATGACCTCTGCCAGAATGGCTGACAAAGACATGCTGCTTGAGCTTCAGAGAAACCAAACTGTGATGCTGTGCCGGTGCTCTTCAGTGTTTAATCTCACCAAGATGCTGTAGATCTCCTGTAATCATGGAGAATGTCGTGTTATGATTGACTTTATCTAGAGTCAGCCAGACAGAACAGGGTCCTCATTGACTCTGATTCATTTCATGTATTTTTTTCCTCATATTGTGTCAGGCTCAGGGAGTGTTTATTCTTCACCAGCACCACCTCTGGCTTGTACCTTCAAAAATCTAAACCAATATCTAGATTTCTCTGACAATGTAACACAACACAGTACACATATACAATTCACCTAAATTTAAATTATGTTCAGAATACAGTGTAATCTCTCTCTGACTGAATCCACCTGCTCCCTAGACAAAGCCAGAATCATTTTCAGTCTGTAAAGTTCATCATTCGGATATTTCAGAAATGGGCAAAAGCCCTTAAACGGTATTTTCTTTGGTGGACGTAATTTCTGCTGGTTTTATATATATATATATATATATGTCTTTCATACGCCAAACGCAACAGAAATCATCATCACATAACTGGCAATATTCCTACTTTTAGACACACCTCGGCCTACTTCGAGCATTTTTGGAAATGTTACAGCTACATCAGAAATGATGTTCTTCCCACTGTCCAACTTTCCCATGATGCATTTTCCATACATGAATCTGAAACAATGCAATATGGGGTAAGGTAAGGTAAGGTAAGGTAAGTCTGTTGGGTTTTTACACCCAAGCCTAGTGGCTCATCAGGCTGGTGCTTATCCTCGGTTTCCGTAGCGTGAAGCAGCCAGGAGTTGAACTCCTCCTGGATGGGACGCTAGTCCATCGCAGGTTACCTTCCCAGTATATTTTTACTGGTACCCATTTATACTGCTGGGTGAATAGAGGCACACTTGTGGTTGTGACCTTGCCCAGGGGTCTTAGCACAATGGGGGTCTCAGTGGGATTTGAACTCACAACCTCCTGATCATGAGCCCAGCACTCTAACCACTACACCACCGGCCCCAATGCAATATGGGAGGATGCAAAAAATGGCAAAATGTCTTAAACTGTACAACTTGTGGAAGATTTAATGAATTTTACTATGTACACACTAGTGTGGGCTTAGAACAAGTAGCAGGACAAATTACTGTAGTCATAAATGGGTGGTGGCAAGTTATGAATCTATCCTAGGAACAGGAGGCACAAGGTGGAGACACAGCTGGGACAGGATGCCAGTCTGCTGTAGGATAACATGCACACACACCTGGAGTTAGTTAAAAGGGGTCGGCTTATCCTTTCCAGAATCCAATTCACTGTTTTTGTTTATTCATTGGTCACTATAGCCACGCTGTTTTGGAACTTCAAATAATTAACTTTTGATAATCTAGTTTTAAAAAAAGAAGAAAGAAAAAGTTGTTTTCTTCATCTATCTGTCATGGGGGTTTTGAACAAATTATTCTCTATTTTTTTCCTCCCACAAGACTAACTGACACTTAGGATCCACAGTGTTGGATGGTGGCTAATTGCTGTGGATTGTGGAATTCTTAAGAATATCATTAGCATTAAAAACGTTGAATTGGTGCTTAGTGCAGAGGAATCTGGGACGGGTGCGCTGGCACCTAAAAAAACCAAAATCCACTGACTAGCATAATTTGGACAGTAAGAGGAAACCTGAGACGAAGTCGAGACAGGTGGAAGAAGAACAATGCAAAGCTCTGAACAGAGGGCAGTGGTGGCCTAGTGGTATAGGGTGCTGGATCACTGACCCAAAGGTTGGGGGTTCGAGTCCCACTCTCCAAAAGGTTGTCACTGTCCTCCCCTGTGCAGCTAACAGGGTTATCAAAGGCCAGCCATGTCTTTCACTGTCTATGGTGAGAGATGCATGTAGAAGAACCATTGCTGACTTTCAACGAGAGTAGGCCGCAAGGTTGTCAGCGTGTTTCTGCCCTGCGATTGCCTGGTGTGCTGTCCAGGGTGTACTCTGCCCTCGCCCGGAGTCGGCTGGGATGGGCACCAGCCTCCCTGCGACCCTAATTAGGATGAAGCGGTTACAGAAAATGAATGAACTGAGCTTTGAACAGACAGCTCAAAATTGAACTGGGGATCCTGAAGCTGTGAGGCTTGTGGACTTGTTCAGGTTGGTTTCGTCCAAACTCTTCCAAACACACAAAGGTAGGGTGACAAGTTTTGCTAAATTGCCCATACCTACTATAAAGTCTGCACTTTCCAGGACAAGATCTGTATCAAGAGCTAAAAGTTATGTTCATAGAGAGAATTTCTCCATAATGAGAATGAGGGATGTTTTGCAATGCTCTCTGTGATCCCTGTAGTCTGAGACTGTTGCTCCACCACAGCTGCACTCAGGGATTGTGAGCCTCAATAACACAGGGGGCACAATGCAAACCGGGGCAAAACCCTGAGGGGACGATCACATACCAGATCAGGGGAAAAACAAGTCCTAGTGCTGGGAGCAGTGGAGCAGAGGAGCAGAGGAGGGGTGGAGGGAGGAGGAGGAGGAGGAAAGGGGGGGTCTCTGAGTGGAGGATTCTTCATTTCCTCCAAAGAGCGTGTTCGGGAGTGATCTCCAAAGCTTAGAGTTTGTGCACAAAAGTGCATATGTGCGCACTGGTCTCGAGTTTGTCGATTAAAAAAAAAAAAAAAAAAAAAAAAAAATACCAGAGGTGCAGAAAGAGACAGGCCCAAGCTCAGGGTTGAGATTTGGGGAGCTATTGTTCAAACCCCTCCTTCTTTTTTGGGAAAGTGGGAGGAGCCGAGGCAAAGCCAAAGGGAGAATTGTGTGCGAGCTCAGTCATCCAAAAACGGCCTTTCAATGGGACAAGTTTGGGGGAGCCGAAGAAAATGTCGGTCCCACCGCAGTAAATTACTGAGCTGCGTGTAGCCCAGCGTTTCACAGGCTGGGGGGGGGGAGAGAAAGAAAGGCAAAGAAAACAGCAAAGAAACTTATTTTTCCTTTCTCGGGGTTTGGAATTAAACTCTGTACGAAGTTGTTGGGAAAACCTTCACACTTCCAGAACAGCGACTAACCTTCACGTCCAGCACTCGCTTTCTGGGTAAGTCTCCGAAAACATTCACGCTGACCTTTCAACTTAACCAAGTGCGAGATAGAAATGTGTCTGAGATATTTAACACGCTGCTCAGGATCTGAAATGCTGTGGTGATGCTTTGAAAAGTGTGTGTGTGTGTGTGTGTGTGAGATGATGCGCCTTTGCTAAGCTAACGCTCAACACTTCCCTTTGGCACACATTGTTTTGTTTTTTGGATGTCGCCTTTTAAAACGCTTCAAAAGTATTTTCAGACTTTACAGAGCGCCAGAATACACCCTGAAATCTTATTTAGTCCGGCAGGGAACTCTTTTAAAGCTCGCAGCAGCCAGTTGAACTGAAAGTTGTAGTATTAGTGATGTGTTGCTGTGATGCTAAGTGCTCTGGCTGCACTCTGATATTATTGTCATCATTCTCAGCAGATAGGACTTGTGATTACAGTTTATTTCATTAATGCTATAACTACCTCAAAGTTTACAAATAAATAAAAAAATAAATAAAATGCATCATAATTCTGAGGATAGTACTGGTACATTTTAGTGGTAATCAAAATGTGTGTCAAAATAATAATGTTTATTTTCCAAGGCCTCAGATCATTTGACAGGTTCTTCCTACTAGAAAAGGTTATGTTTTTATACTTTCTTTTCTAATTTTAATTTATGGCTTTTTTTTTTTTTGGTCGAACAAGCAGTGCTGTATGAATATTTTTTTCTTGCAAAGGAAATATTTTTGTTTATTACATTAGACAGTTTGAATACCTGATGCTGAGATATAAAGTTGGTTATAATATAATACATTTTTGAGATGAACTCTTCTGAATATTACTCATGGCCTGGTGTTATAGCCCTCCTTGTAGCTAACCTTGTGAAATAAAATTATTAATTGATTTAATTAATTACAATAATCTGAGTGTTACGTAGTACATATATGTCTCAGTTTTTTTCAACCAGAATACCCCACATATCTCTGTGATAGGAAAATGTGAATCAACACAATGTGACTGTCTATTACTACATGTTCCTTGGCCATTTTTTAAAAATATATTTTTATTTGATCATATGACATGAAGGAGCAGTGGTGGTCTAGTGGATAGGGCGCAGGATCGCTGATCCTAAGGTTGGGGGTTCTGTGGGTCCCCACAGAGTTGTCACTGTCCCTCCAGTGCAGCTAACTGGGTTATCAAAGGCGGGCCATGTCTCTCACTGTCCATGGTGAGAGGTTCATGTAGAAGAACCATTGCTGACTTTTGTAAAGAGTAGCTGCAAAGCCTGGAGTTTCTGCCCCTTGCTAAAGGGTTTCTGCCCCTTGCTAAAGGTTGTGACAGGAAAACCTATGCCAAATCAAATGTGCGAATCAGATGATTCCCTGTAGCGACTCCCGAGAAAGGGAAAAAGCCGAAAGGAAGAAAGAAATTTGATCATATGACATGAACATTATCTTTCTGGGGATTTTAACCATGTATTAATACATATGGTAATCCATACCCTCATAGTAACCCTTTAAACCAGTGTCTGATTGGATCTCTTGCTCATACATACTTTCTATATTACTTTTCTTACAGTAACTGTTCGGTTTTTAGTGAACTAATCTGAATAATATGTTGAAGGTTTAAAGGGTTAATGCGCAATATCCAAAATATGTACAACTTCTTAGTTACATATTTAGTTGTACATAATTAGCATACTATGACTTTTCGTTTTTTTCTTTGTTCGGATATGAAGGACTAATTTTTTTGGGGTGTCATAACTATGCATTAATACTCATATATTGATATATTTACTGATAACAGCTGCGACATGAAATGAGTAATGCAGTTTCATAATTCTTTAGATTATTCATAAGTATTAAGAAATCGTATTAAAGTATTTAATAGACTATGTAATTACAGTACTAGATTACAAGCATATCTATTTAATACTTATTCTACTACTACTACTACTACTACTAATTATAGCAACAATTAATTTTTATTTTTGGCAGTGGTGGCCCAGTGGTAGGATGCTGGATTACTGATCCCATGATCAGGGGGTTCATGCCCCACTATCAACATTTGTCTCTGCTGTCCTCCCCAGTGCAGCTAACTGGGTTATCAAAGGCCAGCCATGTCTCTCACTGTCTGGTGAGAGGTTCATGTAAAAGAACCATTGCTGACTTTCGTCAAGAGTCGCTGCATAGCTGTGCATCTGCTCTGCAGTGGTCTGGTGAGCTGTCCAGGATGCACTCTGCCCTGGACCGGATTTGGCTGAGATGGGTGCCAGCCTCCCCACAACCCTAATTAGGATTAAGTGATTCAGAAAATGAATGAATGAATGTGTGAATAGCTTTAATTTTGCTTTATAGAGTAGATTTTATGGATTTTTAGAGATATCAGATGTGCGATTATGACTTGACTTTCAAGGATCATTTTCCCAGTTGGAACAAATCCCAACTAGACTATTTTATCAAGTATCAAAATCATTCTCGACAATAAAAGGAGCAGAAACACTGTCACTGCCAGAAGTCGTTAAAATTCATCTATGGTATTACAGACATAAAGAGATGATATTTGATCACTCCAAATTTGGTTTGCAGAGAGGGAGGTAGTGAGGGGGAGAAAAAAAATCCTTGGCTACAGTGTTGTTGATGATGATTGGCGGTCGGGTGGATCAAAGAGATTCTGTAATTGAATCCAGCCTGATTATGTTGTTGGCGTTTATGGCATTCTGACCTTATTTGGTGTTAGGGCATTATTATTTGGGAATAAGGCCTATTTGCCGTGTGCAGATGTAGGCCCAGATTTTAGCTGACATGCCCTCACAGCCCTGAAATTCTTTTGGTGTAACAGGTATCTGGGGTAAGCAGGCTGGGGATTTTTGGGAAGTTGATAGAGGCACATTAGACAGACGATGAGGGTATTATGTTTCAGAGAGATGAAGAATGATGAGAATATTGTCAGAGAAGAAGTGCATGAAGGCTAAAAAAGCAAGGATTCACTGACTGCTTTACATACAGAGTCAGACTTGAAAGGTCAAGGTGCTTGTTTTGGCACATCAGATTGTAATGTGAAGTGTGAGGCGATTTAACATTCTTCTTTTCGAATGCTCTTCCATGCACAAAAAATGATGATACCTTAGCACTGCAATGACTCTTCACTCACTTCAGGTGTGTAGTAATAATAATAGTAGTACAGTAGTAATAATAATAGTAATTATAACTACAGTACCGCGGAAGAGCCTTAAGGGACCCTTTTTTTTTTTCAGGAAACAAAATGCAGTCTGTTCTGTTAGGAGGGGGGAATGTGTGTTAATCACGTTTTATAGGCCTGTCCTTTCCCTCGGGTCACCTCCTGCTTCTGATTGAGACCGTGTCGTGTTTCTGGCAGGGAGGCTTTTTTTAAGATGCCTTTGGAAAGGTTTATTGTTTTCTTAAAGGGTGTAACTTCACTCTTAATTCATGGAAGGCACACCAAAAAAAATGCTTCCTCAGGGTAGACTTTTATGTCCGCTTCATCTTCATGCTCATGCAGTCATAACAGCCTGCAGGCAACAAGCAGTAAGCTTGCGTGTGTGCGGTGGAGGAGATGCTCTCCAATCAGGATTATCTTCTCATACAGGAATGTAAGAGCTTGCCACTTCGCTGTTTATAAATGCCCTGAGATGACGCGTGATTGGATTTCATACAAGGCCGTTTCGCCTTTCATTTGTTACCCCTTTCAAGTCCCAATGTACAGAATGACATTCATCACCTGTCTTGGTTACATGACTGTTAGTGTCATTGGATAATATGAGAGAGATTTCCTTTCGGCTTTTTCCCTTTATCAGGGGTCGCCACAGCGAATGATTCGCACGTTTGAGTTGACATAGGTATTACGGCGGATGCCCTTCCTGACACAACCCTTTAGCAAGGGACAGAAACACGCTGACGGCTTTCAGCTACTCTTTTTACGAAAGTCAGCAATGGTTCTTTTACATGAACCTCTCACCATAGGCAGCGAGAGACATGGCCGGCCTTTGATAACCCAGTTAGCTGCACTGGGGGGGACACTGATAACCTTGTGGAGAGTGGGACTCGAACCCCCAATCTTAGGATCAGCGATCCAGTGCCCGAAACCACCAGACCAATACTGCCCCTAGTGTCATTAAATTATGTAATGTTAGTAAATTACGGCATATAGTGACTTTTCTGGGTATGTATTATGTCCTGTTCCTTGATAATTCATTTTTTTTTGTCTGTCACACCGTGACATTGATCTTTAAAGTCGAGCGGCGTTTCCTGCACAGAAATGATCGAACTTTGTACAGTTCCTTCATGACCATATGGACCATCTGTGACATTCTCTTTAAAGAGAATGATGGTGTGCTGTGATGCTGCGCATGTGGCTAAGCACTTATGTTTCTGCTTTGAGGCCTCGGAGGTACTGATTGGTCCTGTACAACATATTGCATGCACATTGGAGGAGGTATGTCCTTCTTAAACTCCTTCTTATTGGTGGAGGGCAGGAGGAATCCTTTTATGTGTTTTTTTACTTCTCATACAGTATGACTTTTTCCAGAGTGATTATCTGAACCTTATCATAGATATCTGGAGTATGAAAGGCATCGCAAGCCCCCACCCCCCTCTCTTTCTCTCTCTCTCTCTCTCTCTTGCTCTTTCTCTCAGCCACACATATACATAGTTTAAAGGACTTGCACATGTACATACACTTTGTTGATTGCAAGAGTGTGTCTGGGAGAGGGTCATGAGCCGACTGATGAACTCCAGGCTCATAAGTAAGCAAGCTGTGTAAGTGTGTGTGTTTGTGAGCGTGTGACAGGACAAACAGCCCAGTGTGTGCCGTTTGTCAAGTAGATATTTGAACAGAGATTAAGGGCTGCTCAACAAGCCAAGAGAACCCAAGACACACTCCATTCACACACTTGCACCAGCTCTCATCTACAGAGCAAACACTGTCAATTTCTCATTCACACACAAGTGCCAAACATTCTCCCTCTCTCACACACACACACACACACACACACACACACACACACACACACACCAGAAGTCCTTTTAAGTATGGATAACGTTTTTTGCTCCTTTTTGTAAAAGCTCCCATCCATACCTTGCACATGTGTCTTCTCTCTTCTTCTTTTCCTTTCAGCTGTTCCCTTCAGGGGTCGCCACAGCGAATCATCTCCCTCCTTCTCACCCTATCGTCTGTATCTTCTTCTCTTACACCAACTACCTTCATGTCCTCCTTCACCACATCCACCTCGCACATGTGTACGAGTTCAAAAATGATGAACGTGGAGTTAGAGACGGGGTTAACATTCACAGCTTTTATCACAGCCAATTAATAAGAAATCAGATGAAACCTAACATCACTACTACTTCAGTTTTAATGTGACTATATGTGGTTTTCATTCATTCATTTTCTGAAGCACTTAATTCTAATTAGGATCACAGGGAGGCTGGCACCCATCTCAGCTGATTCTGGGTGAGGGCAAAGTACACCCTGGATAGCTCAGCAGGACATTGCAGGGCAGAAACGCGCTGACGGCTATGCAGTCTACTCTTGATGAAAGTCAGCAATGGTTCTTTTATATGCCTCTCACCACAGAGAGAGAGAGAGAGAGAGAGAGAGAGAGAGAGAGAGAGAGAGAAAGAGAGAGCCAGAGCTGGCCTTTGATAACCCTGTTAGCTGCACTGGGGGGACAGCAGTGACAACAATTGACCAAACAATTGGTTCACCAACAATTGACCAATTGAACTGCCAACCTTAGGACTGGTAATCCTTCACCTTACCACCGGGGCACCACTGCCCTCATTGTATGTGTTAATTAATTGGAATTTATATTTATTCTCATGTTATTCCAAAAGAATACAATATTTTTGACATAAAGGAAAAAATAATGGTATAATATTGATATGGTGGTGAATTATATCACTTATGCAATATTTTGAAGGAATCCTTTATTGTCCCACAATGGATGCTGCAGTAGCAAGCTAGATAGATAAACAAACAGGTAGAAAGGCAATAATAATTTAATTTACATAAATAAACAGTAGTAGAAGAAAAAAATAGCAATATAGATATAAAGAATAAGTAGTAATCTATATAAATATTAAAATTAAACAGTGTTAAGCTGATCAATATGTAGTTTACTGTTAACAGAGAATATCTCATCGGCATCACTCATGCTTGTTATTGTTGCAGCAATAGACGTATTTGCTATTCGCAAAAAAAATAAATAAATAATAATAAAAAAATTGAGGATCCTGCTTGTAGAAAAATGAGTAGTAACAATTAAATATTAATAAAATTATATTAATGAAAGCATCAGACACTTATTACGTCAGATCACTAGCCAATGAATGTGCTTATAAACACTTCTTTCACCCAATATAGTAGCTAGAAATCACTGTACCATGTCAGTATGGTTAAATAGCATGATGCAGCAGTGCTTTAGTACTTTCATCTGTGGAGCCTTCTCATCTCCTCATCAGCTCCAAGAGCTTCAGTATTACAGGGATCCTTTGCTACTTCACGCTTCAATTCATGCGGCTTCAGTGCATTGTGTTTTTTTTTAAAATAAAGAAATAAATATTCATCGAATGAAAAAATAAGGAAATTGAAGATGAATACGGGGAAAAGTGAAGGAAAATGCCACAAAAACAAGGCCAATTATACACCCCCCCCTAAAACCAACAAAAAACAACCCAAAACCTCCCATCAAAACTACTTACATTGTTGCGTCTGTGTCTGCACACGCATGTGTGTGCGTGCGTGCGCGCGTATGTATGTGTGTCATCATCTTCTCATGCAATACAGTCTGTATGTGAGTGTATTTATATTTTATTTACATCTTATGTTATTTTTTTATGTTTAATTGTTATTATGAGCATTTATAGCATTGAATATGTATTTATTGATATTATATACACATATACATGTACGTATACGTCAGTCAAGTGGTGGGGTGGAATGGGGGGGGTTATCCTACTTCGCGGATTTCAGTGGTCACGTGGGGATCTCAGTCCCAATTAACCGCGGTAAGTGAGGGATCCCTGTAATGCTAAAACTACCCATAACAAGATCCGAGTCGCTGCTGTCACTCATTCGCAATGTTTGAGATCAATGTCTGTCATGTCTCCGTTACTTCTGTGTTGGATTTTCTATTAGTAAATTTCTTTGTGGAATCCAATTAAAAAAGATGCTGTAGCAGTTTTGAGTTAAAAACGAACAAAAAAACCCTGCCTATTAGTGGTTATTTTAAGATTTTATTTACCTGTCGAAACTTCGCTAACAGTGTTAGCAATAACAGTTTCTGACTGTGATCAGACGTGCAAAGTTCTCCCAGGAATTAAAAAACTATAGCACTGACCACTAAATTAATGTTAAACACACCAGACACATTTCAGAACAAATATAAATTAAAGTGTTTTGCTTTAACCTTTGCCACTGGCATGACACCACGGTGTGTTCAGGAGCTCGGAGGCTACCGTAAGTCACAACAGCGCTAAGTGTTTGTTTGCTCGGCGGATGGTGTTGACCTTGATGTGTCTACAAACTATGTGGTCATGTGTCCTGCAGGTGTTTACAGAGGCCTGGGGTGTGCGCGGGCGTGGGAGTGTGCGCGTGCATTTATGGGATACCTTCATATTCTGTTTTTAGATCACGCAAAACATTGCTGCTGTTTGCTTTCCTCATTTGTCATGTTTACTTCCCTTCTGTCCATATTTAGAGCCGCTTACTAAAGGCAACTGAGCTTTGTCACCCCAAACCAGTGCGTATAAACAGTCTATACACATTTTATTACTGGCGCATTACGTATTTCCCCTCGCCCGTTCTTTTTTCTCCCCTTCGTCCTGAAAGGCTTATTGGTGTGCAGACAGGCAGTCTGAGCGCTCCGGGTTCCTGCTGAATAATGCGGAGAAATTTCTTTTGATTTCAAATTGGTTCCATTCACGGAGATGGAGGAGCTGCCAGAACAGCAGGGGCCCCTCCATCTTTCCATCTTTCTCTCCATCTCTCCCTCTGTCAGTCCCACCCCTCACCTGCACAATTACATACTGTGTCCGTGCGTGTCCGTGCGTGTCCGTGCGTGTCCGTGCGTGTCCGTGCGTGTCCGTGCGTGTGCGTGCGTGTGTGTGTGTGCGTTTTAAATTTAATGTTTATTTTTCCCTCTGGAATGATGGAATAGTAGATTGTTTGGCCTCAAGTTGATAGCTTATTAAAGCATCACCATTATACTGTATTTATGACTTTAGTAAGAATTTGCTGTATTTAAAAATTCCAGCTAATCATTAGTTGAATGTTGTCCTTTTGTTTTCGTGTAAAGGTCTAAAACCAGTTGAAGCCAAATTGAGCTTGGAGGTCACACGGGTGTACCAGGCAAAGCTCTACTAATTACAGCCTGAATGCTAATTGAAGCATGTGCTATAAATTATGCAAATGACCTCCTTCATCACTGATTAAAAATCCTGTACTTCGCTTGAGTTTTTGCTTGTTAATCCCCTGGGAATGTCTGTGTCTCATTAGCGCCCCCCCCCCCCCCACCACCACCACCCGTCCGGGTGGGGGTTTGGAGCTTTCTGCTCATTAATACATACACTAGGAGCGGAGAGGGTTATCGGAGAGTAAGTATTGACCTCGTTAGTGGTGTTTTTGATCTATGCTAGACAGCACCAATGAGATTCTGATGTATTTCCACCTGCTACACAGTCTCTGGGCTCTGTCAGGAACATTCCAGAAATGGAGTTGATGTCAGGAAACTGGGTTCAAGACCAGATGATGTACACTCCATTGAACAGCCCAGTATGTGGCCTATTCAGAACAAACTAATAACATATTGGAAAACTTTTACATTTCTGTTGAAGATTTAATATAGCCATCTGTCACAGTAACTGTAAAAAAAAAAGATAGATTAGGCAAGGAAATTGATATTCAATTATGAAACATGTACAAATATGAACGAAAGCTGCACGCTTAGATTTATTTCCCAAGCATTCAAAATTTCACAGTCACCGCATTGCTCCAGTGTGTGCCGTCTCGCTTAATAAGCTCAATGTTTTTAACCACGTAAATCTCCTTTGCCCATGAAGCATCCATTCCTGAGTCACCTCCATCTTCTTCCTTCACCCCACCAAGACTGCAAGCTTCCATCTTTCGAAGCACACTTGGTCATCGAACCCCCCCACATACACCCTCCTGCCCCTCCTTCAGTCCTTCCCTTTGACCACTGAGCCCATCAGCTCTTCCTCTGGCCCTTCAGAGAAGCGTCTCTCTTTTCACACTGGGGCCTTGGGGTTATTGTCCTCGCACCGGCTCACTGCTTTACAATGACTCTCCACTCTATTAAGGTGCGTTCTGCCTGTTAGCGTCACCCCGAGCAACGGGCCTCCCGCATGGCAGCTATTCGGCCTGGCATTGTGGGCTGCAAGCCCGCGCAGCCAGTTGAACCCAGCACTCTTCACACTTGACACCGCATGTGTTTATCTAAAGGAGGGGGGGCCACTTTGTGTTGTTTGGAGAATTTGCGATGGCTGTTGAAGGACATAAATGGATAGCGAGAGAGTGAGGGAGAAGAGTGATAAATATTCAACAGTTCAGCTCCTGAGTAGGAGCTAAGACACTGCAACGACCCCCATCCAACCCACCCTGCTTCTTCATCTTATTCCCTCATCCCTCTTCACCAAAAAGCAGATGGAATGTGAACGGTGTGAGAGGAGCTCACTAAGTGCACAGAGCTGGTTTATCCAATTAGCAGGGTTGTCAAAATGAATTTATCCACAAAGTTCGCAGGGGCAGTAGTGCACTGAGTGGTCCGAGGAATAATAATTTAAAAAAAAATCAGTGACAAGGAGACTATATGGAGTGATTTCGACACACTACGCACTCATTCTTAAAAGGCTGAGGTGATGATATGAGTGTATCGGAATGTGTGTGTGTGGGGACAGGTGGTCCATCAGATTGACTCAGGACAGCTGCGTGTCCCTCACTGGTGATCTGTTGGAAGAGTGATCGTGTTGACCTTTTCAGTAAATCTGGAGCGTTCTATCAGCTATACTTAATTATCTCAAAAAGCAAAATCCCCGAAGGTTCATCACTATCATAGGAGAACTCATCACTGACGTAATGTCGGTAAAGAACAAAAGAGTTTCACAGGCTTACCTTCCACCTGATTGGCTTGTGGCTTGGAGTATTAGAAAGCGTTTATTAATAATAAATCATTAACAGACTGTATTCACCAGTCTCGAGTCTTGCCGGTGTTATAATAGCTGCATATTGTTACTGCGAAGGAAAGAATGTTGATTGTAATCCAAGACCTGTAGGGGGGGGGGTTGGCAGAATGAGTGACAACCATACACTGGGAGAGACAGACAGCAGGAGACATGGAAAGCGAGACAGAGACAGTAACTGAAAGACGGAGACAGAGAGAGAGAGAGAGAGAGAGAGAGAGAGAGAGAGAGAAGTGCTGGAATGCCATAAATGAAACGCCACCTGTTTTTGAAGCGAATAACAGCAACAAAGGATTTAATCAACAAACAGTCTGACACCAGTACACAGCTGTCAGGATACCATGTGGACAAATGCAGATGTGCATCCTGCTGCTGAACATGTTGATTGCTCAGATGGAGCTTTAATTACAGAGATGCCTTACTGACTTGTTATTCCTCCCACCCCTGCAGATGACGTTTCAGTGTTAAACCCTTTCTGCTCAAGTAAAGGGGTACAAGAAATGTGGTGTGTGTGTGTGTGTGTGTGTGTGTGTGAGAGAGAGAGAGAGAGAGAGAGAGAGAGAGAGAGAGAGAGAGAGAGAAGCCGGACTCCCACATAAATGAGAGGGACATAAATGAGAGGGACAAGCCTCTTTAGGAAAAGCCTCAAAGTGCATCGTGCTTCTGGAGAGGTTCGTTCGCTGGGACGATGTGTTTGTTTTTTTGGCATGGACTAGAAAAACATTTGTTTGGAGCCGACTCTAAATGCATTGCATTCTATTCAGTGTGAGAAACTCTGGCAAACAGCTCTGGAACTCGAACAGGCCCACAACCCAAGACACAAACGAGATTTATTTTAGTCTTTTCGATTCCTGGTCCTGTCTGCCCAACCATGTTTGGAACTCTGAATCGTTCTGTAAAGTGTCATTAATCATTGAGTTTGAAATTATGGACGGGTATGAGAGAGTGAAAGGTGGGTGGGGGGGGGGGCAATTTGGTAGGAATGGACCACCCTCCTCATTCTGACGGGAAGTTGTTAGTTTAACCTGACAGGAAAGAATTCGGGAAACTTGGCACGGGAGTGTGTGTGTGGGGGGGGGAGCTCCTCCATGTGCTAACTGTTAATAGACTGACCATTACTTTCTCTCTCTTCCTCTGCCTCTGCATCTCTCTCACTGCCTCGGTCTCATCCTCCTTCTGTTTCTTATTCTCTTTTCCTCTCTGACTCTCTCCTCCCCCCACCACCATATCTCTCTGCATTTGTGCAGAGATGAATAAAGCAGTCTCTGTTTGGGCCTCTCTCTCTCTCTCTCTCTCTCTCTCTCTCTCTCTCTCTCTCTCTCTCTCTCTCTCTCTCTCTCTGGGCCTCTACCTGTATCAGTTACACCTGAATGAGGAGTAGCTCAGATTTCGGCTCCACTCTCCCAGCACCCGCCTTAACAACATGGCGAGGGGGTGTGGGTGCAGCGGGTTGTGTGCTCTCAAGTTGAAAGTAAATACTCTTAAAATGAAAGAACTTCAATCTCAGTCACAGTTTCCCTTTTTTTTTTTTTTTTTTTTTTTTTTTTTTACATCCAAAGTGTTGGACAAATGAGAAAACCATTCTCTCTCTCTTGCTCTCTCTCTCTCTCTCTCTCTCTCTCTCACACACACACACACACACACACACACACACACACGCGCGCGCACACACCAGGAAGGGAACTACTCCAGAAAGTAACTTGGGATGCACAGAAATGACTGATAATGCTAAAGGTTTTAGAGAACAATATAT
>CM045734.1:23591063-23608563 GCA_024760905.1 Plotosus lineatus | reverse complement strand
AGGAAGGTCACCTTTAGCCTCTGACCTCATTTTAGCTTGTGGGCAAACAGGAGGTCGGAGCAGGCAGACTTTCTGGCTCTGTGGCTTAACGCTATTGGGTGCCTGCCGAGTTGATACCCTGATAAAAGGCCCAAAAGGCGTGCAATAATGTTCCGCTTTCCTTTCATAATATAATTTTTCTGCTACTTGTGTTTATTTTTATTAATGTCTTCCCTCAAATGAGTTCTACAGTTTATATTAGTGATGCAGTTCTAACAAAGCGAACTAGTACATTATGCTGAATGTTGCATGCTGGCAAATACTGTAATGTATGTGTGGGAGAGAGAGAGAGAGAGAGAGAGAGAGAGAGAGAGTGAAAGAGCGAGGGAGAGGGAGCGAGGGAGGGAGAGCGAGAGAGAGAGAGCAAGAGAGAGGGAGAGAAAGAGGGAGAGAGAGAAAGGGGGAGAGACAGCGAGGGAGAAGGAGAGAGAGAGTGGAGATGGGGGAGGGAGAGAGAGGGAGATGGAGAGAGATTGAGGGAGAAGAGAGAGAGAGGGGAGGGAGGGAGATGGAAAGAGAGCGAGGGAGATAGAGGGGAGAGAGAGAGGGAGAGTGAGGGAGAGAGAGAGTGAGGGAGGGAGAGAGCGCAAGGTAGAAGAGAGAGGGAGAGTGAGAGAGGGAGGGAGGGAGGGAGAGAGAGAGAGAGTGGAGAGGGGAGGGAGGGAGAGGGAGATGGAGAGAGAATGAGGGAGATAGAGATTTAGGGAGAAGAGAGAGAGAGAGTGGATAGAGGGGGAGGGAGAGAGAGGGAGATGGAGAGAGAGCGAGGAAGATAAAGAGTGAGGGGAGAGAGAGAGAGAGAGAGCGAGGGAGAGAGAGAGAGAGAGAGAGTGGGAGAGAGAGCAAGGGAGAGGGAGTGAGAGAGAGAGAGAGTGAGGAAGGGAGAGTGAGAGAGAGAGCGAGAGAAAGTGAGAGAAAGAGGGAGGGAGAGAGGGGGAAGAGAGAGAGAGAAGGGAGAGAGAGGTAGAGGAGAGTGAGAGAGAGAGGGGAGAGGGAGAGAGAGAGAGAGCGAGGGAGAGAGAGAAAGAGAGATGGAGAGAGCGCAAGGGAGAGAGAGACTGAGGGAGAGGGAGCGAGGGAGAGAGAGAGAGTGAGCGAGTGAGAGAGATGGAGAGAGAGAGAGAGAAAGAGAGCGAGATGTGTCTTCACTTTAGTCTTTGGGTATGTCCAACTCTATCGTCATCTATACACATCAGCTTCAGCTGACATGCAACAAAAAATCACTCGTTCAGTGAGCTTATAGCTCGCCGACAAGCTGAGCCAAACGTTCGCTATTATTGAGCGTCTTCTAGCCGTGTTGCATTGTGGCACTTCCAGAATGCTTCTCCGATACTTTTATTTTCTCCTGAGTGTGAAAAGGGTGTTAAAGCCTCATTGAAATTGTGCTCACAGTGACACTGACACACGAATACTGTCTGCAAGCACGTGTGGGTTTCTGTGCTGTGCTGGATGCAATGTCGTTGTGCTTTTAGTGATGCTGTTTGTGCGTCTGTGGTTGTAGAGCTTCGAGACTTTGAGCCTGATGACCAGCAGGAGATCGAGGTGGACGAAGGAAACACAGCAGTGATCGAGTGCCATCTACCCGAGAGCCAACCCCAGGCCCAGGTCCGCTACAGCGTTAAGCAGGAGTGGCTCGAAACATCAAAAGGTAAAAGCTTCGAAATCTCTGTAACCTTCCATCAGCTGTCTCTCATTCCTCCCTCACTCTATCACTTGTCTCATGTCCTATCGAGAACCTGCTGTCCTGGAACGTCAGTTGTTTTATCTTCAATCCCCTATCACTGCCATGCAGATAAAACGCTTATCAGGAATAAGTTGAAACATGGAAATGCTTTTGTTTAATTTTTTTTTTTTTTACTGCAATTATTTATGTGATCTGTAAATCTCCCTCTCGTGCCTTGCCTGGTATGTCACCCTTTGGCAGCTGCGGTGTCTCTGTTAGCGATTTCTCTCATAGTGTCTTTTACAGAATTTATGGCGCCCCTCGGTGGTTCTCACTCGTTTTCTGCAATGTCATTTGTTTTTACTGTTGTTAAAGCAAAAAAAAGTTCAGGCGGGTGCTGGCACTGCTTTTTATATTAGTTAAAAATTTTAAATTCATTTTAGTGACCTTTTCAAATTATTTTTTGCAGATCATGTAAAAATATGTAAATTTGTAATACAGGGAACTCTCACTTTCCGCGATTATTTGGGACCGAGATCCTCCCCGCGACCTCCGAATTCCGCGAAGTAGGATCAACCCCCCTGACTGACGTATACGCACATCTTTTCTTTTTGCTTTTTCCCTTTTTCTCGAGTCGCCACAGTGAATCATCGGATTCGCACGTTTGAGTTGGCATAGGTTGTTACGTCGGAGGCCCTTCCTAACACAACCCTTTAGCAAGGGACAGAAACACGCTTGACAGCTTTGTAGCTACTCTTTATGAAAGTCCGCAATGGTTCTTTTACATGAACCATAGACAGTGAGAGACATGGCCGGCCTTTGATAACCCAGTTAGCTGCACTGGGGGGGACAGTGACAACCTTGTGGAGAGTGGGACTCGAACCCCTACCTTACGATCAGCGATCCAGCGCCCTTTACCACCAGGTCACCACTGCCTCAACTGACATATATGTACAGGTATATGTGTATATAATATCAATAAATACATATTCAATGCAGGGGGCAGTGGTGGTCTAGTGGTATAAGGCGCCGGATCGCTGATCCAAAGGTTGGGGGTTCGAGTCCCACTCTGCACAAGGTTGTCACTGTCCCCCCCAGTGGAGCTAACTGGGTTATCAAAGGCGGGCCATGTCTCTCACTGTCTATGGTGTGAAGCATGTAAAAGAACCATTGCTGACTTTCGTAAAGAGTAGCTGCAAAGCCGTCAGCGTGTTTCTGCCCTGCGATGGCCTGGCGAGCTGTCCAGGGTGTACTCTGCCCTCGCCAGAAGTTGGCTGGGATGGGCGCCAGCCTCCCTGTGACCCAAGTTAGGGTTAAGCGGGTACAGAAAATGAACATATTCAATGCTATAAATGTTTAGAATAACGATTAAACATTCAAAAATAATGCATAAGATGTAAATAAAATATAAATACACACATACAGACGCGCACTTCACATAAGTAAGTAGTTTTGATGGGGGGTTTTGGGTTGTTTTTTTTTTTTTTTTTTTTTTTTTTTTTTTTTGTTTTTTTTTTTTTTTTTTTTTTTTTTTTGCATAATTAGCCTTGTTTTGTGGCATTGTCCTTAACTTTTCCCCATATTCTTCCTTAATTTTCTTATTTTTTAATTCAATGAATATTTAAAAAAAAAACTCGCGGTGCACTGAAGCCACATGACTTGAAGCACGACGTAGCGACGGATCACTGTATTTTGTTTTTTCAACTTCTGTCTTCGGCATGTTAGCACATCCTCCTTAAAGACAGAAGATCAGGAGTTTGAAGATCCTGGGCTCAATGATGGTGTTTCTATGACGACCTTTATATGTTCTCCCTGTTTGGATTTCCCCTGCATACTTCAGTTTCCTCCCACAGTCCAACGACCTGCACATGAGACTAAATAGATGCTTCAAATGAACCTTAGGCGTGAGTGTGAATGGTTGTGTGTCGGTTGGCCCAGCAGAGGATCTTTGAGCTGTTCAAGGTGTACCCAGCCTTCAAGCAGAATTGGCTAAGATAGACTTCAGCCTCCCAGCTTCCCTAGTAGATTTAAGCAGTTCACTGATTCATTTCTCTGTTTCTCTCTTGCTCTTTGCTTTTTAACCTTCACTTTATTCCTTTTTGGAAGTTTTTCAAATAGTTTATTTTTTTTTTTAAGTTTTATTTATTTTCTCTGCAATTTCTTTTCATTTCTTTCATTTTTTTTTGATGACTTCTATTTTAGTTTTCGTAATGTTTTTTTTCCCCCAGTGCAGCTAAGTGGGTTATCAGCGGACAGCCATGTCTCTCATTGTCTATGGTGAGAAGCATGTAAAACAACCATTGCTGATTTTCATTAAGATGCCAAGCCTGCATGTTTCTGCTCTGCGATGGCCTGGTGAGCTGTCCAGGATGTACTCTGCCCATGCCCAGAGTCGGCTGAGATGGGCACCAGCCACTCTGGGACCCTAATTAGGATTAAGTGGATAAGAAAATTAATGACTGAATTAATAATTTTGATTCCGGCAACATATTTTAATTTCTAATCTAACAAATGTAAAGCATGAAATTTAATGTAAGAGAAAAATATTAAAAGAGCAACAAAATATATCATGGAAAACTGGAGAAGGGAAAGTGATACTAAAAAAAGTCTACAATATTTTTGTTTGTAGTGGTCACTATTTCGAATTGGCATTCAGTTGTATTTTGATGAAATCTCTCACTTGGTGATCGGTCTTCAGTGCAGTGTTTTGCTCTGTTGCTGGTAACCTCTGCCCCCTGTTGGTTTTTTTAGGGAATTACCTCATCATGCCATCCGGAAATCTCCAGATCGCCAATGCTACTCAGGAGGATGAAGGTCCTTATAAATGTGCTGCCTACAATCCAGTCACCCAGGAGATCAAAACCTCCACCTCCACTGACCGTCTGCGCATACGCCGTGAGTACATACACTTAAATTTTTGTGATTAGTTCATTGCTGTAATTAGAATACATAAACTTTTGACAGTTTATGATGGTCAGTTGCCAATCCCTAAATGTAGGTTGCATGCCATTTAAATTTCTAAAGTACAGTGGTACCTCACTTTACGAAATTAGTCCGTTCCAGAGCCTTTTTCGTAACCTGCATTTTTCGTAAGTTGAACGCGTGATTTGTTCCAAGGCTCCCAATACTACCCCCTAAACACTATAAAAATTATTAAAGCATACCTTTTCAGACCTCCTTCTGCTTCAATATTGTACTGATAGTAGATGGGTTTGGCCATATTCCTTTTCGATATCACTCGAGCCCGTTTCTTCTTCTCACTCGCACCGGAGATCACACGTGCGCACGCGCGCGCGCGCGCGTGTGTGTGTGTGTGTGTGTGTGTGTGTGTGTGTGTGTGTGTGTGTGTGTGTGCGTGCGCGCGCGTGTGTTGACCATGTCTTCTTAGCAGAGTTATAATCTTACAAATGTTTATGGAAGGTTAAAAGCCTGAGTCAAGAGATAAACCATGAAACAACAGTAACTCTGTCCTTTACACGCAAAGCATTACGGCTGCTGCAGCTCCATAATAGCCAATGGGAGGGAGCTGCGTCATCCCTCCTAGCCAATGGGAGGCCAGCGGGGCAGGATGTTTGAACGTCATTGATGGAAGAGCAGCTCGTGCATTGTTTGAATGGCGCGTTTTAATGTTTGAATGGCGCGTTTGAATTTTTAAGATGGCGCTTTTTAGGTCAGGTACCACTGCATTTTAAAATAGTTATTGATTGCGATTTTGAAACTGCTTAATATATGCATATTTCTGTAGGTTCAACATCTGAAGCAGCGAGGATCATCTACCCACCCGCATCTCGCTTCATGACTGTGCGCAAAGGCCACAGGCTGGTTCTGGAGTGTGTTGCCAGCGGCACCCCAATTCCTCAGGTGACCTGGGCGAAAGACGGTCGAGAGCTAAGCCCACAAAACAACACTCGCTTCCTACTTAGCAACCTGCTGATTGATGCTGTGAGTGACAGAGACTCGGGCACTTATGCTTGTCACGCCCACAATGGCATGGGCTCTCCTGACATGGCAACCGTTCTGTATGATGTCCAAGTCATTGGTGAGTGCTCAGGTCATGCAGGGACAGCTTCGTATGTGTGCTGATGGAACACACTGTAAACATTAGTCACGCATTTCTGTTATCCACCAAGCTTGCAAGGCTTTTGTTTATGTTTTTATATTTCTCACAGTGATCTGCTGGCAGGAGTTTAAGGGGGATTGGATTAGTAGTGGCACTGGATATCTTTTTGTATCTGTTTTCATAAGTGATGCCATTAAGAAAGCTGAGAGTTGTGTGTGTGTGTGTGTGTGTGTGTGTGTGTGTGTGTGTGTGTGTGTGTAATCATGTAACTGAGACAAAGATGAGGTTGTTTTAGTGGGCTTGTCTCTCTTGCCAGATGTGATTGATTAAACCAGCTCATTAGCAGTCGACCATCAAGTGCAAAAGAGTGAGAGACAGAGAGAGAGAAGTGGAAAGTATGGATAAGAGAAAGAGAAAAAAGCGGGAAAGCCAGAAAATCACAATCACACACAGTTCTGTAAACTATTGTATAGAAAACACTATATTTTATAATTGCTCATATGATACATATCCATAGACCACAGCTCTCTCATACAGACCTCAAAGTTTTCTGTCTCCTCTTTCAGAGCCCCCTCAGGTGTGGGTGGAGCTGCAGCAGAGGCCAGCAAGAGGTAACACCGTAAATTTCAGCTGTCATGTTCAGGGAAATCCAGCACCCACTGTGGTTTGGCTCCATAACGCTCAACCAGTCACTCAATCATCACGTCACCGCGTCTCGTCGCACATGCTGACTGTCTTTAATGTGGGCCCAGAAGACGATGGAGTCTACCAGTGCATGGCTGAGAACTGGGTGGGCGGAGCCCAGGCTGCCACACGACTCCTCACTGTGTCTGCTGGTAAGTAGCATTCAATCTGTAGATAAAAAGCAAAAGATTGGTGTTCAGGGTGATCATTTAAGTAGAAATATGGCTTAGGTTAAATTCTGTTTGCTTCTAGCATCCTCAAGACCGCGTGGGCCGCCCCCTAGCCCTGGCCATTTCTTGCGAGAGATGCCCCCACTTCGGCCTGTGCCATCCAGCACAGAGCTGTTTGTTGACTGCTCAGCGATCCCTGGGAATGTATCGCCGGCCGAAGCTCCAGTCATCCTCAGCCAACCACGCACAGGTACGGCCGACTACTATGAGCTTCTCTGGGAGCCTCGGCACGATGGCGGCGCACCCATCGTGGGATACGTTGTAAAATACAGAAAGGTAATGAACTTTTTATTAAACTGATAAAGATGTGTTTTATCAAACCCTTTGAATTTACAAGCAAACAGAAATGTGTATAAAGGGACCAGAGATATAATTTAAAAAAACGACCAGGATCTACATACCATTAAAAAGTGGCTACAGAAATGCAGAGATGTCCATGTCTGTAAATTTGTATTTCTCCTCTGGTTTTTTTTTTCTCAGGCTGGTGATTCTCTCGGTGAATGGACCACAAAGAACGTATCTGGTTTAGAGAACAAGATGATTCTTGCTAAACTGCAACCGGCCAGCTTGTATGAGGTAGAGATGTCAGCGAGGAACTGTGCAGGATGGGGGCAGCCTGCCATGATGACTTTCAGAACTGGCAAAGGTACTGCTGTGTAACTAATATGAATGAGTATTACAGGGATCCCTCACTTTCCACGGTTAATTGGGACCGAGATCCTCTGCGACCCACGAATTCCACGAAGTAGGATCAACCCCCCGACTCACATATATGTACATGTACAGTGATACCTCTGCTCACGAACATAATTGGTTCCCGGAAAGTGTGTGTGAGGCGAAAAGTTCGTCTTCCAAACATTTATTTCCCATAAGAAACCATTAAAATGAGAATAATCCGTTCCCAGGTCCCCATAAAACATAATTTTCTACTAAATAAGCCTTAAAACTACACAAAAATATACCTTATTTTATGTATAATAAATGTGCTATTGTATTGTAATTAAAGAAATAAACTGTACTGTATAATAAAGTGGTTTTATTTACCTTTGTGATGGTAGTTGATGGCTTGATGGAATGGAGTGGGAGGAGGAGGGAGGGAGGGACTTACTGTTTGGAAGGAGAGTCACCTTCCATAAGGACTGTAGGTAACTCAACCTGTGGTGGGGTCTTTTTCGGTCCCATAATAGCAAAAGTACACTCAATATGGTCCAAAATGTCTATCAAACACAAACCACGTCCGCACTCAAAGAAAGGGGGTGACGAACTGTGACGCCATGAGCGTGCGTCAGCTTCTCGTGGCCGCCACCGTGGCGCTGTTCGACCGCGTGGTTTGATTCGTCCGCCGAAAACTAGTTCGTCAGCAGAGACTATATGCTCGCGAATTTAATGTTCTTGAGGCGAAAAGTTCGTGAGCTTAAGCGTTCGTCAGCGGAGGTTTTACTGTATGTGTGTATATAATATCAATAAATGCATATTCAACGCTTTAAATGCTTAGAATAACAATTAAACATTTTTAAAAATGCATAAAAAGTAAATAAAATATAAATATACATATACAGACGCGCACGCACACATGCAGATGCGTGTGCACGCACTCAGATGCACACCTCACAAAAATGTAAGTAGTTTTGATGGGAGGTTTTGTTTTTTTTTGTTTGTTTGTTTGTTTGTTTGTTTGGGTTTTTTTTTTTTTTTTTTTTTTGCATAATTTTTATTTTAAATTTTTATTTATCTATTCTTCTTTAATCTCCTTACTTTTTAATTAGATGAATATTTAAAAAAAACACGATGCACTGAAGCCACATGAATTGAAGTGTGAAGTAGCGAGGGATCCCTGTATACTGAGCAAGGATGCAAAAACATGTTTTATGGTATAAACATTCTGTGTTCGGATTTTAGGACGCAAAAGTGTAAGTGGAACAGTAGAGCGGCCCAAAACTCCAGTTTCTCCGCCACGTCTGTCTCGTAAGTTGTGTACACATTTGTGGTTTTAATTAACTCTGCACACTAAGCCATTCTAATAGTAGCCAATTTAGTGTTAAATCTACAGTATGGCTGTACAGCTAAACCTTTCCGTCTGTTTTATATTTTATACTAACTCTGGCTCTCTGTCTCTTGACCTCCTCTTAACCGTAACTCAATTTAAGGACAACAGTAAGTGTCTTATGGTGTTTGTATGTGTTTGTCTTGGTGTAGAGAATTTGCATGCATAAGAGCAACAACAAATCCATAAGTTGAAAGTTTTTAATTTTAACTCCTCGTTTATGTTCTTGTAGCCCCTGAAGCTCCGGACAGACCAACAGTTACAACAGCATCAGAAACTTCAGCATACGTGACTTGGATCCCACGTGGGAACCGTGGCTTCCCTATCCAGTGCTTTCGAGTGGAGTTTAAGAAACTGAAGAAAGACGGAGGACCCGGGGGCGAGTGGGAGGTAGCGAAGGACAACATCTCTCCGTCACGGCTCTCTGTACAGATCAAAGGCCTGGAGAAAGGTGCCATTCACTATCAGTGTTCATATATTTACGGACAGTGCACATCCTTCACACCAGGGCATTAGATGGATAGATTGTGAGCAGTTGTTATCTTTAAATACTACATGCGACGTGGTGGCACACTGGTTAGCTCAAGGACAAAGTGTTTCTCTGTGGAGTTGGTATGTCCTCCCTGTGCTTCCATGGAGTTCCTCTGGGTACTTTGGTTTTCTTCCATAGTCATAAGACATTAATGTTAGGCTAATTGTCTGTTTCAAATTGTCCCTAAATGTGAGTGTATGTTGGCCTTGAAATGGACTTATGAGCTGTTCAGGGTGTACTCAGCCATGACAGAGTTGGCTAAAATGGACATCAGCACCCCCTTGACCCCATTAGGATTAAGGGATTGGGAAAATTATAAAGTGAGTTAGAATGATGTATTTTCGTCAAATGTGTTGATTGGCAATAATCAATGTTGATTCTGTGAAGTATGACCAATATTCCGATATTTGTTTGAATATAACACCCCTCTGTTATTATCAAGGGTAATAAATCTTTTGTCCTATGTCCCTAATAAGTCCTAAATCCTGGGCTTGAGCTTTTCCGTGTAGTTTGCATATTCTCCTTATGCTTGCATTTGTTTCCTCCGGGTACTCCGGTTTTCTTCCACGGTCCAAAGACATGCCGGCTAATTGACTATTCCAAATTTCCCCAAGGTGTAAATGGTTGTGTGTATATTGGCCTTGTGTTGGTCTGAAAAGTTGTTCAGGGTGTACTCTGCCTTCGGCCAGTGTCAACTGGGATACACTCCAGCCTTCCTGCAATCATAGTAGGATTAAGCAGTTTGGAAAATGACTGAATGAATTCAAGGAAATGTTTTTATTTCCCTATACAGTCGTCCTGCAGTCCTACACACTCTCAACTGTTTATATACTGGCAGGCAGAACAGCAAACCACGTGGTAGGAGCAAATGATTTGCTAACTTTGTGTAGAGATATTAAAAAATTACTAATGTCTGCTTCACTTGTTTCAATTGTAATAGTGAATTGGGATATTTATAGAATTGCAGTACTCACAGACTAGTATAGGTCGAGTCGGCACCTAGATAGAGTGATAATACGGTATTGGGTGGTCCCTGGTGATTCCTGGCTTTAGTTATTAATGTATTTTGTAATCAATCCAATAGAATACGTTTCCTCCCATCCGCTATAATTTAAAAACAAATAATCTGATAATTATTATCAATGTGGTCTTAATGTTTTGGAATGAAAAGCTCTAAGGCTTATACAGGGATCCCTCACTTTCCGCTGTTAATTGGGACCGAAATCCCCTCACGATAATCGAAATCCTCGAAGTAGGATCAACCCCCTTCTGACTGACGTATACATACATGTATATGTGTATATAACATCAATAAATACATATTCAATGCCATAAATGCTTATAATAACAATTAAACATTCAAAAATAATGCATAAGATGTAAATGAAATATAAATACACACACAAAAAGATGCACGCACGCAGATGCGCACCTCACAAAAACGTAGTTTTGATGGGAGATTTTGGGTTGTTTTTTGTTTTGTTTGTTTAGGGTTTTTTTTTTTTTTTGCATAATTGGCCTTGTTTTTGTGGCATTTTCCTTAACCTTCCCCCTATTCTTCCTTAATTTTCTTTATTTTTTTATTTCAATGAATATTTAAAAAAAAAAAACCTGCGATGCACTGAAGCCACATAAATTGAAGCACAAAGTAGCGAGGGATCCCTGTACAGTAGGCATTCGCGGTTTTGCACCCACGGTTTGAGTATTTACTGACTGCCGAGCAACGTGATTCAAATTCAGCCAGTGGCTGCCCTCCTTTCTCCTGATTGGCTGAGCTGATGTCCCGCCCCTTTTCCTTCATTCACGCACAAGTTGTCAATGAGCCTCTTTTTTGTACATGTTTTAATTACCAGTTAAGCTTTATGCTACCACTCAAACGCTATGCGTCTTCTCTGGCTAAGCGATAGAAAATGCTGGATGTCCCTTCTGAAGAAATAAGACTTTCTCCTTTCTCTGAACTGTTGTATTAAAATCTTTTTCAATTATTATTCCAGTACAGTGCCTAAATTCATGTTTATGCGTGAGATTTTATTTTCTGTAGCATGTTTAACAAACGATACCAAAAGGATAAACTTTATTACAGTACTCTTCATGTCCTTTTACACTGAACTTGGAGTGACGTTTCCAAGATGGCGCCGCCCGGAGGGCGACGTCACGGAGTTCTCAGAGTGAAATTGTTTCTTTGTTCGTTTTAATTTGTTTTATTTGTTGTTTTGTTTGTTGATGTTTTGCACTATGTTCGTCTACGACCGGTCGACTCTACTACAGCTATAAGATCGGAGTATCTTCGGGCGTGTATAACTAGGCAGAGCTAACATGCTGTTAGCGGAGCTAACATGCTATTAGCGGAGCTAACATGCTATGGTTCGTTTTAATTTGTTTTATTTGTTGTTTTGTTTGTTCATGTTTTGCACTATGCTCATCTACGACCGGTTGACTCTACGACAGCTGTTAGATCGGAGTATCTTTGAGCATGTATAACTAAGCAGAGCTAATATGCTATGAGCAGAGCTAACATGCTATGGTAGGCAGCTCTGTGCGAGCCGCACCCCAGCGGACAAGAAGCCCAGGCGGGAAGGGGCCGAACGACGACTCTGGCGCTTGGGATTGCAGGGGATGAAGGCCGTGTAAACGGCTACATCGGGTGTACTCTCCTCGAACCATGCTTCACAGAAACAGTCCTGTAGATCCCTCTGCGCTGCAATCTGAGCATGAAGCTCGTCCATCTTGTTTCGCAGGGACTGAACATTTTCAAGTAGTACTGTATGCTCGGACGTGCTAACCAAGCCTCTGAGAACTCCGCCTGGGCTTAGCTGGTAACCGCTAGCTAACTGCTAGCATTGAGCTGCCATAGCATATTAGCTCAAGATAGAAGTTGTTGCGTGCTTCGTTGCTCGAAGCTGAAGCTGCTCATAGCTGTAGTAGGGTTGACCGATCATAGCCGAGCATAGTGCAAAACATGAACAAACAAATAAAACAAATTAAAACGAATAAAGAAACAATTTGACTCTGAGAACTCCGCGACGTTGCCCTTTAGGCAGCGCCATCTTGGACGTCACTCCAAGTTCAATGTAAAAGGACATGAAGCATAATAAAGTTTATCCTTTTGGTATCGTTTGTTAAACATGATACAGAACATAAAATCTCACGCACAAACATTCTCAGAATTAACTTCGGTCCTGTACTGGAATAATAATTGAAAAAGACTTTAAAACGAGTGCTTTACAACAGTATATGCTGTATAATGTTTATATTTTATCATCAATAAAAATAAGAGTAACCATTGAAAAGTTTTTCTTAATCATTACTATATTTTACTACATTAATACTGTATATAATGAGTAAGACTGTCTATAGAATGTGTTTAAGAAACATATTTTAGCGCATGTAATAGATACATAGTATTTTACTTCCGGCTGCTCATTCGCGCATGTGACGTGATACATGGGGTTTTACTTCCGGGTACAGAACTCACAGATTATCTCGATTCGCGGGAGGGCTCGGAACTGAAACCCCGCGAATGTCGAGGGCCTACTGTATATTTCATTCATTCATTCATTTTCTGTAACCACGTAATCCTAATTGGGGTTGCAGGGAGACTGTCGCCCATCCCAGCCGACTCCAGGCGAGGGCAGAGTACAGCTCGCCAGGCCATCGCAATGCAGAAACACACCGACGGCTTTGCAGCTACTCTTGCCGAAAGTCAGCAATGATTCTTTTACAGCCTCACACCATAGACCGTGAGAGACATGTCCAGCCCAGTTAGCTGCACTGGGGGGGCAGTGACAACCTGTTGAGAGTGGGGCTTGAACCCTGAACCTTAGGAACAGTGATCCAGCACCTTTACCACCAGGCCATCATGCCCCCCACCAGACCACCACTGCCCCCTTATATATTTCCAAAATTGTAATATATATATATATTTGTATAATAATGCCAATATCAGAACAGTTGAATACAGGGATCCCTCGCTACTTTGTGCTTCAATTCATGCGGCTTCAGTGCATAGTGTTTTTTTTTTTTTTTTTTTTTTTTTAAATATTCATGTAAATTAAAAAATAAGGAAATTAAGTAAGAATCGGGGGAAAGTTCAGGAAAATACCTCAAAAACAAGGCAAATTATGCAATAACCCCCCCCCCAAAAAAAAAATAAAACAAAAAAACAAAAAAACAAACACGTGCACTCGTATGTATGTGTGGTCTTCTTCTCATGCAGTACCATTTGTATGTGTGTGTATCTATATTTTATTTACATCTTGTGTTATTATTTTTATTTTTTTAATGTTTAATTGTTATTAAAGCATTTATAGCATTGAATATGTATCTATTGATATTATATACACATATACATGTCCTACTTTGCGGATTTCGATCGTCGCATGGGGATCTTGGTCCCAATTAACTGCATAAAGTGAGGGATCCCTTAGCTTGAACAAGTCTTTGTTCATTTTAGGAACTTCATATAAATTCCGGGTTTTGGCTGTGAATGTATTGGGAGCGAGTCCTCCAAGTGCCCCCTCCAAAGCCTACACGGTGATGGGCAGCAACCAGACCAATCCCCGACCTGTTGATGGCCCCTACATCACCTACTCGGAAGCCATCAACGAAACGACCATCATCCTTAAGTGGACTGTGAGCAAACTCCAATTCTATAGCATGCTTCTAGAAATTGTTAAAGCTCTTTAAACATGTTTATAATAAACCAATCACCATCAGTTTGTAATTAAACAGCTTTGTCTGTTGTCTCCTCAGTACACCCCACTGAACAACACCCCCATTTATGGCTTCTACATCTATTACCGCCCCACTGACAGTGATAATGACAGTGACTATAAGAGAGATGTTGTGGAGGGTGAGTCATCTGGAAATAATAAACACTTGAGATAGCGTGGCCCGGTTTTGGAGTAAACAGCTTGAACTCTGCATTTTGGGATTTTTTTTTTTTTTTCTTCAGGAGACCGGTACTGGCATGCCGTCACCAACCTGCAGCCTGAAACAGCATACGATATTAAGATGCAGTGTTTTAATGAGGGAGGCGTGAGTGAATTTGGTAATGTGGTCATCTTAGAAACGAAAGGTGAGGTGCTTATGCTCTATTTTATTTGTCAACACAAACACATTCACAGAAGCGCACACACTGTGGTCATGCAGTTCTCTCACAGTTACTGTTTTCTAAAGAGTTTTATTTGGACTTGCAGCCCGACCCAATCAGAAGCACACGACTCCAGAGACTTCATCCCACCGGCCAGACTCGGGAGGTCCTGTGTCCCGGCCCAGTGACTTACCATACCTCATAGTGGGAGTGGTGGTGCTAGGAGCCCTTTTTTTCATCATTGTAGCCTTCATTCCATTCTGCCTGTGGAGGGCCTGGTCCAAGCAGAGTGAGTGTACCACTGAAAGATTATTTATCAGAGTTCCTTCACTACTGTCTATGGTGAGAGGCATGTAAAAGAACCATTGCTGACTTTCGTAAAGAGTAGCTGCAAAGTCGTCAGCGTGTTTCTGTCCCTTGCTAAAAGGGTTGTGACAGGAAGGGCATCCGACGTAAAAACCTCTGCCAAATCAAACGTGCGAATCAGATGATTCAATGTGGCAACTCCCAAGTAAAAGGGAAAAAGCCGAAAGGAAGACAGACTTCACTATTAACATCTCCAAGCAGGTTATTTTGTTTTATTGAAGGACTTGAGGTGTATTTCTGGTATACAGGCGGTCCTCACTTAACGACGGTCTCGGTTCACGATGATTCGGAGTTACGACAGCCTGATAAAAATTGTCAAATTATCAAAAGACTACAGACGCTTCACGACTTACATTCATCCGTTTTACGTTTTTTCGATTTTAGGTTGTTTTTTTTCCAAAAAAAACAAAAAAAAAACAAAGTAAAATTTTGAATTTAGACATATGCTGACGTAATGACGCTGCGTCCATTGTTTACAAACGACAGACTGAACGTGCCCCTCCTTCTTCCCAGTTCAGTTTTTTATATTTATATATATATATATATATATATATATATATATAAAATCAGTTATATAGCGTGTTACCCTTGTGTTAAGACGTCTCTGTGATCTTTGTGTTTACACTGTTTTACGGACTTTTCTAACCCAAAGCAAATATGGTTGGTCAGAAGCGTAAGCCTACTAGCATGGGTGCAAGTTTCATACACAGAGATGAATTAACTATCTGCTCAGATCGGCAAAATCTACCATGCATACTCAGTTAAGCAAAGAGTTGTAAAATGAATGAAAACCCGAATCCACAAAAGAAAGGGAACTCTCCGCTCTGCCGGTGATTCACATCAGTGCAGGCTGTGCTCTAAACAAGTTCAACGGCACCCTTGCGCACTTGAAAGACCGGAAGTCCGTATAACCCACAACAAGTACACTACTTTCGGTATTGAGCACTTCACATATTGTAAGCGTTGATCGGCTGTTTTAAGCTTCATGTAAAGTGTCTCGGTATAAATAAGTGACTTATTTGAAATGAATGTTGATATTATTTGATATATTTGATATTATTTTACAATGTTATGTTTATAATAATTGATTTAGGGCTGTTATATGAGATACGGTAATGGTGTTTATGGATGTATAGTACAGTATGAGCGTCATACGTCACATGTCATACGTCACTGTAACAACTTACATTCACTAATAACTTACGTTTGGCCATCCGGAACCAATTAAAAACGTAAGTCGGGGAGCGTCTGTACTTTTAATCTGAACGAGTCATAACAAACAAAGCAGCTGAGTCGTGAGTGTGTGCATATGTTCGTGCATACCCAGTGTCAGCACATCTCCCATCCCACCTCCCTACTCTCACACACGCACACGCACGCACGCACTCACTACTCAGTCAGAAGTCTACCACGCTGCTAGGTAAGAGAGTTCAAGCGATTGCTAGCAGTTATGGCTTCTCACATTCTACGGTCTATACGTATGCAATACAGTCGCCTACAGTACAAATACAAATCAAGCAAAATGTCGACTAAAGCGGGGTTTGTTTAACGACGGAATCAATTAACGATGTGGTCTGCAGAATGTAAGCCCGTCTTTAAGTGAGAACCGCCCGTATTATGTTTATGTAACTTTTACAAGGTCTGCTGCTAATTCTTGACATTTGTATTTTTTTTCAGAACAAACGACGGATATGTGCTTTCCAGCTGTGTCTGCACCACTGTCATCCTGCCAATACACCATGGTGCAAATGCAGAGTATGTCCTTAGTAGGGCACTGCCCTGTAGACTCCCAGCTCACCCCTGGTCACACTTTGTATGTGCCCAAAGGAGACGATTACCCCACTAATGGAAAACATCAAACGCACAGCCTTCCTGGACTACACCCAGTATGTATTCGGCATGTACAGCAAAGTGAAGCATTGTATTAATGCTTAGATTATTATTTGTGTTAGTCAATAAATAACATAATTGATTTCCAGATGTGAAGTTTGGTTTCTGTTACAGGAGGAAGAGTGTGAAATGGAAAATGGCTCATTTTTATCTCAAAGACTGTCGAATGGACATTCTCATGCTTATGACATATCCACAGGGTAAGAATAATCACGACAACTCAGTATTAAACTCAGTATTAAAGGGTCGAATTCAGGTTTATCACCTCATTTTAATGTGATGAATTATGAGGAGATTTTGACTTTGAAATTAATGCGTGTGTTGCTTTCCATAGTGTTCCTGGTCATGTGGAAGAGGACGGCTGCTGCGAGCCAGACGGCTCTACAATGGAACTTTTAGACCCTGATCATCATGAACCTGAACAGGAGCACCACTCTACCCAGTCTTTAGGTCAACCATCACATCAATCATAACATTCATGTACGTGGAATGGCTATGCTTAAACTGGATGAGTGGACTGTTAGTATTGATTGATCATTGAAGGCGATTATATTTCCTATAGATATTTCATCATCATCAGATCCTGTTGAAATGGTGGAGTCAGTTGAAAGTGCAGCGCAACAGGAAGTTGGCAACATCCAGCATGAAAGCCAGCTAGAGGAAGGCATACTACATGACCGATAAAAAAAGTGTGCATGGTACATAAAAAAGCAACAGAAAAACAGAAGAGAGACAGTATTTATTTTTGTATTAAAGATACTATATTTATATATTTATGCTTATGTAAATAGTTTTGAGGTTGTGTATATATATATATATATATGTATATATATATATATGTATATATATATATATATATATATATATGTATATATATATATGTATATATATATATATATA
>CM045734.1:23513563-23588563 GCA_024760905.1 Plotosus lineatus | reverse complement strand
GGATGCTGCTCACTCCCACATTTTTCCTGCTGGTTTGGAAATCCAACCAGCGACTTTTCGGGTCCCACAGCTGCCATTTGAAGTAAATTTTCTACATTCAATATTTGGTCTAGCTTTAATATGCCACATAAAAAAAAAAAAAAAAAAAAAATACAACATTAACACATTTTCTTTTTCCTCATATACGGTCATTCGGAAACATGACATTCTAGAACTCTTCAACTTGTAAATTCTGTAAACAAGAATTGTTGTGCAGCTTTAAATAGCGCACTAGTATAAAAGTATTCATGAATTACACATGGCAGGTCTTTCCTTTTTATATTGTTTGCAAGTTTAATATTACTTGCATTCTATACGCCAAGAATTACATTTGATTTACAATTTTTTTTTCCCTTATATTTAGAAAGATACATCTGATCCAGTAAAACACACAATTTACAAAACAAAAACCATTTTAATAGTCACCTTTGTATATTCTCACACACACACACATTTTCCATAAATAAGTAAAAATATCTTAACTTGCGTTCTGTTAATCAATAAAAAAAAGTTCTCAAAGTAGTCTCTGTAAGAGATGGAGAACACTTGGAAACGCCCAAGTCCTTTAAATTCATATACCAACATCACTGACGGCTCATCCATTCAGGAACCAACCATGTATTTATTGTGGCATTATATTCAATACTAATTGCTTTAGATATGTAGGCATTGACACCGTTGCTGTTATTCAAGCACATTAGTTAAACTAGAGCTGCTCTATGCATAGACTTTTTGCAGAAAATGTAAGTTTTTTTTTTGTAGGTCATGCCACAGTTAATATGTTCCAAAGCAAAGGTGATGTAATTCAGTAGACAACTTCTATTTATACATCACTGCACAAAGCCAATATCTTTGTTACTGCAACATTAAACAGCAGAGGTCCCATCATGCCCCAGAATGTGACTGATGTTGTGCGCAGGACGGTTCGACTGCTTGTTTGAGTCTGAGGAGGAAGTGTTTGCAAGTGGCAGTAAAGGGGACATTGGCATAGAGGAACCATCAGGGGGCATTGCTGAGGCTATTTCAGGGAACAGAGAAGTCAGATTAAAGTTGGATAGATGAGGAGTAATTCCTGAAGAGTTCGCGATGGGCATTGGTGCGATATCAGTCAGTAGCGGATAGCTTGGCTGTGCAAAGCCTACAGGACGAGGTGGAGAAAGAATAGAGCCAAAACGATTGTTTAGTGGAGTGGTGCTACTCTTTTCAGCACTTGGACTTGTAAATATCTGGTTAGAAAAATACTGTATCGGAATCTCATTTGGAATGCTTGGATGAGCAGCAGGAGAATATGAGGGGTAGAAAGAAGGAAGAGTGTTCTGAGGCTCTACCGGAAGAAGAGCGGGGGTACGTGAGGCACTGGGTTGCGTGACTGGGGGGATGAAAGATGCGTTTGCATTAATTGGAGGTGGAGGATTCATACCTCCCTCACCAATAAAGGGGAAGCCAAAGTTCTGGGGAAGATGCTGATCTGAAACCAAATTGCTGTCACTGCCGACCTGTGCACCATCTGGCATAAAACGCACAATGCTTCTGCGCCGAGATTCGCCACCTGTCTGTGCCCGTCCAAGCAAGACTCCTCCACCTGATGGGAGTGGCAATGGACCTTCAGGCTCAAATGTGTTAATGGGTCGCAAATTGCCAGACCTTGATCTATCGCCTGGGCGAATTTTTGAGCTTTGTGGATCTGGTCCAATATGATGAGCTCTTTGACTGACAGCTGAAAGTGATCTGGAAGCGCCTTGACCACGGCCTGTTTCCGAGCTACTGTGTGGTGTTGTTGGAGGATGGGGCAGAACTGATCTTACAGATGAACCATGTAAATTTCCACTAACCTGAGAAACATGTCCTTTATTGTTGTCCCCCAGATGCATGGGAGGAGCAGATTGTGTAGGGTGTAGGTTAGGGCTTGAGACTTTAGCCTGAAGTTCCCCAGAAGAAACTCCAGGCACACAGTTATACTCTATACTCACTGGAGGACAGCCTTGTGCAGCTCTCTGGTGTCCAGTTTGTTCTGGAAGATGTGGACCCAATAGATTATGCATAAAGCCCTGATGGCACGAGTCTTGTTCACGTGACAACCCTGCTCCAGTCTGTAGCCCCTGTGTCGAAGGATGTGCCACATATGAAGCACGACTACGCCCGTCAGCAGAAGAAACAGCTCCCATTCTAAATCCGGTTTGTTGCTGATGACCCCTCTGAGCTGAAGCCACAGATTTACTGGTCATGTCGCCACTGCGAGACACTTGCACCTCAAAGTTGTTTACTTGGGTTCCATTACCAAGAGTCTTGAAAGATAAACGCTCTGATAGCCGCTGAATATCTGGAGCTCCTGAATGTTCTTGGACCACTCTAGCTTGAGGATTATGACTAATACTTTTTCCATGTGAGGAGTCAACATAACCTTGTAATTCAGGCTGATCCTGTGAATTGCCACGAGCAGTTTGCAATGTATGAAGTCCCATACGCTGGTCACCAGCAGTTGAAGGCTTCCCAATAAGCGCCTCAGCAGAATAACTCGACAATCGATGTCGCTCCTGTCGCGATGGAGTACAAGCAAGGTCTGAAGACCGAGAAACAGGATTGCTCGCCTGTGAAGTTAGTTGCTGCTCTAAAGTGCGAGAACCCATTAATCTTTGCATTGGTCCATGATCCGGTCCTGACTGGCAGTCTTGCTGACCCAAATGGTTGTTCTGGTGAGCTCTGGGGGCCGTTTGTGGACCCTCACAATTCTTTTCCTGTCTACTAAAGTGTTGTTGAAGTTGCTGCTGAAGATGTTGATGTCTTGAGTGTGTACTTTGTTGCTGCATTTGCTGCTGCTGTTGAAGCTGTTGCGTTTTCTGTTGTTGTTGGTGTTGTGATTGTTGCTGATGTTGATGCTGCTGGGATTGCTGTTGGTGCTGTTGGGCTTGCTGCTGGTGCTGCTGAGACTGCTGTGGTGGCTGATGCTGCACAGCATTCTTCTCCAAGTGATGCTGCTTCTGCAAATTAACAGGAGGTCCTGCCTGACCACCTCGCACAACTCTCTTTTTATGCACATTCTGATCTTGTAGCAGAGTCCTCGATTGAATATTGTGAATATGGGTATCTGGTTGGTTAAGGTGTTGCTGAAGTTGGTAGAGATGTCTCTGTTGTTCTTGATGATGTTGATGCTTGAGATAATGGCTTCCTCCCAGTATCTGTCCAGATTGTGGTGTGCCATGTTGTATGTGTCCCTGTTGTGTGTGCAAAACACTCGGTTGATTCTGTTCATGTGATGCCAGTTGTGGTACGCAATGTCCTTCTGACGGCCGTAGCACAGTGCTCATGAAAGTGTTTCCTGAAAACAGAGCACCTCCCCCATCAGAATGGTTCCCCGTCATAACTGATGAAGAATTTGGGGGCATTTGTCCAGACATCGCTTGGACATGTTCTGGCCCCTTAACATCTACTCGAGAAATATTGCCAGCTATGCATGGTTTTGAGCGCTTGTTTATGGGAAGAACTAGATCATCTTGGGCAGACCGTTTTGGAATATCCTTCTGATGACGTTCAGATATTCCAGGACCTATGTGAGCTCTTAGGTGTGCACTTTTCAGCGGTGTATATTCATTAATGTGTGAAGGGCCAGAGCAGTTTTGGGTGACCTGAGATGATGGCTGAGACACTAGAACTGCTGCTCCTCCTGGTGATGGAATGGATACTTGCTGAACAAGATTTGGAGAACCTGGGTAAGACTGGACAGAGCTTGGCCTGATGAGATTATTAACATTTAAGCTAGTCAGCGTACTAGCTTGTGACTGAGAATAAGCCGTGTTCATTGGAAGCCGGGCACCAGATGTACTAATGCCAGGAACCTCAACTAGTGATGGAGTCTTTGATACTGATACATCGCCTTGATTTGCCTGCTTCAACTGTGGGTTTGTGACCCGTTCTTTGCTTATGGAGGGTTGTTGTGCTTTTGGGAGTTCCCATCTGTTTGCAGTTGTACTTGATGGGTTATCGCCACTGCAGCTATCACTCTTCCTTCCTGGGCTATCTTGCTCAAATATAGCTCGTGCAGCCATTGCTAATATTTCTGCCTGTTCAGAGGTGAAACTAAAAGAGCTAAAAGTATTCGGAGATGCAGTAATATTCTGACCTGTTGGAAGCAATGATGCAACTGAAAAACCTCTGTTACTTGAAACCCCTGCTGTTGTGGAATCAGTTTGTTGATTTACTACCAACGAGGAATCATATGATTCACCACCCAGCGCTGATACCTCTTGTGACAGAACAGTTTCTTTCTGCAAGAAAGAATCTGGCTCTGATATATTCTCTGTGGTAGCAGCTGTGTGTTCATCTCTGCGAAGTTCTTTGTTGGAATTGGATTGACTATGTTTCAAACTAACTGAATGAATTTCACTATCAGTTGTCCCTGACATATGAACCTCTGAATGCTTAAGAAGCTTGTTAAAGGTGTTCACATTTCTGGATTCCTGGTGTAAAACTGATGGATCTGAACAGGTTGATGAGGCGTGCAAAGAAAAAGTGGTCTGCATCTGTGAAGTTTCTGCAGCTTTATCCATTGTAGACTCTGTCTGAACTTGTGGAACCTTTTGTAAGAGGGATCCTGTTTCTAGACCCTTTGCTAGCTCAGCACTTGTGCATAAAGGTATGTTCTGGGGTTGCAGAAGGGCAGTTTCAACAGATGAAACCTTCAAATTATTTTCTGAATGACTTGTACTTGTGAGTGTGGTTCTGTTGTGAACTAAAGTAGGACTTAATTTTGTTCCTGTGCAACTAGTAGAACTATTGACTGGTAATTTATCTTGAGGAATCAGGACGCTGGATGAAGAGTCATCATTCATCATTGATTTTGTGGAAGAAGTGCCACATATGTTCAGTGTACTACACTGAGAAGAGAGAACACTAACTGTTGATTCATTTCTTTGAAGCTCAATATTATTGGTTAAAACAGGCACACTACTGTTATGGACTAATAGGCTATCCTCTAGGGGAATAACAGAATTAAAGGAGGTAACTGTTTTGTTGTTAGATGGGGTAGTTGCATCAACACCTTTACCATGAGTTTGTACTACATTAACGTCCCCTACAGAAGTGTCAACTGGACTTGTTCGCAAATTGGGAGGACTGTGACTTAATGTACTATTTGAACTGACACAAATGGCTGTAGAAGTACTGCATACTGAAGTAACACTACTGACCATGGATATACTTACAGTACCAGTACTGGTTATCTGGTTCGTATCCTCACTGGCAGAATTACTTAATTGAATATCTGTTTTGGTGGATAAAGGCCCTTGTGGAACCTTTGCCTGAGATGAGATACTATTTGCTGGCTTTGTAGCAGTCTGGCAGATGTTTCTCTTAGGTTCTTTTTTCTTGAGTGATCTGGCCCTTTTATTGGACATCTGTTTAGGTTGGTTTACAGACATTCTACATTGGTCTACATTGGTCTTCTTTGGTAGAATGTTAACTGCACAAGCTACTGATGTTGATTTTGCTACAACAGTTTTTGCCAGTGTACTGACACCAGAAACCAGTTTGGGTAGGGAAGATTTCACTGTAGTGTCAGAAGGTAGAGTAATTTGCTTTTGTACAATGCTTTGATTGGAAACCTCTGAAGGGCTTTGACTGGAGACTTGAGAAATGCTGTGGCTAAGGCTAGTGAGGGCACTCAAACAATTCAATGCAACATTAGTGTTAGGTTCCTCACAGGTGGGCTGAATGATTTGAGTAGCACTTTGGCTTACTTGAGAGCTCCCCGTGTCTGTTGATTTCACTGACTGCAAGACATATACCTGTCCATTTACTGTGATAGTTGGGGGTGCCTGTGTCGGAACCTGTGCTGAAGGACGTGGAAGGATGTGAACAAGCTGTTTAGCTTGAGCAGCAGTGGGACAGGGGTTATTAGAGGTGGTTATTTGTTTAGCCAAAGTGGGAGCAGCAGATGGCACAATGTTAGTTTTATGGGTCTGTTGAGTAGGTGGAATTGTTGGCGTCTGGATTATAACAATGTGCTGGCATGCCGCCTGATTGGACACATCCTCTGAAATTACTGGTGGAGCTGGACATGTACCTGCCTGTTGCAAAATAACAACATTTGGATTGTTCTTAGACAGGGATGTCCTGATCACTGGTGTTCCATCTGAATTCATTTGTACAACCTGTACTGTCTGGAGTACTGGCTGTGTGGTGGGTTGAGTCTGGGGCACAAGTGTTTGCTGAACAGGAGGCACAATACCAGACTGGGGCTGGGGTACTGAGGCTGGCTGGGTAAAAGCCTGAGATGGTATAGTAGGTTGTGGGTCATACTGAGGTGGTAAAGGATGATGAACTTGAGGCTTGGGTTGTATGGCCGGATCTGTGTGGGTCTGAGTAGAAGGACTGACAGGCTTGGATATAATTGTGGGTTGAGCCTCAGAGATTTCCGATTGAGCTATTAACCCTGTCTGGGGTACAAGGGGGGGTTGATGAAGTAGCAGAGGGGTCTGGCATAAAAGTGATGCCTGAGAAACAACAGGTGTTTGAGGACAAGGGAGCACAGCTGGTAACAACTGGGAAGAGTTAGGCCGAAGAGGGATGCATGTAGTTTTGGGGCTTTTTAATTGCATAGAAACTTGTGTTTGTACTTGGAGAGGAATGGGATGGACTTGGGGATTTGCCACAACGGGACACACCGACAGTTGTGAAATATTATGCCCAGAGTTACTGGCTTCTGTAACCAAAGCTCGACAGACAGGTTGTACCATGTTGCCAGTAAGCTGTAGTGTTGTCCAAGTAGTCTGTGTACTGCTAGCTGCACTGTTCCTAAGATGAGCAGAGCTGCCTGTTAAAGTACGAGACATGCTTTCAGTATCCTGTAGCAGTGAAGAACTATCAGGAACAACTGTGTTACTGACCACGGCTTGCGGCAAGGAAGATAGACTGAATAACGGCTGAAGTTGGACAGGCATTATGCAACTGGTGGGAGGTGCAAGAGTTGGTGTAGGCTTGACTGGCTGTGTTTGAGGACTGTGAGCAGTGACTGCAAGCTTGGGACACGTGCCATGAAAAGTCACAAAATTCCCAGGAGGTGGCAATTTTGGAGCAACAGGTGCCACATCATATTGTTCCACTACTGCAAGACAAGGCTTGGACACAGCAGGAATAAGAGTTGCTACTGGAATATGTGAAGTAGTAGTAGAGGTGACCGTTATTTCTTTGACTTGTGTTCCATTTGGGACGAGTGCTTGAGCTGAACCCATTTGAACGTTGCAAGACGGCTGAACGGCTAAAGTATTTATTGGCTGCTTATTGAGGTGAGAAACAGGATTTGAAGAAGCAGACATCTTACTTGCTGAACATGCCACATTCTCATTAGAGTACACAATTATTCCCTTTGACATCAAATGAGTTGGTGTTATTTTAGCAACTTTAGCAGAGCGATGCTTGCCCTTCCAGTGGATAGTGGGGTCATCCAGAAAGTTGATCCCATTTGATTTGAGGAGCTCAATGTAATGACCACTTTCCTTTCTCAAGTCTTCCACCTGCTTGCGTAAATGTTTTATCTCTTCTGCTGCAGACATAAGGTAGTAACACAAGTTTCAAAAACAGTTCAGTAAAGCATCTCGTCACAATTTGTAGCAGTACCACTCTGCATCCCAAATAAGGCTTGATTATTGGATCATTTTTCTTGTATTTCACAACAATTTCCAATAAAGACAGCTAGCACATGCTGTCAACAACATTCATGTATTCAAATTAGTATATTATAAAATATCAGCCAAGCTTGAGGAAAATACTTGCTCCTCCTTTTCATATGCATGTTTTAAGACAACCACAATTGGCTAAACATTTCTATTAGGGAAAGAGGAGCGTAATCACTTCCATGCACACACGTGCACACACACACACACACACACACACACACACACACACACACACACACACCTGGAACAATTATGCTCTCTTGGTCTTTCAGTAACAAATAGCAATGGCACTATTTGGGATTTAAAATCACTATTAGTATACTATCAATCAGGGTGTTAATGTCATACCTTGCACTTTGTCTCCTCCATTGAGCAACATTTCATCATTCTGTCGCTTCAGCTCAGTAATATAACGAAAAGCTTGCCCTAAAATCATATTCTTGCTCTAAAAAAAATAGAAAGCATTTAGAGTGCAAGTTACTGTACAGTAAGTCTATTCAGTTTTTGCTGTGCATTACCTGCTTTAAGGCTTGAGAGCAAGGCAAGAGATCTCCAATTCGTTTGATACCAGCATTGATCTTCTTTTTACGATGTCTTTCAACTAAATGATTGCCAACATTGGGAAACAAAGAAAAAACAAGTGATGACTATAAAGTTGGCATGAACGGTAAAAAACATTTTGAACAGCTGTTGTCTTGTTTCATAATGTACATCCGAATTTTCTAACCCAATGATTGCACTGCTGAGAAATACATCAGCAAATACAGATTGGAAATCACGAAATTGTGTACAGACTTGAAGATCATCAACAAAACTTTTTTTTTTTTATTTTATCTTCTCAGCTTATCAAGAATTATTGTTTACTTTAATTTAACAGTATTCCTAAAGCTAAATACTTGATGCAAATTTTATGAAAACTGGTGGTGCCTGAGCCCCAGCTCCAGGCAAGGGCAGAGTACACCCTGGACAGCTCACCAGGCTATCGCAGGGCGGAAACACGCTGACGGCTTTGCAGCTACTCTTGTTGAAAGTCAGCAATGGTTCTTTTACATGCCTTTCACCAAAGACAGTGAGAGACAAGGCCGACCTTTGATAACCCAGTTAGCTGCGCGCGGGGGGCGGGGGGGCAGTGACAACCTGTGATGAGTGGGGTTTGAACCCCTAACCTAAGGATCAGTGATCCAGCCCCCTATACCGTTAGACCACCATTGCCCCTCTAATCCTGCTGGTGACCTGATAAATCCAATGAGCAAACAAGATATAGTGTTGTTGAACAGTAAATATGAAGGACTCGTAGATTAAAATTTCCCTTGTTCTGTTGCCCAGTAGCTTATTTTTGCTAAATTCCACCCTGCATGGTTAAGTGACCTTGACTTACTTTTTTCCTTCTTATAACGAGGCTCGTACGAAAATTTATTATTTTGAATATGTCAGACCATAAGCTACTGTGTTTCCCTGAAAATAAGACCTAACCAAAAAATAAGACCTAGCGTGATTTTACAAGATGATTTTAATATAGGCCCTCCCCTTAAAATAAGCCCTAGTTGAGAGCAGCAGCAATTCATTGGCCTGCTACTGGCTCAATCTAGGGCTCTAAGTGAAAGTGCTGACTCATCTATTACGAGGACATACACTTGCGCCCATAAAAATCGCTCGATTCGGTTCTGGTTAAAATATTAAAAAAAAATAAAGAAATATAACAAAATAAGAATATATAAAGACATATTATAAGACAGGGGTGGCAAACACGTGGCTCTCGAGCCACATGCGGCTCTTGATCAATAAGAATGTGGCTCTTTGCCTCTTTTCATGTTTTTTTTTTATCTTAAAACACACTTAAATCCTTCAGAGGTTATTAAAAACAAATAATAAATAATATTTTTAAATAATTTTGACAGGTCGGGTGTTTTTTATGCCTCATCTGACACAATCATCTGAGTAGATGTCGTCTAATGCTGGGAAATTAAGTAAACATTTTCTTTGCATGCAGGCTTACCCTCTTTGTAAAAATGGCAAAATGCAAAGCTAAACGAAAATATGAAGATGAACTTAGGACATTTCTGAGAGAATGGAAAGATGCTTACTTTTTTATTGAACGGAATGGCAAACCGCTCTGTTTATTATGCAGTACCACGATATCACATTTTAAGGATTCAAATCCTCAGCGTCATTTTAGGAACTCCATGCTAATATTGACACAGAATTCCCCAAAGGTAAAAAAAAACACCTGACTCAACATGATTGTGTGTATATTTCAATATTTATCAATTTATATTGTACAGCCCACATCTATGTATCTGAAGTGTGTTTAGTAGTTGTGTGTGTCAGAGCAAGGGAGAAAGAGAGAGAGGTGTGTGGGTGTGTCTGTGTGTCTGTCTGTCTGTCTGTCTTGGCAGGTCAGCACATGGCGTGGCTCTTTAACTCTCACAGTTAAAAAGTTTGGCTCTTTATGTCTAACTTGTTCGCCACCCCTGTTATAAGACATGTAATAGAGAAAAATTTAAAATACATTATCACCTAAAAATAAGCCCTAGTATCATATTTCGGTATGAAAATTAATATAAGCCCTGTCTTATTTTCGGGGAAACACGGTAAAAAGATGAGAGATATCCTTTCGGCTTTTTCCCTTTATCAGGGGTTTCAACAGCGATTGATTCACACGTTTGATTTGGCATAGGTTTTTTTTTTTTACGTCGGATGCCTTTCCTGACAAAACCCTTTAGCAAGGGACAGAAACACACTGACGGCTTTGCAGCTACTCTTTACAAAATTCAGCAATGGTTCTTTTACATGAACCTCTCACCATAGACAGTGAGCAACATGGCCTGCCTTTGATAACCCAGTTAGCTGCACTGGGGGGACAGTGACAACCTTGTGGAGAGTGGGACTCAAACCCCAACCTTAGGATCAGCAATCCAGCGCCCTATACAACTAGACCACCACTGCCCCTAGACCATAAGCTAAAAAATATATAATTTAACCATACAGAATCTACTGGGGGGGAATCACCAATAGTGTGAACACACACACTATATAAGGGCTGCAACTAGTGATTTTTTATTTTTTTTTAATTAATCGGAAAGCACACAGACATTTTTTAATGTCCATTTCTATATTCAAAAATAGACTATTTTTCAAAATGCCAGTCCATATACGAGTAATGGAGTGTATATCCAGTTTAATCCTGTAACCGCTTACTCCTAATTCGTGGGGAGGCTGGCACCCATCCCAGCCGACTCTGGGCGAAGGCAGAATACACTCTGGACAGCTCGCCAGGCCATCGCAGGGCGAAACACGCTGAATGCATTGCAAACTACTCTTGTCAAAAGTCAACAATGGTTCTTTTACATGCCTCACACCATAAGACAGTGAGAGACATGGCCAGCCTTTGATAACCCAGTTAGCTGCACTGGGGGGACAGTGACAAGCTGGGGTGAGTGGGGCTTGATCCCCAACCTTAGGATCAGTGATCCAGCACCTTTACCACCAGGCTACCACTACCCTTGTATATCTAGTCATTTTTTAATTTAAAAGTTAGATATTAATATAATTTTATACATGCTATAGCTTATAATTACATGGCGTTTGGTTCTCAGAGGTTGACTTAATTTAAGCTTTCTACAAAATTAGATAAAATATAGTTTTTGTAAATAAATTTTCATGCAAATTGTGTATTTGAAAGAATCAGTAGAGATGCTTTGTTCTACAATACACTCTTAGCATTGCCAAATTGTGAATCATGAAAGAGGTCTATTGCTTCTATAAATAATACAGCAATTTCTCAGCACTCAACATCAGTTTCGAATGCTAACATAAATAATTATTAAATGCTAATAAAGCGAGCATGAGAAACAACCCTAACATTTCAAATAGTTCAATCAACTATTGCAATTGTGTAACATTTCAGCCTGAGCAGTCCGATAAAGGTTAAACAACCTCACTTGGAACATGATAGCTGCCATCTTTGCTTGTCACATGATCTAAAGTAGTCTGGCAAGTCACTTGTACAGTTGGCCCTCTACTTACGAAAACCTCTGAATACGAAAAATCCAGGTTACAAAAAACATTTTCCTAAGTTTTCTCCCTCTGTATACGAAATAACCTCTTCTTACGAAAAGCGCCAAACGCGCCATTCAAAAATTCAAACAATGTGCGAGTTGCTATCTCATTGGCTGTTTCCCAACATCCCGCCCCGCTGGCCTCCCATTGGCCAGGAGTGAGCTGAATCTCCATAGTACTGTACCCATAAGCTTGTTTGTCACACGTGTAAAGGAGATGTACTGTTGGTTCATGAGTTTTGAGAGTACTGTACTCATTGCAGCTTATTTGAGGATGTCCAGATGAGCCGCGCCCCGTCTCAAAAGCTCCGCATTCGGCCACGAAGCATTTTTGTGCACGGAAGTGGGCGGTGCCACAAGACCTCCATCTCGTAACGAAGCAAGTTAATATTGAAGCCGGACCTCTGATCTCTCAAGGAAGCAAGTTAATATTGAATCCCTACCTCAAATCTTTCAAACAGGTAATTCCGCTTTAAATACAACACCCCGTTGTAAGCTGCGTCGACTGCGTGCGGGCAGAGCCCGCATTTGGCAGAGCGCGCATTCAAAGAGAGAGAGAGAGAGCGTTTTCTCTGTGTGTGTGTGTGTGTGTGTGTGTGTGTGTGTGTGTGTGTGTGTGTGAGAGAGAGAGAGAGAGAGAGAGACAGTGTTGTGTGTGTATGTGCGTTAATAAAAAATGTTTAATAATGGTTTAATTAATTAATATGTTAATAAAATGTTTAAAGGGTTTAATAAATAATTTTCTTTTACTTTTAACACATATTTCATACAAAATTGGTGAACTTTTATCATTTTGAAAGGGTTTATGGGGTAGTCTTGGGATCCTTGGAACGAATCCCGCGTTTTACATGTAAAATGCACTTCTACTTATGGAAACTTCAGGTTCCGAAAAAGGCTCTGGAACGGATTAATTTCATAAGTAGAGGGCCGGCTGTATATTACTACTCTCAGTACATGTTCCCCTCAAACTCAGGAAAGGAAGAGTCTACTATGGATGACAAGATGCAAGACTCTCCCTTAGAAAAAAGAAGAAGGCGTGGAGGAAGCTAAGATACGTCAAATCCCCCCAAAATTATGAACTTTACAGGAGGGTGAGAAACTGTGTTACATGTACAGTTCGGAAAGCCCAAAGACAGTTTGAGAAGCAAATCTCAGAAGAGATAAAATCTCAGCCAAAGTCTTTTTGGAGGTATGTTAAGTCTAAGACATCGACTAGAAGTGGGATAGCTCCACTGGAATACAGAGGTTCTGTTCAAACGACGAACTTGGACAAAGTTGAATGTCTTCATTTCTTCTCCAATGTTTTTAATAATCACCCTGGAGGGGATATACCAGAAGGAACTAATTACACTGATAAGGATGTACATTGCTTTGAGGTGACAAGAGGATGAAGTAACAAGGAAGTTGAAATTGCTCAGACAAGATAAATACACCGGACCGGATGGCATCCTTCCACGAGTCTTATCAGAATGTCAATCAGCTGTAAGTCTACCTCTGTATCTGTTTGCACCTTGTACCAATAAATGATAAATTCAACAGAATGAAATAACATGATTATGCAGCGAGAGAGAGATTGTATGCAGTACAAACTCATATAGGTTACTTATACAAGCTTTAAACATACATTCCCCTCTAAAGAATGCCCTGTAATGACTTACGAACAAATTCATCTTTAGAACATCCATTCGGAACATATCTCGTTCATATGTTGGGGAGCGTGTGTATAATATTATATATACTAGTACAGTGGTACCTCAACTTGCGAAAGTCTCACCAAACGAAAAATTCAGGTTACAAAAAGCATTTTCCTAAAATTTTTCTCTCAGGATACGAAACAAGTTCACATTATGAAAGCGCCATCTTAAAAATTCAAATGCGCCATTCAAACATTAACACGCACCATTCAAATAATGCACGAGCTGCTCTCCCAATGATATTCAAACATCCCACCCTGCTGGCCTCCCATTGGCTAACAACTGAGCTGTCGTTCATGTCACTTTCACTCAAGCGCCATCTTGGACAGGGATCCCATTGCATAGGAGGAATGACGCATCTACCTCCCATTGCCTATTATAGAGCTAAATCCACCATGATGCTTTTTCTGTAAAATATAGAGTTACTGTTGTTTTATGCTTTATTTCTTGACTCAGGCTTTTAACCTTCCATAAACATTTGTAAGACTATAACTCTCCAAAGAAAACATGGTCAACTCACGTGCACACACACACACACACACACACACACACACACACACACAGACACGCACACACAGACACGCACACACAGACACGCACACACGCGCATGTGTGTGATTTCCAGTGTGAGTAAGGCGAACAACGGGCTCGAGTGATATCACAAAGGAATATGGCCAAACCCGTCTACCATCGGTACGATATTGAAGCAGCAGGAGGTCTTAAAAAGTATGCTTTTATAATTTTTAAAAGGTTTAGGGGATAGTATTGGGAGCCTTGGAACGAATCACGCGTTTTACATGTAAAATGCGGTTCAACTTGTGAAAAATGCAGGTTACGAAAAAAGCTCTGGAACGGATTTATTTCATAAGGTGAGGTACCACTGTATATAAAATTAGGGCAGTGGTGGCCTAGTGGTAAAAGGTGCTGGATCACTGATCCTAAGGTTGAGGGTTCGAGTCCCACTCTCCACAAGGTTGTCACTGTCCCCCCAGTGCAGCTAACTGGGTTATCAAAGGCCGGCCATGTCTCTCACTGTCTATGATGAGAGGCATATAAAAGAACCATTGCTGACTTTCGACAAGAGTAGCTGCATAGCTGTCAGTGTGTTTCTGCCCTTGCTAAGGGTTGTGTCAAGAAGGGCACCTGACATAAAAACCTATGCCAAATCAAATGTGCAAATCATTAATATGACTTCCATGAAGATGGAGGCAGATGATTCACTGTGGTGACCCCTGAAGGGAACAGCCGAAAGGAAAAGGAGATATATATACAGTAGGCCCTTGACTATTTGCGGTTTTGCACTCACGGTTTGAGTATACGCGGACTGCCAAGCAGCTTGCACGTGATTCAAATTCAGCCAATGGCTGTACTCCTTCCTGCTGATTGGTTGAGATGATGTAACGCCCCTTTTTCCTCATCTGCGCACAAGTTGTCAATGAGCCTTTTTTTAGTGTGTTTTAATTACCAGTTAAGCTCCATGATGTCACTTAAACGCCTGCAAAGCACCAGAAAAAGGTAATGAGTTTGAATGTCTCTTCTGAAGAAATAAGACTTTCTCTGGAAGAAACGACAGTTTCCTCTGAGGTGCTTGAAGAGGAATACAGTAATCGTCTGTACTGTTGTAAAACACTCCACTATTAAAGTCTTTTTCAATTATCATTCCAGTATATGACCTAAGGTAATGTTTAAAATGTTTGTGTGCTTTATTTTATTTACTGTGATGTAACATGTTTCTCATTTTGTTTTGTTCATCCAATTTATTACAATTCTTGTTCTTTTATGTCCTTTTTGTTATGGTCTGTGTTTTGGGGGACTTTGATTTTGGCGCTGTGCCTCTAACTGTTTACTCTCCACTTCGGCTGAGAGGCGTGGCTGAGCTGCTCAGTAGCATACACCAGAATTCACTATTCTCATTTACTCCCAATACACAAAAGCATGCTCACCTCTGCACCAGAGGATTAACTGACATCACTGCTTCTTTGGTTTGTAAAGCTCTCTAACTTTCTCACTCTAAAAATTCTGTTTTGTACTCCGCTCCGGCTGAGGGGCCTGGCTGAGCTGCTCGGACTTATGGAGTTACAGTCCTCCCCCAACTTACGAAATTAATCCGTTCCAGAGCCCTTTTCGTATAGCGGGGATTTCGTAAGTAGGGGTCGCAGCTTACATGTTAAACGCCTAATTCGTTCCAAGGCTCCAGTCTTTGGACTGGATAAACCCTTTAAAAATGATAAAAATATACCAATTTTGTATGAAATGTGTTAAAAGTAAAGGAAAATTATTTATTAAACCATTTAAGCATTTTATTAACATATTAAACCATTTTATTAACATTTATTAATTAAACCATTATTAAACTTTTTTTTTTTTTTAACACAAACACACACCTCTCTCTCTCTCTCTCACACACACACACACACACACACACACACACATTACAATGCACATGTTTATTCTAGCGTTGCGGCCCACGCCCACAAGACCTGGAATTCAAAGCACATTCCCTGCTTGACCATTTACTGAATTAAAACAACTTAAAAACTAAACGAAAAACTAAAGCATTATTCCTTCTCTCACTCTCTCTGTATCCGTCTCTCTCTCTCTCTCTCTCTCTCATGCACGTGAATTCAAAGCGCATTCCCTGCTTGACAAACTCAACTTTAATTAGATTCCTTGAGGGATCGGAATTCCAGATAAGCTCAAATGCGCCAACATTTATTAAACATTTACTGAATTAAAACAACTTAAAAAAACTAAACTAAAAACCAAAGAGTGAAGCTTCCTTCTGTCTCTATCTGGGAGGCCAGTGGGGCGGGATGTTGAGAGACAGCCAATGAGAGAGCAACTCGCGTGTTGTGTGAAATTTTGATTGGCACGTTTGAATTTCTTTTTATAAGAGGGGGTTGTTTTGTATCTCGGGGACGGGACTCAGGAAAATGTTTTTCATAACCCGGGGATTTCGTACACAGTGGTCTTCGTAATTTGGGGGCCGACTGTAATACCTGAATTCAGTCATCTCATGCCTAATGCAATACGTTCCTCTATTGGGCATTTTTGAAAACTACAGTGCAGTGCTGTATGTTTTTCAAAGACCATGCATTGAAAAGTGTTTTTATATGTATGCTGTATAATGTTATATTTTATTAGCAATAAATATCACAATAAAAAATTGAGTTTTTCTTAATCATTAATACTGAATTAATGAGTAAGACTGTCGAATGTGTTTAAGAAGCATATTTAGCACATATAATAGCTACATAGTATTTTACTTCCGGCTGCTCATTCGTGCATGTGACGTGATACATGGGGTTTTACTTCAGGGTACCGAACTCGCGGATTATCTTGATTCGTGGGAGGGCCCGGAACCCCCACGAATGTCGAGGGCCAACTGTATACAGGGAGTCCTCGGTTTATACCGGTCCCGGCTTACACCGTTTCGTGGTTACAAACGCACCCCCATAAAAATATAAAAAATAATATTACACGCCATTACGTCTTTTGCGGTTACGTAAACAAACGTGAACTAGTTTCAGGCGCGCGATGTAAAAGAATACGCTGTGTTTTGGTTGTGGGCCGAGGAAGACGGCATCGCTTCCCTTCGCGCAGTCTCGGTACTGTAATATTACGTGTCATTACATCTTACGCGGTTACGTAAACAAACGCGAACTAGTTTCGGGCGTGCGAGATGCAGCAAGCATTGGCAACTTTTGAGACTCAGGATCTCAACTTGGAAAGGTCCACTAGGGTTTCCAGAGGCATCATGGATTTGATGCAATGCTACAAGGAGATCTTGGATGAGAAGAGGTTGCTCTCTGTCCAGTCTAACCTGGAGCAGTATTTTAAGAAGGTAGAGAGGCCTGCAACAGATCCTGTACCCTCTACCTCAGCTGCATCTACTACTCCAGGCTTACCTGCCCCAGCTTCTCCAGTACAATAAGCCTGTCTCTCCCTCCCTTACTGTATTTCATTCTTGTGGTAAGAAATTGTTTTCTGTTACATTTTATTATAGCACTGTACGTACAGTACTTTTCAGTATATTTTATGTTATGTTCCAACTTGCACTGAAATTCGGGTTACATCGTGTCTTAAAAACGGATCAGCGTTGTAAACCGAGGACTCCCTGAGTGTGTATATAACATACGCATACACACACACACAAATTTAAAATTGACAAAGTTACCAATTTTTTTTTTTACTTGAAATAATAATTTTTATCTTTGCTTCTGTCTAAAATCCTATACAGTATTAGCAGATATTTAAGCATTGCAGGCATTTGATAAAATCTTATGCTTTTTGTAACAGCTTTTATAAGTTGCACTGGCTCCATTGACACTTAATCCCCTTTTATCCTGTACAAATCAAGCCACACGAAAGCATACCCAGACTGTCAATTTTCCCCCACCATATTTTAGTTTTTCTTTACAAAACAAAGACTGCAAACTTCTAAATTTTAGTTTGTGTATATATGACAATACATTCTGTTTGTCTGTTCTGATTAGTGCGTCGAAATCAGTTCACCCCATAAATCAGGCATATTCCTATTGAATTCACCGTTCAATATTTTCCTGTGCTTGCTTTCATGAAAGCACGTGTCTAAATGGCTGTAAACCAGTCATCAGTTTGCTGAGCAATGGTTTTTCAGTGGTTTGTAGTTAAGTGCAAGCTTGCCCACTTGCTGTTGGGACACAAAGCCAATGGGTTCTTTAAAAAAATAAAAATCCTCAGTACTGTACTGTTCTGATGCTTCAACTGGGTGTGTTGTTCCAAATTTGATGTAGACTTGGTTTTTGAAAAACTGGGGGCACAATCTGCCTAAAAATGCATATTTTCACATTCTGCGTCTACGTCGGTTTAGTTATAAAATTTAATTCAAATGCACAACCAAACTAGCTTCAGTACAGAGCTGTGCAAAGGTTTTTGCCCCCTGACCAATTTGCCATTTTTTGCACGGTTCTCACGGTCATCCATTTCAGATCAGGCTAACCTAAATATTATAGAAAGATAAAAACACAAGTAAACACTAAATGCAGCTTTCAGTGCCAATTGCATTTATTAAGTGGGGAAAAAACATCTGAACCTACAAGGGCCCGTGTGAATAAGTAATTGCCCCTAAACCTAATGGCTGGTTGAACCACTTTTTGCAGCAATAACTGCAGTCAATCGTTTGCGATAAAAGGCGATGAGTCACATCGCTGTGATGGGTTTTCGCCCACTCTTCTCTGCGGAATTGTTTAAACTCGACCAGATTGGATGGTTTTCAGGCATGAACAGCCTTTTTAAGGTCATGACACAGCATCTCAATTGGGTTCAGGTCGGGACTCTGACCAGGCCACTCCAAAACACTCATTATGTTCTTTTTTTCCATTCAGAAGTGGACTTGCTGGTGTGCTTCAGATCATTGTCTTGCTGCAGAACCCAGGTGTGCTTTAGCTTGAGGTCTCGAACTGATGGACGAACATTCTTCGCCAGGATTTCTTGGTAGCAAGCAGAATTCATGGTTCCAATCAATCATGACTAGTCACCCAGATCCTGAAACAGCAAAGCAGGCCCAGATCATCACACATCCACCACCATCTTTCACGAGTGGCACAATGTTCTTTTTTATCAAATGCAGTGTTGTTTTTGCGCAGATGTAACTGGATGCATTTCTCCCAAAAAGTTCAACTTTCGTTTCATTTGTCCAGAGGACATTTTTGCAAAAGCTTTGGGGATGATCAAGATGATTCTTGGCAAAAGTGAGTGGTGGCTTGATATTCTTTTTTTGTTAACAGTGGCTTTCGCCTTGGAACTCTTCCATGGATACCATTTGTACCTCGTGTCTTTCTGATGATGGATTCATGAACATCGACATTAACTGAGGCAAGTGAAGCTTGTAGTTGTTTAGAAGTGTTTTTTGGATCTTTTGTGACTTCGCCGGTTAGTCTGTACCGTGCCCTTGGAGTAATTTTGGTATGTTAGTCACTCCTGGGAAGGGTCACCACTGTTCCATGGCTTCTCCATTTATAGGTAATGGCTCTGACAGTGATCCGCTGGAGTCTCAAAGATTTACCAATGACCTTGTATCCTTTCTCAGACATGAGACAATCTTCCTTCTTGTTTGCTCTTGAAGCTTACTGGATTGCAGCATGATGATGTTTGTTTAGTATGGCCTACCTCACCTTGTCAGACAGGCTTTATGTTAGGGATCTCCTGATTGGAAATGTCTGGAGGCAATTAGGCCTGGGTGTGGCCGTGAAATTGAACTCATCTTTCCCCAATAATAGGATTAATCACAATGACCTCACCTTTTAACAAAGATGGCAATTACTTTTTCACAAAAGGTTCATTTAGGCTTGGATAGGAATTTTCTCTTAAATAAAATCACAACAGGAAAACCACATTTTTTTTTTTTTGAATAAAGGGATCCCTCGCTACTTCGGGCTTCAATTAATGAGGCTTCAGTGCATCGCGGTTTTTAAAATAAATAAATAAATAAATACAGAAGGCCCTTGACTATTCGCGGTTTTGCACCCACAGTTTGAGTATTCGCTGACTGCCGAGCAACCGGCACGTGAGTCAAATTCAGCCAATGCCTGTTTTCCTTTCTCCTGATTGGTTGAGCTGATGTCCCGCCCCTTTTTCATCATTCGCGCACAAGTTGTCAATGAGCCTCTTTTTTGTGTGTGTTTTAATTACCAGTTAAGCTCTATACCACTCAAACTCTACACGTATTCTCTGGCTAAGCGATAAGAAAACGCTGGATGTCTCTTCTTAAGAAATAAGACTTTTTAAAACCTTCGTTTTAATTTGTTGTTTTGTTTGTTCATGTTTTTCACTATGCTCATCTACGACCGTTCGACTCTACTACAGCTATAAGATCGGAGTAGCTTCGGGCATGTATAAGTAAGTGTGTGGGGTGCAGCTAGCAGAGCTAATATGCTATGGTAGGTAGCGAAATGCGAGCCGCACCCCAGCTGACAAGAAGCCCAGGTGGGAAGGGGCAGAACGACGACTCCGGCGCTTGGGATTGCAGGGGATGAAGGCCGTGTAGCCGGCTGGTGCAATCGCCTCGAGCCATGTTTCACAGAAACACAGTCCTGTAGATCCTCATGCGCTGCAATCTGAGCACGAACCTCGTCCATCTTGTTTCGCAGGGACTGAACATTTTCAAGCAGTATGGCAGGAAGTGCTAACCAAGCCTCTGAGAACTCCGCCTGGGCTTATATAGCTCTGAGCTCCCATAGCAGCTCACGATAGAAGTTGTTGCCTGCTTAGCTGCCCGAAGCTAAAGCTGCTCATAACTGTAGTAGGGTCGACCGATCATAGACGAGCATAGTGCAAAACATGAACAAACAAATAAAACAAATTAGAACGAACAAAGAAACAATTTGACTCTGAGAACTCCGCGACATTGCCCTCTAGGCAGAGCCATCTTAAAGACGTCACTCCAAGACATCACTCCAAGTTCAATGTAAAAGGACATGAAGCGTAATAAAGTTTATCCTTTTGGCATCGTTTGTTAAACATGATACAGAACATAAAATCTCACACACAAACATTAATTTAAGTACTGTACTGGAATAATAATTGAAAAAGACTTTAAAACGAGTGCTTTACAACAGTATATGCTGTATAATGTTTATATTTTATCATCAATAAAAATAAGAGTAAAAATTAAAAAGTTTTTCTTAATCATTAATATATTTTACTACATTAATACTGTATTAACGATTAAGACTCTTCTTCTTTTACTTTCGGCTGCTCCCTTCAGGGGTCGCCACAGCAAATCATCCGCCTCCACCTCACCCTGTCCTCCGCATCTTCTTTTCTGACTCCAACGACCTTCATGTCTTCCTTCACCACATCCATAAATCTCTTCTTTGGTCTTCCTCGAGGCCTTCTGCCTGGTAGTTCCAACCTCAGCATCCTGCTGCCAATATACTCACTATCCCTCCTCTGTACATGTCCAAACCATCTCAATCTAGCCTCTCTGGCTTTGTCTCCAAAACATCTTACGTGGGCTGTCCCTCTGATATACTCATTTCTGACCCTATCCATCCTCATTACTCCCAGAGAGAACCTCAACATTTTCATCTCCGCTACCTCCAGCTCTGCCTCCTGCCTTTTCTTCAGCGCCACTGTTTCTAATCCATACAACATCGCTGGCCTCACCACCGTCTTGTACACTTTTCCCTTCATTCTTGCTGACACTCTCCTATCGCACATCACACCGGACACTTTTCTACAACCATTCCAGCCTGCCTGCACACGTTTCTTCACCTCTTTTCCACACTCTCCATTGCTCTGGATTGTTGAGCCCAAGTACTTAAAATCCTCCACCTTCGTTATCTCTGCTCCCTGTAACATCACCGTTCCTCCTGGGTCCTTCTCATTCACACACATGTATTCTGATTTTCTGAGGCTAACCTTCATTCCTCTCCTTTCCAGAGCATACCTCCACCTCTCTAGATTTTCCTGCACTTGTTCTCTGCTCTCACTACAGATCACGATGTCATCTGCAAACATCATAGTCCATGGAGATTCTTGTCTCACCTCGTCTGTCAGCCTGTCCATCACCATAGCAAACAAGAAGGGGCTCAGAGCTGACCCTTGATGCAGTCCCACCTCCACCTTGAATTCGTCTGTCACACCGACAGCACACCTCACCGCTGTCTAACATCTCTCATACATGTCCTGCACCACTCTAACATACTTCTCTGCCACTCCAGACTTCCTCATGCAATACCACAGTTCTTCTCTCGGCACCCTGTCATATGCTTTTTCCAGATCCACAAAGGCACAATGTAGCTCCCTCTGACTTTCTCTGTACTTCTCTATTAACATCCTCAAAGCAAACATTGCATCTGTGGTGCTCTTTCTTGGCATGAAACCAAACTGTTGTTCACAAATGCTGACCTCTGCCCTTAGTCTAGCTTCCACTATTCTTTCCCATAACTTCATCGTATGGCTCATCAACTTTATCCCTGTAGTTGCTGCAACTCTGCACGTCTCCCTTGTTCTTAAAAATGGGCACCAGCATACTTCTCCTCCACTCCTCCGGCATCTGCTCACTCTCTAGTACCTTGTTGAATGTTCTTGTCAGAAAATCTACTGCTACCTCTCCTAGACACTTCCATACCTCCACAGGTATATCATCAGGACCAACTGCCTTTCCCTTCTTCATCCTCTTCAATGCCCTTCTCACTTCACCCTTACTGATCTTTGCTACATCCTGCTCCTCAATGGTCACCTCTTCTACTCTTTTTTCTCTCTCATTTTCCTCATTCATCAGCTCTTCAAAGTACTCTTTCCATCTTCCCAGCACACTTCTGTCATCAGTCAATACATTTCGCTCTCTGTCCTTTATCAATCTAACTTGCTGCACGTCCTTCCCATCTCTATTTCTCTGCTGTGCCAACCTGTATAGATCATTTTCTCCCTCTTTACTATCCAACCTATCATACAAGTCATCATACGCCCTCTGTTTGGCCTTAGCCACTGCTACTTTCGCCTTACGCTGTGTCTCCCTGTACTCCTGTTTACTCTCTTCGGTCCTCTCAATGTCCCACTTCTTCTTAGCTAACCTCTTCCTTTGTACACACTCCTGCACTTCCTCATTCCACCACCAAGTCTCCTTATCTACTTTCCTTCCAGAGGACACACCAAGTACTCTCCTACCTGTGTCCCTGATCACATTTGCTGTGGTTGTCCAGTCATTTGGAAGCACCTGGCCACCCAAAGCCTGTTTCAACTCCTCCTTGAAGACAACACGACACTCTTCCTTTTTCAGCTTCCACCACTTTGTCTTCTGCTCTGTCTTTGCCTTCTTCACCTTTCTCACCATCAGTGTCATCCTGCACACCACCATCCTATGCTGTTTGGCAACACTCTCACCCACTACTACTTTGTACTACTACACTTCCTGTCCTGGATACCAAACCTGCCCATCACTTCCTCGTCCCCTCTGTTGCCTGCACCAACATGTCCATTGAAGTCTGCACCAATGACCACTCTTTCACCTCTGGAGGTACTCTGCATCACTTCAGCTAAGTCACTCCAGAATCTCTCCTTCTCTTCTAGCTCACATCCTGCCTGTGGGGCATAAGCACTAACAACATTGAGCATTACACCTTCAATTTCTAACTTGACACTCATCACTCTGTCTGACACTCTTTTCACTTGTAGAACATTCCTGACAAACTCCTCCTTCAAGATGACTCCTACTCCATCTCTCTTCCCATCCACACCATGATAAAATAGCTTAAACCCTGCTCCTAAGCTTTTAGATTTGCTTCCTCTCCACCTGGTCTCCTGAACACACAGTATGTCCACTTTCCTCCTCTGCATCATGTCAGCCAGCTCTCTACCTTTTCTTTGCATAGTTCCAACATTCAAAGTCCCCACTCTCAGTCCTAGACTCATGCCTTTCCTCTTCTCTCTCTGCCTACAGACACGCCTCCCACCTCTCCTTCTTCGACGTCTTCGACCAACAGTAGTCCAATTTCCATCAGCACCCTGTTGATTGACAGCACTGATGGCGGTCGTTGTTAACCCGGGCCTCGACCGATCCGGTATGGGGGTAATACTTCTGATTTGCATCATAAATGAGTAAGACTGTCTATAGAATGTGTTTGAGAAGCATATTTTTTACTTCCGTCTGCTCATTCGCGCATGTGACGTGATACAAGGGGTTTTACTCCCGGGTACAGAACTCGTGGATTATCTCGATTCGCGGGAGGGCTCGGAACCAAACCCCCGCGAATGTCGAGGGTCTACTGTATTCATCGAATTAAAAAAAATAAGGAAATTAAGGAAGAATAGGGGGAAAAGTTATGGAAAATGTCACAAAAACAAGGCCAATTGTGAAAAAAAAAAAAACAAAAAAAAAACTCTAAACAGACACAAAACAAAAAAAACAACCCAAAATCTTACATCAAAACTGGATCCATTTTTGCATCTGTGTGTGCACGCGCATCTGCGCGCGTGCATGCGCATGTATGTATGTCATCTTCATACCATCTGTATGTATGTGTGTACAGATGCTCCCCAGCTGACTAACGAGTTCAGGTTCAGGACGACTGTTCTTAGATGAATTTGTCTGCAAGTTGTTTCAGGGCATTCTTTAGAGGGGAACTTATGTTTAAACCTTGTACAGTGATACCTCTGCTCACGAACATAATTGGTTCCCAGAAAGTGTGTGTAAGGCGAAAAGTTCGTCTTCCGAACATTTATTTCCCATAAGAAACCATTAAAATGAGAATAATCCGTTCCCAGGTCCCCATAAAACATAATTTTCTACTAAATAAGCCTTAAAACTACACAAAAATATACCTTATTTTATGTATAATAAGTGTGCTATTGTATTGTAATTAAAGAAATAAACTGTACTGTATAATAAAGTCGTTTTATTTACCTTTGTGATGGTAGTTGATGGCTTGATGGAATGGAGTGGGAGGAGGAGGGACTTACTGTTTGGAAGGAGTGTTTGGAAACGCCTACTGTTTGGAAACACCCTTAGCCACACACGCACCCTTAATAGCTTCCTTGTTCTTAAGGATGGGAGCAATGGTAGACTTAGCGTACTGGTACTGGGACGCCAAGTCACACAAACGCACACCTCATTCGTGTTTTTCAATGATCTCCGCCTGTGGTGGGGTCTTTTTCGGTCCCATAATAGCAAAAGTACACTCAATATGGTCCAAAATGTCTATCAAACACAAACCACTTCCGCACTCAAAGAAAGGGGGTGACGAACTGTGACGCCATGAGCGTGCGTCAGCTTCTCGTGGCCGCCACCGTGGCGCTGTTCGACCGCGTGGTTTGATTCGTCCGCCAAAAACTAGTTCGTCAGCAGAGACTATATGCTCGCAAATTTAATGTTCTTGAGGCGAAAAGTTCGTGAGCTTAAGCGTTCGTCAGCGGAGGTTTTACTGTATAAGTAACCTATACGAGTTTGTACTATACACGATCTCTCTCTCTCGCGCTCTCTACATAATCATCGGTACATTATGTCCCTTGTTTAAACTCCTGGTTCCTCTCAAGCACAGCACAGCGGATCTGATCAGATTTACAGAGAGTGTCACTCTTATCTAGTTCATTATAATACTGGAGTCAATTTGTTTCTTATTTGAAAGTTTTGGCAGGAGTGCAGAAAAGTACCGTTCTGCTCCTCTTCCCAGACCGCCCCCCTCTGCTGGAGCCTAGTATTAAGTGTACCTCAGGATAATGTTTAATCATATTTCATACTTATACTTATCATATATCTTTCTGTATATTTTATTCTATTTCTATTACTATTTGTTCTTCGATTTCATTTCACTTTCGACCTCGGGCAGACCTGTTCATATCTCTGTATGTTTGCAAAACGAATGTTGGTAAGTTGGGGAGCATCTGTATTTATATTTTATTTACATCTTGTGTGATTTTTAATGTTTCATTGTTATTATAAGCATTTATAGCATTGAATATGTATTTATTGATATTATATACACAGATACATGTTTGTATATACGTCAGTCGGGGGTGTGGGGGTGATCCTACTTCGCGGATTTCGATGGTCACATGGGATTCTCGGTCCCAATTAACCACGGAAAGTGAGGGATCCCTGTACTTGGGTTATCTTTGTGTAATGTTTACATTTGTTTGATGATCTGAAAAAGTTAAAAGGTGCAAAAAAAAAAAGTAAAAAACAGTATGGGGCAAAACCTTTTGCACAGCACTGTATTACATATATGTTTGCATCACTAACATCAGCCATGCTGAACTCTGGACACATATTTATACATGGACACTCCTATATTTGAAAGTTAGTATGAGTTTTGAGAGGGAATTTTTTTTTTTGTCCAGAATGTGTACAATGAAGCATGTCTGCAAAGACTAAATTCATGGCAAACGTGGCAAGGTATTGCCCAATGCACAAAAGTATGATATGTTGAGTAGAGTTTTCCCCCGATGGTCTGATTAACATGAATGGATCTGACTGACAAGCAGTTGCATTGTTTCGCTAACATAACATGACACGCCGAGCTTTGACAGAGATACCAGTCTGAACCATCATGAAAGTTATTCTTTTGTGTCAGGGGCTGTCTTTGATTATTTTAGATTTATATAACTGTAAAGGCACTGAAAAATACAGATTTGTTTATGATCTTTCAGTAATAAAACCATTTAGCGTGAATAAATTACAATATTACTGTACCTGCATTGTGAGACTCTTTGTTTTTTTTCCTTCTGACACAGAACCAAAGAAATACAATTAGTATTACACTACAATTCAATAAGTCACAACAGTACAAGTGCAGTGCAATGATAAAAACAAAAGTACACATGCATAATTCTTGTATAAAAAAATCCCAGTGATGAATTCTCAGTAATTGATAATGTACCAAAAATGTGATCACAAACTGTACAAGTTTACACCTTATAGAATTATAGAAGAATTAATTCAAACCGTTTGGGTTTCTGTGTAGTTTCTGGTTGGTTCTGTATTATTTCTGGCATTGTGATATGCACTGAAGCCTTAAAAAGAAAAAAAAAAGAAAAAAGAACGAGAAAAATATAAACTAGGTATACTGTACTTACAGCAACACCTTTTCATGATGCACAATATATGCACTAACTACTTTACTTTAAAGTCTTGAAATACACAAACCTTCCGTCCAGCAGTGGGCAAATTAATATTATGAATGCCAGCTTAAAACTCGGGAAATCTCAAAGCTGTGTTCTTCATAAAAACATTTACCTAGGAGTAAGAAAGTAGGAGTAAAATCCGAAAATCATTTCAAAACACAGGTACAAGTTCATTTTACACAAAAAATGAATCAAGTGGATCTTTGGACCCATATTTATAAGCTCAAGCTTGCATGGTCAAAACATCATCATCTACAAAAACAGAGCAATTCTCACCAGAAATAAATGTTCTGACATTGAGTTAAGTTCTTGAAACAACACTATACCAAATGCACCCTGCAATCAAAGATAAAGATCCAATTAAATAAATCAGCATGTGATTTTTTTTTAGGACAGAGAATAAAAACAACTGACAGCAGGTGCATCCAGACATAAGCATTTATACAAGAGGACAGTGGCTGTATCCAATTTATACACATGACTTTCTTGATTAATATTATTACGTACTACAAATAATAACCTACACTTCACCCAGATAATTTATAATCTATATTACACTACATCTCAATACCAGATATTACAAATCCCTGCTGAAAGAACCCTTCATGACAAAAAACAAACAACAACAAAAACCCACCCTTATTTGGGGGGGGGGGGTCTCCAGAAAGTCTTGAGAAGTCTCAGAAAATGTGATTTGATCCTGATACTATTCCAGGAAGCCATCAGTTTCAGAGACCCAGATCAGAACCAGTACCACACCTCACTTCTCACCAACGTTCTATGGCACATTGGCAGAGCTGACCTTTACCACAGTAAAAGAATATATGGACTTTCTATTGGTGCACAACTTGCATTTAAATGCACGCACATCACTTCACTCATTATATATACAATATATGCTCTGCCAGGGTAAAATCATGTGCCTTTAAATCTAAAGAATAAATTAATCCGATTCCGAAATAGCTAGTTATCCCGAATCAATGCTACAGTGAACAAGTTTATTTTAAGTGGTCTACAAACAAAACGTGCCGATGACATATTAAATGTTCCTGTTCAATGTTAAAAGCAATTTGTTGACAAGCACCACGCAATTCATAATTATTACATTAATTAGATATTAATTAACACCGGCAGCTATTCTAGCTTGCTAGCTAAAACGCTAAACATGCCAAGCTCCTGCAGCCTTGACGGAGAAGACCGTCTACTCAAGTCATAAATTCACAATTATAATGCGGAAAATAACGCTTATAATACTCCTTTTGTTCACTTTATGCTGTAATCAGTTAGTCCGGTCACAGCTGCCACAAACCAAACGCTTGCTAGCATTAGAGCTAAAAACAACTAGCTAGCAACGGGCGCTAATGCTAGCACCATTAGCAACATGGCTAACTTTACCAGGTCACATTACAACCAAAATGACTGATTATATAATTATCTCCATTTCTCCATACCGATATTATTTACAAAACAAAGCCTACCGATTGTTTCGGCATTCTTTACAACAAAGAAACCTGGTCCGGTAAAAACTTTGTTGATCCTTTTCAATTTACTTCATTTTCCCACTAAGATACTTTAGTTGGTGGGCAGGGCGAAGAAACCAAGCACTGTACCAGTTACATTAAAGGCGCCGATATTAACCAATCACGAGCAAGATGATGGTAGGGGGCGGTGTCCTGTAAATATCATGTGCAAGAGTAACCGTGTACTGCCCTCTCCTTCTTGAAAGATATTAAACTATAAAAGGATAAACAAATACTGGCACGTTACCAATATTGACCAATAATCAGGCAGATGATAAAGAGGCGCGTCCTCCTAATATAGTGTAGGAACCTGCGCATTTCCTTGTCTTGGTGATTAATAGTCAAATTAATGATGCAATAAAATGTTAAATGATTGCTTTAAATTTAAAAAGATATGGGAGAAATCTGTGTAAGCATTTATCTCACAGAAAAATTAATCACATTGGTGATGGTCAAAAAAAAAAGTCACGATAATGTTATACAGTACTTTCTACAAAAAAAAAAAAAAAAAAGATATTTACCCTAAAAAAGGTGGTATGAATATTTCTGCATATAATTGTTTCACAATTTTAAAAAATCTGATTTACAAACATTATTTGAAGCTCTCTTTTATAATAGAGTTCTTAGAGAATGTGACTAGCTGTTAAAAAAAAAAAAAAACTGGCATAAAATTCAATATTTCAGGGGGATGTAGTTATGAAAATGCAATATTAGTGTAATACATTCTATATCACTTGTACTTTGTGCAGCATGATCAGAGCATGTACTGGCGATTAATGCAAATAGTATTTTATTTAGAGGTTTTAAAAGTTTTACAATATAGAGCTCCAGAAAAGACAAAATTCTCCAAAGAAATAAAGAAAACATGCTTGTACTACAATGGAGAGGGCACACCCCTCTTAGCATGCAGTGTCAAGGCTTCCCCTGGGGTCTGGCCTGCAAATCCAAGTTCAGCAGAAGGAACCTCTATAACCAAACCATGCCAATCCCACAGTGTATTAAAAAAATGGATTTTTTTTTTTGTCAGTGAACATCACTGAAATGATAGTGACATGGTAGGTGTCGTTAGGATTTTAGCTGCCAGTGTGCCGAAGAGGAGACTGTGGATTTAAGTTCAATGAACAGTTGAGCAGAGTATATGAAATTCAATTTGAGTCATCACATAGATAAAAAAAATTAACCAGAAAGGATTCAAAAAGAATAATGACTGCAGATTTCCTTTGTATCAAAATGATACTTTACAATCATTAAACTACCCGCGTCAATGTTGACATTCCACATGGTTAAAAATCAGGAAAAAGAAAGGAAAAAAAAAAAAAGCTATGGTTGCATTTTTCAATTCTCTCCCTCTCTCAAAAAACCCACAAAAACAAATGAATTTCCTGCATGTGAAAGTGTATTGAAAATGCATGCGCAATGTTTAAAAGTGTCTTATATGCTGGGGCAACTGTACCAACAGCACCCCTCTCCATAACTGGCACTTACAGTCTTTTCCTCTGATCTGAAGCACCAAAAGCACCCCAGGAAAAGCCATGAACCAACCAGCAATTATGCAAAACAAAAAGAATTTAGAGGGACTTTAAATAATGGGCAGATAAACAAAGACATTCAGAAACGGGAGCGTCATCTACTTCTCCACTCCCAATCTCTCAAACCGTTTAACCACGTTCACACCGGCTTAAGGAGGCGAGATGATCCTGTGAGAGGCAGATCAGAGGGACTCGCACCAATACGAGATACCACATCACATGCGATACAATACTCCTTCCCTGCATTCCCTGCCAGGAAAATCGAACACATCTGCATCCCTGGGGACAGCTGGTGAGATGATGGGAAGTCTGGCAGTCACCAAGAAGATGCGTAGCCTTATGTCTAATACTGCCAGGTAGGACCACCTCTCACCAGTCCTGTTTTTGAAAAGGTCTATTGCCTTGTTCAAACAACAAACATGTCCCCTTGTTATTAACAATTTCAAACAAAATGCAAATGGTATGCTTACACAGCTAACCTTCTCCATGTCTACTCTGTAACAAGTAAGCAGCATTTTGGAGCACTTATGTATTCTGCCTGGAACACACAAAAAAAAACAAAAAAAAAAAACCCTGATATCTAATTTGAACGCTAAATTGAACAACAAAGGAAAAATGAAAAAAAAAAAAAAAAAAAAAGAATGCAAACTGTTGGGGACCGAGTTTTGTTAAAAAAAAAAATTTCAGCAACTTAGTCATGGACTTGCTTTTTTTCCTCTTTAAATTGCCCTCCGAAAAAAAGTGGTGTATCTACAGGCCCTGGGGCATCGGTCACAGTTCCACTTGGTGAATACGGGCCGAAATCCATCTCCAGCTTGCTCCGGCTCCTACTCAGCCTTCTGCAGGTCTCCTGTGGGAGGCTCGCACGGGCTTCGAAGGCTCTTCTGGAGAACGTGAGCGTCTGCTGGCTCTATCCTCTTGTAATAGTTCTTTTTTGTTTCGATGATCTCAAAGCCAAACTTTTGGTAGAAGTCGATTGCGGACTCATTGCTGATCTGCACATGACTGTGAGAAAGGGATGGTAAAGAGATTATTAGACAGAGGTGTACACTTCAGACTGATGTTCATATCTTCATGCATGAAGCTACTGCAGCAAAACAATAAATCGCAACTTATTCCAGATTTAAAAGAGCAGTTATAGATTCTGGCGAACTGATGGTGACATCCAAAATTAACTCACATCTGAGCTTTTTTGAGCGATCAGCATCTAAAAATTCCGTTTAAACTTGTACTTTGTAAGCCCCCACTTTTATTGTTTTAATGTGTAAAGCTGCTTTGTGACAATGTCAACTGTAAAAAGCGTTACACAAATAAAACTGGATTGAATTCAAAATCATGAACGTGCATTACCAAAGTCACCACCATCTTTCCGCCACTAAAGAGTGCACTAAGCACTTAGGCATGAGAGAACACACCCATGATGCTCAGCAGCTCAAAGAGTGTTGCGTGGCTTTGTTTCCCCGTACAGAGCCAGGGCTCTGCAACAAACCAGTTTTTCAGTACACCCAGAAAGGACAGGTAGTGGACTGTGAGGAGATACTTGCAAAACTTGACCAAAAAAACCCCAAAAAAAATGCATACTGCAGTAGAATTGCTTTGCGTGAACAAAGCGGAGCTCTAAGGCAACTGATTGTCACAAAGTAGAAAACCAAAAACAGCTTCAGAACAATGCCATCATGTAGCTTTCATAACCTACAAGGCTTTTTAAATGATCTATAGCTTCATTCAGAAAGACCAATTTATTTTGCAGTCCTTAAAATCATGAGTTTTCTTCTGGTATTAATGTCATTCTAAAACGGGCATCAAATTACGAAATATAATCAGAACGTGTTAGAAAACATTTACAGGACACCATTATAAGGTCAGTGTAAACACCCACTACAGTTTAATTGTATTGTAGTTTAAACATGCTCCACGACATGTCAAATCTATTGCACTCACATACATATATATATACACACACAATTTAGGTCACAAGACATTACACTTTGAGTAATAACTGTTTGTATTACAAACTTGATTATGTTAGTAACACACTGAAATTATAATAGAAAACACTGATATCTTATGGCCTATAGTAAACTGTGACAAGGGATTATAAAACACCTCAGGGAATAGCCAGAGAATTAAACTCAGAGGGGGGTGGGGGGAGTTCATCTTTAACTAAAGTAACCTGTAAAGCAGGGGTGTTCAATCTTATCTGCAAAGGGCCGGTGCGGGTGCAGGTTTTCACTTCAACCAAACAGTAGCCACACCTTCCACCTGTTAAAGACTGAAAGCAAGGTGATCTCACTAAAATGGCCGATCTTCAGAATTGAAACCGTAATGTCCAACCTAGTTTTTTTCTTTTGATGATCAGTGATTGAAACAGGTGGAAGGTGTGGCTACTGCTTGGTTGAAACGAACACCTGCACCCACACCGGCGCTTTGTGGATAAGATTGGACGGGAAGTGATAACCAAGCCTCTGAGAACTCCGCTGGGTGGTTAGCATGGAGCTCCCATAGCATATCAGCTCACGATAGAAGTTGTTGCATGCTTAGTTGCTCGAAGCTGAAGCTGACCATAGCTGTAATAGGGTCGACCCGTCAGACAAGCATAGTGCAAAACATGAACAAATAAAACATTAAAATGAACAAAAACAATTTGATGACTCCGAGAACTCCGCGACGTTGCCCTCTAGGCAGCGCCATCTTGGAGACGTCACTCCAAGTTCAATGTAAAAGGACATGAAGCGTAATAAAGTTTATCCTTTTGGTATCGTTTGTTAAACATGCTACAGAAAATAAAAATCTCACGCACAAACATTCTAAACATTAACTTCGGCACTGTACTGGAATAATAATTGAAAAAGACTTTAAAACGAGTGCTCTACAACAGTATATGCTGTATAATGTTTGTATTTTATCATCAATAAATATAAGATTAAAATTGAAAAGTTTCTTAATCATTACTATATTTTACTACATTACTGTATTCATGAGCAAGACTGTCTATAGAACGTGTTTAAGAAGCATATTTTAGCACATGTAATAGATATGTAGTGTTTTACGTCTGGCTGCTCATTCGCGCATGTGATGCGTTACACGGGGTTTTGCTTCCGGGTACAGAACTCGTGGATTATCTCGATTTGGGGGAGGGCTCGGAACCGAACCCCACGAATGTCGAGGGCTTACTGTAATTTAAACAAAAAAAAAAAAAAAAAAAAAAAAAGCCCTTTAATTTTCCCTCCCAGTGCCGATCCTTTAAGGAATGTCAACTTTAGCACATGGCACATTGAAAAGCACATGGCCAGGAACTTCTTTAAATTTATGAAGTTCGTGAGCTGGAGAATCGGGTGAGAAATACTCGTTATCCCTTTGTGATAGGTCCATATCTGGCTCATGACTACATTCATTCAGAGCATCCCGTAGTTTTGCTGTAGCAGTTTCTAATGGTCCATCGGTTGTTGGACATTTACCAAGCGAACACAGCAAAATATTTTCCTGTTTTTAAAGCACAGCAGACAATCAAATGTGTTGATACTGATGAACATTATGGACATTCCCCAGTGGCAGGGGCTCTTGAAATACTGTGTAAACTCACTTTTACAGGCAGTGAATGCCTCATTTCACCGTTAGAGACTGATCGAATAAAATTGGCAAGTTTGATCTACCATTTTGCTCCCAGTACACATCTGAGGTTATTAGACAAAGATCAAAACGGGGGGCTGCTTATTGGAGCATGGCGCTCAAGTTGAATACCGTAATTAAATATTTTACTCAAAATACGACAGAACAGCTCTTGGTTATTTCCTCTACAATAATAAAATCAATTAAACATGTGTTTGCCTTCAAAACACATGCACATTCATTGTGGCTTCACCTATGGTTACTGCATAGAATGGCTGATGTTGCACAGAAAAACACAGAAGGGGGGGAGAAAAACAAAAAACAAAAAAAAAAACAACCAAGTTTGATTTGTTACCAAGATTCTATTGTGAGTATGAGGCTCGAAGGTCATTCCTGAGTGGGTATACAAAAATTATGCATGTCTGATTGTTTTAGGAGCCAACTTACAGGTAAATGTTATCAAACGTTCCATCCTTCTCACAGATGTTCAGGACGTGGTTCAGCATTTTTGTTCCTTTAAACAGAACCAAACACACAATTTCTTCAAACAAAATCTGAAATTGTACTTAACTAAAACAAAAACTTTAGCCGTGATATTTAATGACTTGGGCTTGATCCTAGCACGCAAGTTAAAGAAGTACCTATTCCCAGTCTACGGTAGGGTGCGAGGCAGCCAAGTGTCATAATATACAATCTCTTTTGGTTCTGGGAGTGATCCACCCGACAGCACACAGCCCCCACAGCGATGTCATTGAAGTATGCTGTAAAAGAAAAGACAGGTGATCGATGGTATACCTGCTCCAACTGCAACCATATCAGAAATAAAAGAGAGAGTGGTGTCCAATGAAAAGATTTATAACACAGTGGTGCCATGGAGCAGGATCACTGTTTGCAGCCCATAACTTCTGAGCTCAAACCATTCTGTTGTGAGTGATTACAATTTTCATTTGACTAACAGAGTGCTTTTTTTATATGGTAGTGCAAATTGTTAATGTGTAAATGTTTGTGTGAGTTCAGTCTTATTTAAAATCAAACTAAACATTTACTTGTTTGTAATACTCTCACATACAAAACAGATCTGTCCAAAAAATCTAAACACGTCTATGAGCTTGTTAGCCTTACCTAGCTTAGCAAGCTCTCCTACTTCCAGCACATCTTTATAGAACTTGTCGTTGTAACTGACGGGAAAGATGACTTGGTTGAGGCGCTTCAGCTGTTTAATGTTGTGGGGGGTGACGTCCCCCAACTCGATCCGGCTACTGGAACAAAAGCAGAATGCTCAATGTGCTTGTTTTCATCTCATTACAAAGCACCAGCGTTATAGACAATGTTTCAAAGGAATTGGGAGAAAACACCACCACAACTCTCCCTGACACAGAATTTCAAACTTGTGTTTGGCTATTATGTGGGTTGTCCAACAAAAGCAAGCAGAGTTTCATCACATACTTATTTGCTGCCATCACTTGACACCACTTGGGGAAGGACAGCAGTATTTATAGGGTGACTGCATGCTAAAATGACACAGCTGCAGTTTTAGGTCACTGCTACAGCTGGGGGGTTTAGAAAGGACAGGACAGAATGAAATGGGGTAATGAGACAGCAGCAAGTATACCATCTCCAACATGGAACATCTACAAACTGGTGATCTCATTGCAAGTTTTAATTTCATATAAACTATCACGCTAACAGGTTTTTTAAAAAAAAAACTCTGACTGCAAAATTAAGTTATTCTGCTTTATGTGCAAACTGAGCACGATTCAACACTAATCTAAACAGCAACAACACTAACAGGAAAAAGACCTGCAAGGTAACTAACAACAACTACAAATGGTTTATTCGCAGTTCTCCTGGGACACGACCTTTGTCAACAAATGTCATCCTCCAGTCAGTTCAACAAACTGGTCACAATTTTATTGCAACCATCCCATACAGCATTAACAGGCAGGAATATCAACTCGTTGTAAACGAACCGTGTACAGTTCGTACCAACTTGAGCTAATTTGCATAAATACTGAATAACAAATAAGCTCCGGGAGTCGCCGCCAATCAGACCAAAGTAGTACTTTTACTTAATATGACTGGGACAAACAGACACGCCCTTACTCTCTTCAGGTGCAAGTTTGAAGTTAAATTTGGTTTGTACGAGATAAACTAGTCACCAAAGAGCGTGCTAATTGATTTCAGTGAACAAGTGGTGAAATATCTTCTCTTATGGTGCAGATGTGACCTGAACACCATCCTTTATTCACATATTTACTTAATTTACCAACTTCCCACTTACTCATTGAAGCCACACCGCTTCCTGATCTCAATGACCAGATAATAAGTGTTTAGCGTTAGCTATCCTAACAATAACATTACGTGCTAACTGATTTAGCACGAGCTGCTCGTTATTCATAACAAACATGATTTTAAAAAAACTTAAACCCCCAAGAGACGTAGGAAAATCACTGCTAAACGCCCATCAGGATTAGCAAATGTGCCGTGCTAATAATGCTAGCTTTCCACAGTCTGACTCAACATTTTTCACATTTACTTTCGACATTAAGCTAAGCTAACTTTAATACTGTACGACGTCCGACTTACACCAAGGTGCAACTTATTTATTAACGTGACATAAATAGATCAGTGTTCAATCTAGCAGCACGTTCAGTTTAAAACCAAGCTGTAGTTAGCGGTGTTGGGTGGGCAAATTCTTTCGTAGACAAGTTAGCATTGGCAGTAGCATTAGCATCGATAGCAGCTCCCCCGCCCTCCCCTACCGAAAAAAGAGACGAAGGGGGAAAACTTTTTCTGTGACGGCTTAAAGATGAATAATTCCACACACCGTTACTCACCCTTTCATTTTTATCTCAGCTTGACTGTGGTTTAAAAAAAATCACCGGGGTCGTCGTAATGTTATACCAATACAAAAGAAAGAAAAAAATTGTGCTAACTTTGGGCTGCGAGCAACTCTCGCCGCTCTTCCCTCCACATGTATGTTGCTAGCAGACGCTACTGCTGTCAATTCGCTCTCCAGTTTTTTTCCACACCTATATTCTAGTAAACTCCACCTTCGACAATATGATTGGCTTAACTTGTTCTTCTCTTCGAAGTAACTATTGGCTTAAAAACTCAATAGTTCTCGTGGTCTGACTTATTAACCAATCACAGCACAAAAGGCGGGTTTCAATAAAAATGATTAGGATAAAAACACAGCTCTGAGGACAGCAACAACAAGCAGAGATGGGCTTGGGCACAGGAACTGACGTAAATAATTTTTAACTAACAAATTAAAAGTCCATGTCGACCTTTTCTTCCCAAAACATAACTATCTGAATTTCGCAAGTTTATTTGCTTTAATAGTATTACACATATGAATATAATGTATATATGTATATAATATAATAGTAACATATACATAGTTATAACACACACACATACACTTAGTTATTTGTAAAACAATTTTCTTGACAAATATGCGCTGAGAAAATAACATTTAGAGTGCAGTTGTTTTCTTTCTCTTGTTTGTATTGATCTATTGTAATGTTAATTATAATTACAATTATATGATAAGTTTTCTTCTTCTTCTTCTTCTCCTTATTATTATTATTATTATTATTATTATTATTATTATTATTTTACATTTTGAACAAGCACCCATTCATTCATAATAAGCCTTATCTTATTTAGTGCAAAGCATCATGGGATTATAGCTACCAAACAAACCACCAAACGGCAGAATTGAGCCTGAATGTCAATGAACAGTGCTCTATCAAGTACCTGATCTATGGGCATATTGTACTAGTAGGGGTCTTTCTCGTTGTTTCCACAAATGTAAGTTGCACTTGCATTTGCCGCCACATTACAGAATTTGCCATAACCCTGTCAAAAGCTGAGGAATCCGAGCATATCCGGCATGACTATGTCAGCCTGCTGACATTTGAAGTGGACAGTGAACGGTAAACAATTCCCGACCCCGTGTGACTTAATGAAGGTTATGAAACAGAAGTTGACGCCGTGTCAAAGTGGCCCCCTTGTATGTATGCTGGCACTGCAGATTTCTTGTTGTCAAAAGACCAAGCAGCCTTACTTGCACGACTCAGAAAAGGCTATAAAGAAGGTAAGTTTGACAGCCGTTCTAGATATTGTCATAGCCCTAAATTATAATTTAGCAACTCTCCAATAGGCCTAGATCATTATTAGATCCATTTAATGTTACACCATGACCCAGGACTGTTTTCTGACTCTCAGGCTAGACTAGTGAACTATACTATTGTAGGCCCAATCAGGCTAATGTCTGAGCCTGCTTATTGCCGATTGTCGGCTCAATTGGAAAACTAAATTAATTGTGGACTCTACAACAAATAGAGCACTTAATAATATAATTAAATTATGAACCTATTGCTTTAAGCCAACGATTAAGTACCTCTGGATCCTTCAGCTTGGTTGGGAAAGTATATAATGTGAATGGAGGCGAGCAAGTACACACACTTGCCCTGAAGTTACAGACATGCTTGCTGCAGATTTGCTTTTTCCATAGCTGAAGATGGTACAGGCCATTCCCACAATTCAATATGGCACAATGGCATTATGACAATTTAAGGCTTCAAGTGGACTTTAATGGCAGTTGTTCAGGTGTGACAGTATTGTTGACATACAAAGTAAGTGACCATCGGAAAGTTTTTGTAGCCATGAACTTTGACATCACATTTACCGCACATGCGCAGTCGTGATGCGAAACTGGCTTATAGAGGGCGCCGTGAATCCTTATTTAATCTTTTTCACTCCAGAGGCCGCTGTGAATCTGCATTTACACTTACTCAAACGAGAGGGAGCTGTGAATCTGTATTTACTCTTAGACACGCAAGAGGGCGCTGTAAAGCTGTATTTACACTTATTCACACGAGAGGGCGCTGTAAAGCTGTATTTACTGTACTTCTTCTTCGTCTTCTTCATCTTTTCCTTTCGGCTTTTCCCTTCAGGGGTCGCCACAACAAACCATCCGCTTCCATCTCACCTTATCCTCTGCATCTTCTACTCTTACTCCAACTACCTTCATGTACTCCTTCACCACATCCATAAATCTTTTCTTTTGTCTTCCTCTCGGCCTTCTGCCTGGTAGTTCCAACCGCAGCATCCTACCACCAATATACTCTCTATCCCTCCTCTGTACATGTCCAAACCATCTCAATCTAGCCTCTCTGACTTTGGCTCCAAAATCTCCAACATGTGCTGTCCCTCTGATGTACTCATTCCTGATCCTATCCATCCTCGTTATTCCCAACGAGAACCTCAACATTTCTATCTCTGCTACCTCCAGCTCTGCCTCCTGTCTTTTCCCCAGGGCCACTGTTTCTAAACCATACAACATCGCTGGCCTCATCACTATCTTGGACACTTTTCCTTTCATTCTCGCTGATACCTTCCTATCACACATCACACCGGATAGTTTTCTCCAACCATTCCCACCTGCCTGCACACGCGTCTTCACCTTTTTTCCACACTTTCCATTGCTCTGGATTGTTGAGCCTAAGTACTTTAAATCCTCCACGTTCGTTATCTCTGCTCCTTGTAACCTCACCGTTCCTGTTGGGTCCTTGGCATTCATACACATGTATTCTGTCTTACTGAGGCTAACCTTCATTCCCCTCCTTTCCAGGGCATACCTCCACCTCTCTAGATTTTTCTTCACTTCTTCTCTGCTATCACTACAGATCACAATGTCATCTGCAAATATCATAGTCCATGGAGATTCTTGTCTAACTTCGTCTCTCAGCCTGTCCATCACCATAGCAAACAGGAAGGGGCTCAGAGCTGACCCTTGATGCAGTCCCACCTCCACCTTGAACTCTTCTGTCACACCAACAGCACACCTCACCACTGTCTTACATCTCTCATACCTGTCCTGCATCACTCTAACATACTTCTTTACCACTCCAGACTTCCTCATGGAATACCACAGTTCCTCTCTTGGCACCCTGTCATATGCTTTCTCTAGATCCACAAAGGCACAATGCAGCTCCTTCTGACCTTCTCTGTACCTCTCTATTAACATCCTCAAGGCAAACACTGCATCTGTGGTGCTCTTTCTTGGCATGAAACGAAACTTGTTCACAAATGCTGACCTGTGCCCTTAGTCTAGCTTCCACTATTCTTTCCCATAACTTCATCGTATGGCTCATCAACTTTATCCCTCTGAAGTTGCTACAACTCTGCACGTCTCCCTTGTTCTTAAAAATGGGCACAAGCACACTTCTCCTCCATTCCTTCAGCATCTGCTCACTCTCTAAGACCTTGTTGAATGATCTTGTCAGAAAATCTACTGCTACCTCTCCTAGACCCTTCCATACCTCCACCAGTATGTCATCAGGACCAACTGCCTTTCCATTCTTCATCCTCTTCAATGCCCTCCTCACTTCTCACTGACTAATCTTTGCTACTTCCTGGTCCTTAACTGTCACCTCTTCTACTCTTTTTTTTCTCTCTCTCATTTTCCTCATTCATCAGCTCTTCAAAGTACTCTTTCCATCTTCCCAGCACACTTCTGTCATCAGTCAATACATTTCCCTCTCTGTCCTTAATCACGCTGACTTGCTCCACGTCCTTCTCATCTCTATTTCTCTGCTGTGCCAACCTGTATAAATAATTTTCTTCCTCCTTACTGTCCAACTTAGCATACAAGTCATCATACGCCCTCTGTTTGGCCTTTGACACCACTACCTTCGCCTTACATTGTGTCTCCCTGTACTCCTGTTTACTCTCTTCGGTTCTCTCTATGTCCCATTTCTTCTTAGCTAACCTCTTCTCCTGCACTTCCTCATTCCACCACCAAGTCTCCTTATCTACTGTCCTTCCAGAGGACACACCAAGTACTCTCCTACCTGTCTCTCTGATCACATTAGCTGTAGTTGTCCAGTCATCTGGAAGCACTTCCTGACCACCTAAAACCTGTTTCAACTCCTCCTTGAAGACAACACGACACTCTTCCTTTTTCAGCTTCCACCACTTTGTCTTCTGCTCTGCCTTTGTCTTCTTCACCTTTCTTACCATCAGCATCATCCTGCACACCACCATCTTATGCTGTTTGGCAACACTCTCACCCACAGCTACTTTGCAGTCACTAACTTCCTCAAAATTGCATCGCCTACACAAGATGTAGTCTACCTGTGTGCTCCGACCTCCGCTTTTATAAGTCACCCTATGATCCTATCTCTTCTGGAAGAAAGTATTCACCACAGCCATTTCCATCCTTTTTGCAAAATCGATCAACATATGTCCTTCTGTGTTTCTGTCCTGGATACCAAACCTGCCCATCGCTTCCTCGTCCCCTCTGTTGCCTGCACCAACATGTCCATTGAAGTCTGCACCAATGACCACTCTTTCACCTCTGGCGTTACTCTGCATCACTTCATCTAACTCACTCCAGAATCTCTCCTTCTCGTCTCGCTCACATCCTGCCTGTGGGGCATAAGCACTAACAATATTGAACAGCACGCCTTCAATTTCTAACTTGAGACTCATCACTCTGTCTGACACTGTTTTCACTTCTAGAACATTCCTCACAAACTCCTCATTCAAGATGACTCCTACTCCATTTCTCTTCCCATCCACACCATGATAAAACAGCTTAAACCCTGCTCCTAAACTTCTAGCCTTGCTACCTTTCCACCTGGTCTCCTGAACACACAGTATGTCCACCTTCCTCCTCTGCATCATGTCAGCCAGCTCTCTAGCTTTTCCTGTCATAGTTCCAACATTCAAAGTTTCTACTCTCAGTCCTAGACTCATGCTTTTCGTTTTCTCTCTCTGCCTAAGGACACGCGTCCCGCCTCTCCTTCTTCGACCAACAGTAGTCCAATTTCCACCAGCACCCAGTTGGTTAACAGCACTGATGGCGGTCGTTGTTAACCCGGGCCTCAACCGATCCGGTATGAAATTTGTCTATATGGTTTGCATTTTGTATTCTGGCAAAAGTTGTATGCCGGATGCCCTTCCTATCTCAACCCTCTGCATTTATCCGGGCTTGGGACCGGCGTGAGGGCGGACACTTGTTTGTCCCCCCCACCCATGGCTGCATTGTAAAGCTGTGTTTACTCTGGCTCAAAATCCGTACTGTATTTACTATTGCTCAACACATAGAGGGCGCTGTGTAGTATCTGTTCTTGCCTCACGATTACCGTCGAGCAAATGAAATCAGCTGATCTGTGCTGCTAGTCGGGTTATTTCTCATAATTTTTTCCCTCACCCTGAATCAGGAACTCTCTCCGATACTTCGTGGTACTTCAGGTACTTAATGTCTCTCTTGAAGACATCTTTATGTAATCTAATATTAATTCAACTCTCAATGTATTTACGTGTCGTGATGAGGTTTTGGCCTGTATCGTTGTGTCCAGGTTGCTAGGCGTCATGAGCGAACTTCAATTTATTGTCTTTCTCAGTCGATTTAATAAAAAAAAATAAACTTCACCTTTCAGTAACTGCAGTGTGCATTAAGTTAGATGTTCTGTATTTCACCAATCTGTGATGCTCTGCGTTCTGCCTGTTTGTTTACGTGATGCTAATTTGTCCGTGCTGTAACCTTGGGAATTTTCACGTGTTTTCATTTGTCGTTTCTGTGGATCCGAATTTTCATTCATTTTAATTTCTGAATTTTGTAGGAAAACTGGACAAACATACCGTCCATAAATCCCGCAGAACGATTTCATCCAATCAAACACATAGAGAAATAAATAAATAAATAAATAAAAGATAATATTGATATATTGGTGGATAGACAGCTATTTATGTACAGATACTACATAAATTGGATATTAATAATAATAACGATAATCCAGAAGTGCATCCAGATGTGTGATGGCGTATGAAATTCAGTCCCATTTTATTTTAGCTGGTGCGGTAGTCACGTGACGAGGACCTGAGCAGCGCAGTCTGACGTCTCTGCACGAATTTTTAATCGTTTTCTCATTTCCAGAGTCTGCGAGAGATTTTGTTTGACATGACAGATTGTTTCTGATTGCAGAGATCAGCTCTGAGCTCAGAGTCCTGTGCTCATCACATGATGTTCTCCGCCTTCTTCCTGATTTTATTATTTGATTTTTCCTCCATAAGGATTTAAAGAGATTAAACGAAATTTGACGTTGTTTTCCAAAAGCAGGTAAAGTCTCTCCGCATAAAGATGCTCATATATGTCAGTGTAGAATAATGTTGCACTGTATGGTCCATCTTCAATAGTAATTTATACTATTTATACTATTTATGTATCTATTTATTTATTTACTTATATAATATATGTATGTGTGTATGTTCATACTTGTATCTATTTTTGCACCCCCTACTGATAGTACCTCAAGAGCCTGTAACAGTGAATTTCTCCATTGTGAGATTAATAAAGCTGTATCTTATCTTATCTTATCTTATCTTATCTGTGCAAGTGTAAATATAAAGCTCGATATTTCAGATTTGTTTGATGAATTTGAGATCCAAGTTTTACAAAATTCTACAGAACTTTACTCGAGTCCAGGAGCTGATTACTATAGATAATGATGCTTTTTTTTTGAGAATCCTGTGATATGAATTAAGATCAGTTTGAACTTAATTTACACTAAAACTGTTAGTTAATGCTTCAAATTATGCTGTAGACTTGATCCTGTATTTTTAAGCTTTGTCATTTTTAATATGTTAAATAGAGCTGTGGAGAGTTTGTGGCTGAAAATATTCATATTTATCTTTTTTAAATGTGAAATGAGGGCATTTCCTGTGGCATTTTGTTGGAGAACCGTGAACTCATGATGTTTTCAGAGGTGTTAATCCTGAAAGCCTTATTTTCTGGGTTCACTAGTCTATGATAATCTTTTGGATTTTCAAAAAGAGAGAGTATGGCTGCCTCTGGGGCAGTGGTGGTCATGTGATGAAGGTGCTGGATCGCTGATCCTAAGGTTGGGGGTTTGAGTCCCACTTTCCATTAAGGTTGTGACCCCCCCCCCCCCCCCCCCCAGTGCAGCTAACTAAAAGGCGGGCCATGTCTCTCACTGTCTATGGTGAGAGGTTCATGTAAAAGAACCATTGCTGACTTTCGTAAAGAGTAGCTGCAAAGCCGTCAGCGTGTTTCTACCCCTTGCTAAAGGGTTGTGTCATGAAGGGCATCCGACGTAAAAACCTCTGCCGACTCAAACGTGCGAATCACATGATTCACTGTGGCGACCCCTGAGAAAAAGGAAAAAGCCGAAAGGAAAAGAAGAGTATGGCTGCCTCTCCCAGGGCCAGATCAAAGTTTCATTGTAGTCTTTATAAACACTTGTGAAGTATGATCATTAATTCAAAACTGGATTGGACTAACTATAATTAGATTAAACATAATTTCAAATACGGACAGTTTCGTTTTCATACTCGAATGTGTCAGGTTGACTCATTAAAATATTCAACTATTTTTGAAAATTGTACTTTTCAGAACATCTCAACAAATCAGCACATTCATCTCTGACTGGGAAATGAATTCACTGACTTTGATATTAAAATCTGGAATAAAATTGATTAATGTCCTCAATGATCAATTCACAATATGAGCATTTCCTCTAATTTTTTTGTTTTTTTGAATGGAGGGAAACCCCCACCCGCTCCACACACACACAAGCATCATCATCATCATCATCATCAAATACTACCTTGAAATATATTGATAATTTTGGAAATGTAACCAATTATTAAAAGAAAAAAAGAACAAAAGTGAACATTTAAGTCGGAGTTAAATGAACTGGACCAATGGAATTTATTTATGGTAATGAACATTAAAAAGAGGCTTATTATAATGATTTAATACTGTAGTTGTTTTAAATTTAGGGGAGTTGCAGACAATTTCCGTATACAGGGATCTCTCACTTTTCGCGCTTATTTGGGACCAAGGCGACCACCAAAATTCTGCAAAGTAAGATCAACCCCCCCTGTCTGACATAGACGTACATGTATGTGTGTATATAATATCAATAAATACATATTCAATGCTATAAATGCTTATAATAACAATTAAACATTCGAAAATGTAAATAAAATATAAACACAAACACACATAGACGCGCGTGCATGCAGATGCGCACCTTGCATAAAAATGTAAGTAGTTTTGATGGGAGGTTTTTGGTTGTTTTTGTTTCTGTTTGTTTGGGTTTTTTTTTTTTTTTGCATAACTGGCCTTTTTTTTGTGTGACATTTTCCTTAACTTTTCCCCTATTCTTCCTTATATTCCTTATTTTTTAATACAATGAATATTAAAAAAAAAACCAACCAGCGATGCACTGAAGCCGCATCAATTGAAGTGCGAAATAGTGAGGGATCCCTGTAATGCTATCATCAAAACACATGTATTCGTGCACTGACATGAACCAGCGCCTGGATTTCACATTCATGTAAATAATTCCTGTTAGGTTGGTGTTTTAATTCTGTAAAATTATACTTTTATCTCTAACAGTATTTAGACAACAAACTAATAAATCTGAGAAAGTAATTAAAGTGGGCGGGTCCTCGGGCTGTAGTAGTTACACAATTACAGAAAGCCAAGGTTCAGACATATTGGTTGTCAGTTGAAACATGATTGACAATCAACTTTTGAAAATCTCCCTGTTAATATAGAACTCAAGTGATGTTTGGATGCAGGAAAAGGAAAGAATGTTCTGGATATTTTGGGGAGGCATGTAGAGAAAAGAGGAGGAAAAGAGTGTGCGGCTTAAAAATTGTAGCAGAAAATCACTTGGTTCATGTTGGTTGTCATGTGGTTCTCCTCACAGCTCCTTGAGCTGAAGTGACACATCCACACAGACTCCCCAGGATTACTCAAGCATCTATTTTACACCTGCTTCCTCTTTTTTTTAATTTTTTTTTTTTATCCGTCTTGTCACGAGCCGAGCTCATGTGATCCTGCTTTATAACCGTATATACTGGTCTCAAAAAATTAGCATATTGTGATAAAGTTAATTATTTTCTGTAATGTACTGATAAACATGAGACTTCCAAATATTTTAGATTCATTACATGCAACTGAAGTAGTTCAAGCCTTTTATTGTTTTAATATTGATAATTTTGGTAAAGAAAAACCTAAAATCCCTATCTAAAAAAATTAGCATATTTCATCCGACCAATAAAAAAAGTGTTTTTAATACAAAAAAAGTCAACCTTCAAATAATTATGTTCAGTTATGCACTCAATACTTGGTCGGGAATCCTTTTGCAGAAATGACTGCTTCAATGCGGCGTGGCATTATGTTATGGAGGCCCAGGATGCTTCGATTGCGGCCTTAAGCTCATCCACAGTGTTGGGTCTGGTGTCTCTCAACTTTCTCTTCACAATATCCCACAGATTCTCTATGGGCTTCAGGTCAGGAGAGTTGGCAGGCCAATTGAGCACAGTAATGCCATGGTCAGTAAACCATTTAGCAGTGGTTTTGGCACTGTGAGCAGGTGCCAGGTCGTGCTGAAAAATGAAATCTTCATCTCCATAAAGCTTTTCAGCAGATGGAAGCATGAAGTGCTCCAAAATCTCCTGATAGCGAGCTGCATTGACCCTGCCCTTGATAAAACACAGTGGACCAACACCAGCAGCTGACATGGCACCCCAGACCATCACTGACTGTGGGGACTTGACACTGGACTTCAGACATTTTGGCAATTCCTTCTCCCCAGTCTTCCTCCAGACTCTGGCACCTTGATTTCCGAATGACATGCAAAATTTGCTTTCATCTGAAAAAAGTACTTTCTTCTGCCGCTGTTTCTGGTTCAAAAGTGGCTTGACCTGGGGAATGCGGCACCTGTAGCCCATTTCCTGCACACGCCTGTGCACGGTGGCTCTGGATGTTTCTAGTCCAGATTCAGTCCACTGCTTCCACAGGTCCCCCAAGGTCTGGAATCGGCCCTTCTCCACAATATTCCTCAGGGTCCAGTCACCTCTTCTGGTTGTGCAGCGTTTTCTGCCACACTTTTTCCTGCCCACAGACGTCCCACTGAGGTGCCTTGATACAGCACTCTGGGAACAGCCTATTCGCTCAGAGATTTCTTTCTGTGTCTTACCCTCTTGCTTGAGGGTGTCAATGATGGCCTTCTGGACAGCAGTCAGGTCGGCAGTCTTACCCATGATTGTGGTTTTGAGTAATGAACCAGGCTGGGAGTTTTTAAAAGCCTCAGGAATCTTTTGCAAGTGTTTAGAGTTAATTGGTTGATTCAGATGATTAGGTTAATAGCTCGTTTAGACTACCTTTTCATGATATGCTAATTTTTTGATATGAATTTTGGGTTTTCATGAGCTGTATGCCAAAATCATCAGTATTACAACAATAAAAGACCTGAAATATTTCAGTTGGTGTGCAATGAATCTAAAATATATGACAGTTTAATTTTTATCAGTGCATTACAGAAAATAATTAACTTTATCACAATATGATAATTTTTTTAGAAGGACCAGTACACGACTAATATATGTACAGTGTGAATGAAATCAAAGCCACCACTGAAGCATCACTTAACCCTGAAAGCCTCCAGACTCTTTGTGGACTGAAGCACAAAACCTTCTACTACCAGCTGCACTCATGATAGAGATGTGCGGATACTTTATTATTACGTAATACTGTTTTGAGGAAATAAAACTTTTACATTAAGGTTGTTGACCCTGGTTTGTCATCTTGAAACAACTTGGTGTTGTGAAAGAAATGAAATGTGATGGATATTGCTGCAGGTTTTTTTTTTTTTTTTTCCTTTGGTTTCATAAATGTAGATTTTATATCAATGTTCAACATCCACTATTGGTATTGATCAGGGTTTTTGTATTATTACACACATTACTTGAGGTTTCTGAAACATCTTTTATATTGTATGTGTGTTTCTTAACAGGAATTCACTAAAACAGCATTTTTTTTAATGAAGTTTCTACCAGAGGTAGAACTTTGTACATTCAATCTTGGAGAGGTTCAACATCCAATTATAGGTCCAGTATTTTCTTTTTCCCCACCAAAGAATTCTTTCATATTGTGAGAGAGGACGATTTTTTTTAAGTTTTATCTTACAGTAGAGGCAATGGTGACTTGGTGGTAAAAGGCGCTGAATCGCTGATCCCAAGGTTGGGGATTCGAGTCCCACTCTCCATAAGGTTGTCACTGTCGCCTTCATACCAAACCTGAGGGAAGTCATTTTTAGTCTGTGCTACATGGGAACAGTGGGGCTGGTGGTATAGTCATTTGTATACTGGATTTGGGGGTTGTAGGTCTGAATCCTCATTATGTCTCCAACGTGCTAGGTGGGAAAGGTTCTACCCACAAGTGTGCCTCTGTCCACCAGCAGTATGAATGGGTACCAGCCAAAATACTAGGAAGGTAATTTGGGACGGTCTAGCGTCCCAACCAGAAGTTCAATTCACTGACACTTTCTATAACTGCTTAATCCTAATTAGGGTAGCGGGGAGGCTGGTGCCCATCCCAGCTGACTCCGGGCGAGGGCAGAGTACACTTTGGACAGCTCGCCAGGCCATTGCAGGGCAGAAACACGCTGACGTCTTTGCCTACTCTTGTCGAAAGTCAGCAATGGTTCTTTTACATGCCTCACACCATAGACAGTGAGAGACATGGCCGGCCTTTGATAACCCAGTTAGCCGCACTGGGGGACAGTGACAACCTGTGGTGAGTGGGACTTAAAACCCCCAACCTTAGGATCAGTGATCCAGTACCTAGACCACCAGACCACCACTGTCCCCCCCCATCCAGAAGTCAAACTCCTAATTACTTCATGTGAAGGAAACTGAAGATAAGCTTCTTCCCGATGAGCCAATAGGCTCGGCTGTCAAAACCCCAACAGACTCTACCTTAACTTTTACACAGGAATACATAAAAACAAGAAAGGCAAATTAAACAAGATTTTATGGTTTATTTTTACAGTTTTAATTGATTTAAACCTATTCTTAGGATTGTTGGATAAATATTTATTTTCACAGGAATCTTTCGACATGAAGATACTATATTGGTCAAACATTATGGTGTTTTCCAAATGATCTGTGTTTGTGGCTCACACTGTAAAGGAAATGTCGTCATACAGATTCGTTCCTGTAATATTCACACTGTAAAGAAAGTTCTCCACATAGCTTTTAGTGTAATATCACTCTTTGTCTTCTTTGTTTAGATTCAAGGCTGTAACATGGACTTTTCCAAGTTGCCCAAGATCCGTGATGAAGAGCGGGAGGGACTGTTTGGATATGTACATGGTGTCTCTGGACCTGGTTAGTAAAGAAAACATTTGTATTAAATGCTACACTGACCTTCTTCTTTTCTTCCAACACTTTTAGTAGTGTTCCAGTAGCTTGATCAGTCCATCAGGTTTATGCTAAGCAGTGCTTATCAATTATTTTCTGTGGGGCCCCCTCTAGGAAGAAATAAAATTTTTAACGCCGGCCACCACCATGGGAGTGACTATAAATAATATTACAGTGGAACCTCACCTTACGATAGTCCCAACAAACGAAAAATCCAGGTTACGAAAAACATTTTCCTAAATTTTTTTTGTCTCTGGATACGAAACAAGTTCACGCTACGAAAGCGCCATCTCAAAAATTCAAACAATGCTCTCCCATTGACTACCTCCTAACATTCCGCCCCCACTGGGCTCCCATTGGCTAGGATGGATGACACAGCTCCCTCCCATTGGCTATCTCCCAACATCCCACCCCGCTGGCCTCCCATTGGCTAGGATGGATGACACAGCTCCCTCCCATTGGCTATCTCCCAACATCCCACCCCGCTGGCCTCCCATTGGCTAGGAGGGATGACGCAGCTCCCTCCCATTGGCTATCTCCCAACATCCCGCCCTGCTGGCCTCCCATTGGCTAGGAGGGATAACACAGCTCCTTTGAGCAGCAGTTTGTTTCATGAGTTTTTTGAGTGTGCTCATTGAAACTTTATTTTTTGGCCCAGGCTCTTAACCTTACATCAACATTTGTAAGATTATAACTCTGCTAAGAAGACATGGTCAACACGAAGTAAGTACCTTAAAAGGTATGCTTTTATAATTTTTAAAGGGTAGTATTGGGGGCCTTGGACTTAATCACGCGTTTTAAATGTAAAATGCGGTTCTACTTACAAAAAATCCAGGTTACGAAACCGCCTCTGGAACGGATTAATTTCGTAAGGTGAGGTTCCACTGTACTTGTCTATAAAATTATTAGTACACCTATGCATAACACCATATTTTTAACCTTAAAAACAAAGAAATATAGTTCAACTTACAATAAAGAAAAACTTCATTAACATTTTAAATCTGTAACAGAAAAACATAAAAATGTTTTTAACTCTGTAACAGAAAAGATTTAAAGTGCACCAATATGCCTGAAAAAAAAAACATCCTTATTTAAACACATTTAACTTACTTAAACTCGTTCAACTTATTTATGTTTTAATATCGCTGTGTCTCTGTCCACTTTCTCTTCGTTCCTGTTAGAAAAATTTCCCTGTTGTTTCTTGAGGGGTTGTTTACTGTGGCTTCATATTGTTTGCTCATGGGAAAAACCGCTACACAATAGCGTGACAACGAGAATGCCACTGCCAACTGCTGGAGTGGAGGTGCAATTACACTTAAATCTCGTACATTATTCCAGAAAAGCATGTTTTCCAGAGTCATACCTGCTCCCCCTGGCATCACACCGTGCCCCCTCTGGCATCATACTGTGGCCCCCATGGGGGTCGCGCCCCACTATTTGAGAAGCACTGTGCTAAGCATATGCATATAGTTTCATTGTGTATACATCTGAAGTGTTTGTGTGTTTATCCCTCAGTGGTCACGGCTTCTAGCATGGCTGGGGCAGCGATGTACGAGCTCGTGCGTGTGGGTCACAGTGAGCTGGTGGGAGAAATCATCCGGCTAGAAGGAGACATGGCCACCATTCAGGTTTATGAGGAAACCTGTATCCTTCATGCACAGGACATCGGTAGATTTTTATTCGTTGGTATCTCAAAGCTGTCTGATAGACCACTGTTTTTACAGGAAGTAGTGGAACGAGTAAATTATGGTCATATGCCAGCTTTTGCACTTAGCAGTGAAGACCCTTGAAATGCTTTAGCAAGACTATGGCAATGAAGCTTTGAGCAAATAGAGGTGTGTTAATGACAGTTATGATTCAAGAGAAGGCAGAAAAGAAAAGGATGATGTGGCCCATGATGCACAACTCTCACGAAAAACACCGCCCCAAGCTCATTTTTAATGAATGTAGCCTTGAAGAAACATTTCAAGGGTCTCCACTGATTTATTGATTTAAGTCAGACACACAATTTGATGTATGCTCAGTACCTGTAAAATTTCGAATGCAGTGTCATAGTGCCACATGAATGTTGATCATAGGTACTGATGTTGACAGCTTGAGGTTGCTACTCAGAGAACCTTGTAGTGCTCTATTCATTTGCTTACAGGAACAGTCTTGGAACTTTTTACAGGTAACTGCCTCTTCCTCCTTCAGCTAGTATTTTATTGTGTGGGTTAAAATATATAGACTTATCATTTCTCCTATGTACCACATTAGTGGCTGATTTAATAAATTCTTTAGCATGTTGAATAGTTTTCCTGAGCAAATTTCAGCTGGCGTGTCTGTTGGTGACCCAGTTCTGCGCACAGGGAAGCCACTGTCTGTTGAACTGGGACCTGGTGTCATGGGTTCCATCTTTGATGGTATCCAGCGTCCACTTAAAGACATCAACGATCTGACCAAGAGCATTTATATCCCCCGAGGTGTGAACATCGGTGCCCTCAACCGTGACATCAAATGGGATTTCTCGCCATCTAAGAGTTTACGGGTACACTTTCACACTTTCTTGAAATCAAAAGAAAGAAATTAATTTCGGGAAGAAAAAGAAGTAATGCTTATAACGTTTTTATCAAGTTATTCTTTTGGTCAAAATGTACCTTTTTATAATAAGATGCTTAGTATCAGGAATGCACAATTCTTTTTTTTTTTTTTTTTTTTTGGTGAGTATATCTTGTACCCCAAATACCATAAATTTATATCAGAATTCAAGTGTCCAAAAAATAATTCTGTATTTGTGAATGTGAACAATAAGTTGCTCTTAGTCAAACTCTCCAGTAAAGATATATATATATATATATATATATATATATATATACACATACACTCTTTTTAAAAAAAAAGCACCACATGCCACGAATGCAATCATGGTAGTATCTTTTAAAATGACTCAAATCTTCAGACAGCTTCTTCTGTTCAGCGAGCTCTTGTAGAATCTTGTCAGTGCAGACCTTGGCTTGCTTGTTGGACATGTGTTGGACAGATCAGCCTGTACTTCCTTAAGGCGGCTGTAGTCTATTGTATTCATTCCTAAAGCCCGGTCCTGCAGTGGGTCATCAAATAAAGTATTCTTTAAGTCCGCTTTACTTAAAAAAAAAAAACCCTACACACGTATGTGTGTGTGTGTGTGTGTGTGTATGTATATATATATATATATATATATATATATACACACACACACACACACACACACACACAATCGGCCCTCTTCTTACGAAATTAATCCATTCCAGCGCCTCTTTCGTAAACTGCATTTTTCGTAAATTGAACCGCATTTTACATGCAAAACGTGATTCATTCCAAGGTTCCCAGTACTACCCCATAAACCCTTTAAAAATTATAAAAGTACAATTTTGTATGAAATATGTGTGAAATGTGTGTTAAAAGTAAAAGAAAATTATTTATTAAACCATTTAAACATTTTATTAACATATTAAACCATTTTATGAACATTTATTAATTAAACCATTATTAAATATTTTTTTATTAACCAATTTTTTTATTAACTAAACCAAACAATATAAAACATTATTAAACGTGTGGCGCGCTCCGCAGAATGCGGCCGGCGTCTCAGCCGGAGCTTTTGAGACGGGACTCGACTCATCCAGACCTCTGATCCCTCAAGCAAACAAGTGAATGTTGAGTCCAGACCTCCGATCTGTCAAGCAGGCAAATGCGCTTTGAATACTTGTTTAGTACTCAACATTCACTTGTTTGCTTGAGGGATCGGAGGTCCGGATGAGCCGCGTTTTGCCTACATTCGGCAGAACGCGCCACATTTATTAAACATTTATTGAATTAAACAACTTAAAAAACGAAAAATAAGCTGCAGTGAACACTCTCAAAAAACTCACGAACCAACAGTACAACTTTCCTTTACGCGTATGACAAACAAGCATTATGGGTACAGTACTATGGAGATTCAGCTCCCTCCTGGCCAATGGGAGGCCAGCAGGGCGGGATGTTGGGAGACAGCCACTGAGAGAGCAACTCGCGCATTGTTTGAATGGTTGAATGGTGCGTTTGGCGCTTTGGGGATTTCGTAAGAAGAGGGCCGACTGTATACAATATATATATAAAAACGCCCAAAACCCTCATCAAAACTACTTACATTTTTATGTGAGGTGCGCGTCTGTGTGTGTATTTATATTTTATTATTTATTATATTTTATATTTACATCTTATGTGTTATTTTTGAATGCTTACTTGTTATTATAAGCATTTATCGCGTTGAATATGTATTTATTGATATTATATACACACATACGTGTACGTCAGTCAGGCGGGGTTGATCCTACTTTGCGGAATTTGGCGGTCGCAGGGGATGAAGTTTTTTATTTAATCAGCATGATAACATTAATTTGTCGGATCACTTAATTCTATTCAATTAATCACGGGAATTGAAGGGGGGAAAAAATGTGAATAGGTGTGTGAGTTGGCCCTGTGATGGCCTGGGCAGCTGTTCAGGGTGTACCACATCCTCGCCCAGAGTCGACTGAGATGGACACCAGTCTCCCCACGCCCCTAATTAGGATTAAGCAGTTCAGAAAATTAATTATGTATACAGGGATCCCTCACTTTCTGTGGTTAATGGGGACAGAGACTCCTCTGCGACCGCAAATTTCCACGAAGAAGGATCGACACCCCCCCCCACACACACACACACACACTCAGTCTGCAGAATACTGCTCACATTTACACAAAGGATTTTTTTTTTTTTTTTGCCAAAGTTATAGTTAATTTTTCTAAATTAAATTTCTTGACTGAATCACACACTTTCTGATACAGAAACTCTACTGCTGCCTGTCCATACAATGTATATGTGTATATAATATCAATAAATACATATTCAATACTATAAATGTTTATAACAATTAAACATTCAAAAATAATGCATAACATGTAAATAAAATATAAATACACACACTCAAATGCATACATTACATAAAGATGCAAGTAGTTTTGTTGAGGGAGTTTTTTTCTTTTTTTAGTTTTTTCTTTTTTTTGCATAACTACCCTTGTTTTGCTGTGTTTTCCTTAAACGTTCTGCTATTTTTCCTTAATTTCCTTTTTAATTTTTTTTTGATGAATATTTTTGAAAAACCTGCGATGAACTGAAACTAAAGCACTAAGTAGCGAGGGATCACTGTATATATTCTTCAAAAATCTGACACTTTTTAAATCAGGACTAAATTCAGAGTTGACAAAAAAGCGCAAATTTCAGTCACGCCAATCAATCCCGCACATGTACTAAAATGTAAAAAAAAAAAAAACATCCTAACTCACAATGTTAAATAATCCTTAAAAAGATTTTCTGGGACCTATTGAATCCTGATATCTTTATTGAATAAATGTCTTGCCTTTGGTGGATATTTTCTTGAAATTGCACACTTTTTTGGCATCGTGTGTAATTATGTTAAGCACACGAACCACAGATAAAACAGAAACTTTCTGACTGAGGTAATAATCATACTCTGAAAATTTGGCATGTTCAGGGTTGGGCTACGCACCTGCATCAGCAGAATTCGACTTCTAGTCTGAAAAGGAGTTCTATTAAAGTCCAAGTTATGATGATCCCTTATTGATCATACTTACTTACATACTGCAATAAAATGTATAAGAAAAATAGTATAAATATATTGCTGTATGGACAGAATTGTTATTTTTAATGTAGGCAGTGAGTTTATCCGTTTAATAATATGCAGCGAGAAAAGAAGCATAATCTTTTTCATTTTGCAATTTAAAACTAGTATTATGTTTTTCATGCAATATGGTAATATTGTGTTGGTTCACTAATAAATTTGTCACAATTTTTCTTCTGAATGTCAGGCTGGTAGTCACATAACCGGTGGAGACATCTACGGCCTTGTGCTTGAGAACTCTCTAATTAAACACAAACTCATGCTGCCACCCAAAAACCGTGGTACCGTCACCTATGTGGCGCCACCTGGCAACTATGACGTCTCGGTGAGATGTGGTGCTGTTTTGTTTAGATTGTAAATACATAGTAAATTAGTATGGCGTATATATGTGATCGGTGTGAATATCTGTGTTTCAAGGATGTGGTGCTGGAGTTGGAGTTCGAGGGGATAAAAGAGAAGTTCACCATGGTGCAGGTTTGGCCCGTGCGACAAGTTAGACCCGTGACTGAGAAGCTGCCTGCTAATCATCCTCTGCTAACAGGCCAGCGAGTATTGGATGCCCTTTTCCCGTTAGTGTCTATATTTTGTTGACCTTTTTCAGTTTTCTAAAAAAAAAAAAAAAAAGACTCCTTATATGCACAGTGACTCCATGGTGAGAATCCCAATTTGCCTGGTGTGTGTGTGTGTGTGTGTTTGTGTGTGCGACTGAGGAAGATGTAATAAAATGTATTATTTGTAATGAAAAGACAAACAAATCAAATATCAAGTTCCTTATTTTGGTTTTTATAAGAAAGCAGGAAGACTCACAGGGTGTCCTACTGAGATTAGAGTTTATGTAGAAGGATTCATTACCACGAGTTCATTATTTTGTATTATTTATGTAGAAGGGTTCATTAGTGTTCATTCATCCCTAGCTTCTGCTTCTTCGGTCTCATGGGGTTTAAACTTTACTATTGGATTATTTTATGTAGGGAATACAATAAATGAAATTGATTAGAAAATATCACAGGCAGGTAGAAATAAAAGTAATGAATGTGTCTGTCTGTCTGTCTTCCTTTCGGCTTTTTCCCTTTTACCTGGGAGTCGCCACAGCGAACCATCTGATTCGCACGTTTGACTTGGCAGAGGTTTTTACGTCGGATGCCCTTCCTGTCACAACCCTTTTTAGCAAGGGACAGAAACACGCTGACGGCTTTGCAGCTACTCTTTACGAAAGTCAGCAATGGTTCTTTTACATGCCTCTCACCATAGACAGTGAGAGACATGGCCCGCCTTTGATAACCCAGTTAGCCGCACTGAGGGGACAGTGACAACCTTGTGGAGAGTGGGACTCGAACCCCCAACCTTTGGATCAGCGATCCAGTGCCCTATACCACTAGACCACCACTGCCCACAAAAGTAATGAATGTGTGAATGTGAAAAATAAATAAATAGGTAGATAGAGTGTTGTTTTTCAGCCTCTTTGAGTTAAAAAATCACGGGTTACACAACCAGCCAAAAATGTTTAAAAAAAAAAATGAAAGTTTTTAGTCTATAAAACTCTATATTGACCATATATAAAGTGATTACTGTCAAAGTGTTTTGAACAGGGATCAAATAAACACGGAGAAAAGGGTGTTGTTTTGAAGTGAAGGCTGTTTTAGATGGAGCACAGACACTGGGTAATGACACATTATTTGCAGATAATTCTTTCTTTTTCAAAAAATGTTTTTTTTTTCGACAATTAGGACATTTTATTTTTAGACATTTTATTGTTTCCCACGGCAAACTCGTGTCCCACAGCACAGTGGTTGAAAAACCCAGCTAGAGAACAGTCCTGCACATGTCTCTGTTTAAGATCCATTATGACCTGGAGCGCTATAGCTGAGGTGGAGGAACTCTCAAAACATAGTCGTGGGGTTTATATATCAGTGATTGTAAATGGTTTATGTGTTGTCTCCAACATGCTGCACAGATTTATTTCTATTTAAATTAGGTGTGTGCAAGGAGGGACTACCGCCATTCCAGGGGCTTTTGGATGTGGCAAAACCGTGATCTCTCAGTCCCTGTCCAAATACTCCAACAGTGATGTGATCGTGTATGTGGGCTGTGGAGAGCGAGGTAACGAGATGTCAGAAGTATTGCGAGATTTCCCAGAGGTGAGCAACATTTAGAATACATTCCGAACTTGAAATTAAACTGAGCACTTACTCCCTGAGATCAGTATGATCAGCGCTGTTTTATCAAACAGCTAACCATGGAGGTGGACGGGAAAGTGGAAAGCATCATGAAGAGAACCGCTTTGGTGGCCAACACCTCAAACATGCCTGTGGCTGCTCGAGAGGCATCTATTTACACAGGTACTAGACCTGTAGCCATGTCTTGAAAGCCTCGGATGAGTATTTCGTGTGTTTTGTATTTGTGATGGTTGTATCTGTTTGTTCTTTAGGTATCACAATGTCCGAATACTTCAGGGATATGGGTTACAACGTGAGCATGATGGCTGACTCTACTTCTCGATGGGCTGAGGCTCTCAGGGAGATCTCTGGTCGTTTGGCTGAGATGCCTGCTGGTGAGATGATAATAATAATAATAATAATAATAATAATAGCTTAAATAAATAAATAAATCCGTAATTTCTTGCACAGTTTAGGATTGTAACCAGTAGGTGGTGCTGTAAACCGTTTTTCAACCTACAAGATGCTCATTTATTTTAACATTACTATTGGCAACAATTTTGATTTAACAGCATACAGTCATATCATTTAATTTATTAACACATTTAAGTTTTCAGTTCTGCTTTGAAACTCTTTCAAGCTTTCTGGGCCTCTCTAATAAAGGCTAATGGGTTTCATTAATAATTTAAAGGCTAAACAGTGTTATGATTATACTGATATTTTCATTACTGCACATTATTTTGCTGTGTTGAAAACAGATAGCGGTTATCCTGCTTATCTTGGGGCTCGTCTGGCTTCGTTTTATGAACGCGCCGGCCGTGTGAAATGTCTCGGTAACCCTGAGAGAGAAGGCAGTGTTAGCATCGTGGGAGCGTAAGTTTCTTTCTGATCTGATCACTTTTACTTTTATCCCGACTATTATTGTTTTATCTCCTCCTATAAATCAGATATTTTCACAACTTGATATGTAAACAGAACTTCAAATTTTCTGGTTTTGTTACTCGGAGAATGATGAGCGTTGTGGGTTTTTCCTGCAGTGTGTCGCCCCCTGGTGGAGATTTCTCTGATCCGGTGACATCTGCTACACTGGGTATCGTACAGGTAAGAACCAGCATGCACTTTTTCATTTATTCACTGCACTAGTTTTGACATAAACACTCTTCTCTTCTCTTCTCTTCTTTTTTGCCGTCTCAGGTGTTTTGGGGTCTGGACAAGAAACTGGCTCAGAGGAAGCATTTCCCGTCTGTGAACTGGCTGATCAGTTACAGTAAATACACGCGAGCTCTGGACGAATACTATGACAAGCACTTCCCTGAGTTTGTGCCATTGCGCACCAAAGCTAAGGAGATTCTGCAGGAGGAAGAAGACCTGGCTGAAATCGTACAGCTTGTTGGAAAGGTGAAAAATCCCAAACCTTTTAGTTTGGAAAATGCTGAACTTTCTCATCCTTTGAGCCCAAACAGTATGATTTGTATTATAACTTCTTTAAATAAACCTTAAATATTTCTTTGTGTATCTTCTGTAGTGAACAGTAGCTCTGGATAAGAGCATCTGCCAAATGTTGTAAGTTTTATTTATTTATATATATATTTTTTTGGGGTTTTTTTTTTTCTCCCACCAGGCCTCCTTGGCTGAGACGGATAAGATCACACTTGAAGTTGCCAAGCTGATTAAGGATGATTTCCTTCAGCAGAATGGCTACACACCTTATGACAGGTTTGTATGTTTATATAAAGCTCTGCTGAATGGTGAATTCAGTTAATGCTCAAATCAAACAAATTCTGTTTGCATTCATGATTCCCAGGTTCTGTCCATTTTACAAGACTGTGGGCATCCTGTCAAACATGATTGCCTTTTACGACCTGGCCCGGCACGCAGTGGAGACCACCGCACAGAGTGATAACAAGATAACCTGGGCCATGATCCGTGAACACATGGGTGAAATTCTCTACAAGATCAGCTCTATGAAATTTAAGGTGAACTTTTAACTCATTAAAACAGATTTACTTTCTGGGTTCCTACCTCACATGCAGTCCTGTAGAACACAAACTGAGGTAATGGTCATATCCTGAATGAAATCAAAAGAACCATTGGTTGTTTTCATTTAACATTAAATAAGAAAAAAAAATATTAATTATATTTAACATATACTGTTTGTGACAGTAGATTTTTACTCTACGTGTCCCACTGAAGTTTCTTGGTTATGTGAAAAAATGCAGAAAAAAAAAAAGGCGATATTTTTAAGTGGTGAGATGAGATATTTGGGACACATGCTGTTTGTGAAGGATGAAGTGTTACACACCTGTACTGCCATTACTTTGTGTATGTCTCTCAGGACCCAGTGAAGGAGGGTGAAGCCAAGATTAAAGCCGATTATGCGCAGCTGCTCGAGGACATGCAGAACGCTTTCCGTACGCTGGAGGACTAGGATCACTGTCTGTGTCTGTGTCAGCTGGTCTCGGCTGTATTTGCTCCATCCAGCAACATTCCACTTCTTTCTTTTAACCTTTCCCGATGGAGCAACAGTTGAAGAAAGTCCTGAAGAACTCCTCCTGTATGTGTGTGTGTGTGTGTGTGTGTGTGTGTGTGTGAGAGAGAGAGAGAGAGAGAGAGAGATGTAGCTGGTTGTGTTTGTGTTTTTGTGAATGTTCCAGATGTATTTTCCTGGTGTATTTTTCATGTGCCGCTCTACTTCCTCATCCTCCAGTAATGTCGGGGTTTTTTGTTTGTTTTTAGTTGTTATTGTTCTTTTGGGGTTGCTAGTTGTAGATTTCCTTCTGGTGTAATTATCATTCCACTGTTCTCTGTACAGACACTTTGAGAGACGTGATTAATTAAAGAGTTAATATTTATTGCTCGGAGCTCTGGTGGTTGCTCATGTACGTTCATCTGTTCTGTTTTGAACTGTATTATCCCATAAGGCCGCTGTGTAATATAATGAGGGCATCACAGATCTCTCCTGAATCGTTTGTGTGGTGCTGTTGACGTCCTGCAACAATAAAACAATTCAGAATGTGAAAATTATGTGAATGATTTATGCATCAGTGAAACAGACGTGTTTTATGAACACAACGGAACTGCTAAAGGTAATACCGAGATGTTTCCTCTAGGAGAGAACAAACTGAAGACAAACCACTGAAGAATAATCCAGGTTTGGAATGGAACACGCGCTTGTTTTGATTTTTTTTCTGGTGCTGTTTAATTTCATTTAAGAAGGCTTGGTGGTGTAGTGGTAACATTCAACATCGCAACAAGAAAGTACAGTGGTACCTTACCTACAAAACGCACATTTACTTAAAATTTCCGTCTTTGGATACGAAAAAAGTTCACGTTACAAAACACGCCATCTCAAAAATTTAAACAATGCGCGAGTTGCTCTCCCATTGGCTATCTCCCAACACCCCGCCCCGCTGGCCTCCCATTGGCTATTATAGAGCTGCAGCTCCATAATACCCATGATGCTTTTCGTGTGCCTTCGACCCATTGTTTGTCACGGAGTTCTAACACGCATAAAGGACAGAGTTAGTGTTGTTTCATGAGTTTTTCGAGTGTGCTCTTTGCAACTTTATTTTTGGCTCAGGCTTTTAACCTTGCATAAACATTTGTAAGATTATAACTCTGTTAAGAAGACATGGTCAACACACGCGTGCACACACACACGCGCGCGCACACGCATGTGCGATTCCCAGTGAAAGTGATTCCCGGTGTGAGTGAGAAGAAGCGGGCTCATGGCATGCAGTTGAATGATATCGCAAAGGAATACGTATGGCCGAAACCCGTCTACCATGGGTACGAAATTGAAGCAGAAGGAGGCCTTAAAAGGTATACTTTTATAATTTTTAAAGGGTTTAGGGGGTAGTATTGGGGGCCTTGGGACGAATCAGGCCTTTTACATGTAAAATGCTATTCAACTTACAAAAAAAAAAATCAGGTTACAAAACCACTTCTGGAACGGATTAATTTCATAGGTGAGGTACCACTGTACTGGGATTGAGCTCGTGTTCATCAGGGGCTTTTCTGTGAGGAGTCTACAACCCCTGGCAAAAATTATGGAATCACCAGTCTTGGAGGATGTTCATTCAGTTGTTTAATTTTGCAGAAAAAAAGCAGATCACAGACATGACACAAAATTAGCCATTTCAAATGGCAACTTTCTGGCTTTAAGAAACACAAAAATCAAGAAAAAATGTGTTAATCAGTAACACTTACTTTTGTGGACCAAGCAGGGGGAATAAATTATGGAATCACTCAATTTTGAGGAAAAATTATTGCATTATGAACAAACCAAGAACATTTCAATGCACCACTACTACAGTACTTTGTTGCACCACCTCTGGCTTTTTATAACAGCTCTGAGGCATGGACTTAACCAGTGACAAACCGTACTCTTAATCAATCTGGCCTCAACTTTCTCTGATTGCTTTTGCCAGATCAGCTTTGCAGGTTGGAGCCTTGTCATGGACCATTTTCCTCAACCTAGCCCACAGATTTTCAGTTGGATTGAGATCTAGACTTTTTTCAGGCCATGAAATTGACCGTATGTGTCATTCTTCAAGGAATGTTTGAACAGCTTTTGCTCTATGGCAAGATGCTATATCATCTTGAAAATGATTTAATCATCCCCCAAACATCTGTACTCATTATTTATGTAAATTCATTTATAGATACATTTTTGACTGTGTGATGTAGCCAGAAGAGGGAAGCAGAAGCCTAAGTATTACTTCAGGTCTCTAAAAATGATACCCACCAACAACAACAAAAAAAATGAACAAACTGATTTGTCTCCCAGTACAAGATTTTAACAGAGTAAGGATCAAATATATTCTTTATAGCCTTAAAGAACTACAGATCAGCTTTGGACAAATATAATTATATAGAGCGTGACCAGCTGATATATATTATTTACCATTAACAGAATAATCATTAAAGTTGTTTATTCACTGATATTAGATTTATGTGTAAAGTGAAGGTGTATGACATTTTTAAAAACAGGTTCCCTTCACATTAGTGAAAATGCATTATTTCATCAAGATGACGATACCAGTACGTCCTCAACATGGATGATAATTTGTTTTGACGCTAACCCAGTGCGTCTCCATTATTTTCTGTGGCGCCCCTTCTAGGGAGAAAAAAATCCCCCCCCCCCAGTGACAACACATTGTTCAGCTGTGCTTTAAAAAACAGGAAAATATTTTGCTGTGTTCTCTTGGTAAATGTCCAACAAGATGAACCATTAGAAACTGCTACAGAAAAACTATGGGATGCTCTGAATGAATGGAGCGATGAGCCAGATATGGACTTTATCAGAAAGTGATGAGTATTTCTCACCCTATTCTCCTGCTCACTGACTTCATAAATTTAAAGACGTTCCTGGCCATGTGTTTTTCAACATTTCAGCTAAAGTTGACCTTTTTGTTGATTGGTTCAACCTGCCATGTGGCAGATTTACAGAGGCCTTTTATTCAGAATTAACAGAGGCCTAAACAGCATCTAATAATCAAAGCACCACCAGTTTAGACCAGATTTCTCTAGATTAACTAAAAATACATAACTTTTTCTTCCAGTGATGGAATAAAATTCAGCTTTGCTGTTTTGGAATTTATACAGCATGATGGTGGACTGATTAGCCCGTCCACCTTGCAGCAAGGTTATGTGTTTAAGGCCCAGGCAAAGGCATTTCCATGTGGAGGTTGCATTTTTTCCTTCAGGTACTCTGGTTTCTTCCAGTTCAAAGACATGCACATTAGGCTAATCAGATGTTCCAAGGTTCCCCTGGTGTGAACAACTATTTGTGTTGGCCTTGCAACGGACTGGTGAGCCTCTTAAGGTTACCCCTCGTTTGCCTAGAGTCAGACGAAATGGCCTTAATCCTCCCCATCACCCTCGTAAGATTAAGTGGTTTGGTGAATTATTCTTTTTGATTTTTATTTGTCACCATGTCCTGACTGGGAGAATGTGTATAACTTCTGTTTCAGTTTTGTTTGTTACTTTTTTGTGGACAACTTCAGAACTGTCCTACTTTCCGACACTAAATACAGACCTGTTTTTCATTCTTGTTTCATCTGTTAAAGATTATTTTGCCGCCGAGAAAGACGAGTCTCTCAGGCATTTTTACTTTCAGATGGACTCGTAGATGACTAATACAAGTGTTGTTTGGGGACTGTAAGAGAACAAGGGAAGAATGGGGGTATTTTTTGCCAATGTACAACAACCACAGGCTTGCAGTGCATTAGGAGTATTAACTCAGTTAAACAGGTCCTTTGTTTCGGAAACAACAACCTTCTTTTTCTTTATAAACAAAAAGGACAGTATTTTTAGGTACGTATTTTAATGCATACTATAACTATAAGTTGCTGCACTGCATTATGGGATTTCCTGAATGCATTCTACTTTCAGACATCAGCGATTTAATTGAATAAAATCCAAATACTTACTGTTTAGTGCAGTATGCAGTGCCTAAAGTGCAGTTTTTAATATTGCTCGATGTCCTATTTATAACAGTTTTTAAAGATATAGCTATTTTAACAAGAATACTGACCAAACATTCATTATAAAATTTTGGAAACAGAATTAATGTTTCCTGTTTTTTTCCATTAAAAACCTTCAGATGTGTAAAATAAATACAAAAAAACCCAATCAAAATAAAATGGAACTTGAAGGAAAAACATAGCAAAAGCTCCAGACTCTACAAAGAACAATAACGCCAGTGAATGAATTAAAAAAAGCTTTGCAAATGGATTTATTGAAATGAAAAACATTTTCAAACTGTACACATTATAAACAACAGATTAAGTTGGTGGGGAACACCGAAAAATAAAAGCTTTCAAAATAATGATAGAAAACATCACATGCCCTGAATACACATGCATAACCCATACTTTTCATTAAGTGCCAGCTACTATTAGCCTCGCGCCAGTTATATTGGTTATATTTTATAATAGTAAATAATAATATAATAATAATCTTTAATAAAAACATTTTCACGGCGTTGTTAAGCTATGTACTTGACAACACGATCACTTGTTTTGATAATTTCTCAATCGGTTCACTTCCGATATCCCATGATGCACTATGCTATCTCATTCAAAAGTGCGGCGCTTTTTATATACGTGCCGCCATTTGCCTATGCTACCGTGTAGATTAGGATCGTGACGGATCGTACAAACCCGGGTAAAATATAGTCCAAACTGATGTGAGTCGTACCAACAAGCATGGCGCCGAAGCGAAGTAGATCTAAACAACCAACATTAAATGCGTTGTGGAAGCGACTCAAGACCGATGATTCCACTGTTTCGGAAACATCCGTATCTCATGAAATGGGTAAAAAAGTTTTATGTCATGTCTGAACACAAATTATTTCTTAATTGCACTGAGTGATAATAGTGGAAACTCGCACCCAACTAAACTAACCTAATCTTATTCTAATAGTCTAATCTTATTAATCCTAAAATTATATTACATAAACAGTTTTGACAGATTAGGGCAGCAGTTTGATTCACAAATGTTCTATATTTGGAAGGTAACTGTTAGATTTTTCAAATAAGAAGTTTTATGTACTTTCCTTTAAGAAGTAAGTCTACTATTCTTGTAACAAATACTATTTTTATAATATAAACTTTTAGTTTTATTTGCTTCTAGCTTGTCTGATTTTCTCATAAATATGGGCTCAGAATGCACCACAGAGCACATGAATTTAAATTTTTTTTCTGGGGCTGGCCCCCCCCAGACTCCCCTGCGGGAGGGGACACCCCCATCCCCATGCTTGCCTCAAACAATTTCCACGCCCTACTTATCAATATCCTCCTTCTACTCTAAAACTTAATGAATACCCTGATAACCTATGAAATATTAAGAATAAGCAGATTTTAAACATATTCAGTGCTTTAACCAAAACGTGAATACAGTAATTTAAAAAAAAAAGAATGGGGCTGAGTGGAATATTTATACAATTTATTTTGCTTTAAGTAATTTATATGTAAAACTAACTTGAAGCATTCAATTTGATTTTAAAAGTTTTTTCTTAAAAATATATGTATTTATTCAGCTCTTCCAGGAGAACACTGAGGCGTTCCCAGACCAGCCCTTCCAGCAGGCTGGGCCTATTTATATATACAGCATATGAAACATTTGGAAATATAAGCCTTTCTCCTCATAAATGTTTATACCATAATAAAAATTGTGTATTACTGTATACTAATGCTTTGAGAATCAGAATACAATATTTTTGCCTTATTGTGCGGTCTGAAGTACTTTTTTCAGGGCAGTAACTTAGTTCATGCTGTTCTCTGACAGTATTTCTGTGTCACAGGATGAACCTGTCACTGATGGTTGATGTGCTTCTTCGTCTACTATTTCATGTGATTCCAAGGTCACTGGAGCATTTTGATACACGGTGTCACTGTTTTTCCCATCGATGTTATAGTAGAGCTGCAGGAACACATCAAATCCATGAGCGGGGTCAAGAGATAAGGAAGACTGCACAGCAAGTCAGTTCTGCCTTCAGTAAAGAAGTACCTGTTGCTGCACGCCACTCAGCTGGCACTCCATGAAAGCCATGAGTTTGGAGAAACAAGGTCGGTCTTTAGGTTCCAGAGCCCAACAATGGCACATCACTTTATATCTAAGAGACAATGTAAGCAAAATGTGAAGGTGATGTGGTCTATCAGTCTGAGTAAGGAGATATGGTCTGCTTGTCTATCAGTCCCACTGAGGAGGCTAATTTGTTTGACAGTCCCAGTAAGGAGGTGTGGTCTCTGTTCTTGTTTGTGCCAGTGAGTAGGCATGGCCTGTTTGCCTGTCAATCTTAGTGAGAAGTCACAAATCGTCTAGTATTACTAGATACCAATTATTATTGGACGAGAATCATTACTGAACAGCTGCATAACTTCTCAGCTAGCTAGGTCAGGTAAGATCAGGATAAATTTCTGACAAAGTTAATGGGGAGACTGGTGCCCATCTCAGCCGACTCGGGATGAGGGTAAGGTACACCCTGGACCACTCACCACACCATTGCAGGTCATAAACGAAATTGTCATAAAAAAACAAAACATACTGTACTCTATAACTGTATTGAATAAAGAACAACAGCTCACAGTGTATTATTGTGTAGTGTAACAGATATTAAGTTATTATCTAAAAATAAGTAATTAAAAAGAATGAACAAATTTGCTTTATTTTAAAAGCAGCGATAAATGTAATCTCATGGTGGAGCAGAGCAGCATGCTCCTAAATCATAGTGTATTGTATTATTACACCACATGCTCTTTTTATACTGCCTCCAGAATCAATACAGATAGAAACTTACACAGACTCAGAGGCATAATATGGGCGCTCCATCGTAAACCCTCTCTCGATCATAACATAGAAGGTTTTATCCACTTTTATACCAGGATAGGGAGTCACACCTGCTCACAAACACCAGTGAAAGGTTATTTATCTCCTGATTAACAAGTATAAAATGACTGGATCACTGACAGGAACTTAAAATTTAAATATGTCTGGTTTCTTGGTTGCCTGGCCTTGTGAATATATGATAGTGTTTGGTCTACACACCAAGTGAGAAGATCTCCCACAGTAGGATGCCATAGGCCCAGATGTCACTCTGCATGGTGTACATCCCTTTAAAAATACTCTCCGGGGCCATCCACTTCACTGGTAAACGAGCCTTTAATGAGTGATGGAAAAGGGAGAATTAAGTGAAACCATGTGACCAAAATGTTACTCACCTGGATATACAGTACCTGAAACTTGAGTGAAAGTTACACTTAAACAGTATTAAATTTACAAAATTGAAAGTGAAAAGTTTACAAATTCAAAATTTAAAATTAAAGCTGTAGATGTTCCTATGACTTCATTTGTATGAATACAGTATACGTAATCAAATTCAGCCACGTCACTCTTATTTGTATAAATTCATACTTTTCCTTTAAGATACAGGATAAGTGAAAATAATAACTGCAGTTGTACAAAGAAGATCAGTATGAATTTGATTAGATATTTAATATTTAAATAATAAGTAAGGAATAATATAAAAAGAACCCCATCAGACTGATCAGGACAATGATGCATAGTGGAAGGATCTTGAATCATGAATTATTTCATGATAATGATTCTTTGCTGTACATTCTTCCACTTATTACACAACTTCTTACAAAAACAACAACAAAAAAAATCAAACATTATAGTATCATTTAAAGGCGAGATACAGTATTATCCTTCTATCATTTTTTAATTCATAAACGTTGTAACTGTGTTGAATAGCCATGTTAGATAATGAGATTTTTTGTTTGAACTGGCCAAAAACACAAGGTTTAAACCTATCTTCTTGTGTGGGGAACACTAATTCATCACAATGTGCTGGGCCTTCTAATTAGCTGGCATTCCTCTAATGCTCTCATGCACAGTGATATCTTAACACATTCTGGTTTGTCTCCAAGTACATTGAAAGGAAAGTTAACCGACTTCAAATGGGAGGAGGAAGCCAAACAAGCTGTCCAGCATGCACTCTAAAAATCAGCATTTCAGGGAAGGTGGGGAAGCAGTCTACTGAACAACTTTGGGGTTTTTGGATTCAAAATTGTACTTTGTTGCTCCACTGGTATCTGAAAGGAAAATGAACGTCTGAAAATGGGTATAATACCTGACCCTTAAAAATTCCTAGCTCCGAAATTTTCCAGATCATTTTAAAAATCCAATGGGGTCTTCCTTGTCTGAAGCCCAACCTCTTGTTAAAATTTCATGAAAACACATAACGGATAACCTTTTGTGGTCAAATACCAAAGCAACAAATCAGTGCCCTGTGGAACTACTTACGTTTCCTCTCACTACATAGTTAGAGTCGTTTTCAATATCTCGTGCCAGACCAAAGTCACCAATCTTCACCAGCCGATTTCGGGTCACTAAGATGTTTCTGGCTGCCAGGTCTCGATGGATACACTAGAAAAAGAGACAGTTTCATTCATAAGTCAAAGCATTTAAAGGAAATCCCTACCTGTGATTTTAAAGGAATTCTGATACATTCTACCATCATAAGTTTGTGAATGTATAGTTGATCATATGGGTAACTTTTGACTACAGTTAAATGCATACTAAATAGTCCGAGTGAGTTCCTTTCGGCTTTTTCCCTTTTTCAGGGGTCGCCACAGCAAATGACTTGCACGTTTGATTTGGCATAGGTTTGTACGTCGGATGCCCTTCCTGAGACGACCCTTTAACAAGGGACAGAAACACGCTGACGGCTTTGCAACTACTCTTTATGAAAGTTAGCAATGGTTCTTTTACATGAACCTCTCACCATAGACAGTGAGACATGGCCTGCCTTTGATAACCCAGTTAGCTGCACCGGGAAGGGGGGGGGGGGGGGGGGGGGGGATCAGTGACAACCCTGAGGAGATTGGGACTCGAACCCCCAACCTTAGGATCAGCGATTCAGCGCCCTACACCACTAGACCACCACTGCCCCACATACTAAATAGTCTAATATTAAAAATCCTATGTACTGAGTTGTTTTTTAAATTTATACTAAGAGTTTGAAAGTATGAAGCCTGACACAACCGTTAGTTGTTTTATATATCAACTGTGCTATTTTCTTCTATAGGTTACAGCGATCTGCCAATTTAGCAAGTTTTAATTATTAGTAAACAATCAATGAAACTTCTAGGGAGTGGTGACTCAGTGGTTAAGCCTTTGGGTCGGTTATCCAAAATGTTAGGGGTTCAAGCCCCAGTCGCTGCCATGCTGCCACTGTTGGGCCCTTGAGCAGAGGAAAGGAAAATGGATGTACTTTTCTGCAGCGCTACAAATCTCTACCTGCCAACTGGTGCATGATGGGTGATAGCACCAAAGTCCTGAAAACAGGGACATAATCGGCATGCTAATCATTTCTTTTTTAAGCCATCAGTTTAACTTGATGAAAATACAAACTGAACTGATAAAAAAAATGTAAAAGAAATTGTATGAAATCAGTCTTAACATTGTTATTCAAATTGTATTAAGAGTCCACATTGATTATTTCTGATGAGCATACAGTTGTATTGTATGTACACCTTGTCAAGAACTAAAAGTAGAAATAAAAGAAAACTACAAACATATGAGTGGGAACCTCAACAAAGCCAGCTCATTACCCACATTTCATTTTTGTTAAATGATATTTTCATAGTTCTTTTCTCCCTCATGATGATGCTGACCCTTATTTATTTTTTTTATTATTACTTTTTTAAATACATAATTCCTTCTGTTTAAAGACAATATATTTTGCTGCCTTTGGTTTGTTTGTTTGTCTGCATGTTGTCCCCCCAATTTTAGTTCCAATTCCAATCTCTCAAGGATTGCCTCCCGACATGACCACCAACAACCAGGTAGTGGCAAAAGCACTCATCCTCCTCTTTGAAATGCAATGCTAACCACACTCCTCTTTTTGAACTGCAGTGCATGCATATTTGGTTGAAGTCTAACACACATGGTGCTATCTGCCCCTCGTACGAATGAGCTCACAGATGCTGGCGATCACTGTGAGTGACAGGGAAGTGAGCGTATGCCAGCACTCCCTTCTGCGAGAGCTCGGCCAATTAGCTCCCATGGACTCTGAGCCACAGATGCCTGTAGCGCGATCTCTGGGTCAATAGTCTATTATAGTTTTTATATATATATATATATATATATATATATATATATATATATATATATAGTTTGTTAGTGTGCCACTTGGGAGCTCAATTTGTCTACATGTTTATTGATAATTTACACAAAAAGATAGAAATTGTTATGAATTTTTTTAATGAGTGGTGTCTCAACTTTGGTGGTGATCAGGATCATATTCCTAATCCAGGAATCTTTGATCGATTTTTTTAACATTGTGAGATATCCCATAATGCATGGTGCTACAGTAGGTGAAGGTTTATGTTCTGTTAGTTCAGTTCAGTTCATTTTCTGTAACCGCTTAATCTTAATTAGGGTCACGGTGAGGCTGGCGCCCATCCCAGCCGACTGCGGGCGAGGGCAAAGTATACCCTGGACAGCTCGCCAGGCCATCGCAGAGCGGAAACACACTGACGGCTTTGCAGCTACTCTTGATGAAAATCAGCAATGGTTCCTTTACATGCCTCACACCATAGACAGTGAGAGACATGGCCGGCCTTTGATAACCCAGTTAGCTGCACTGGGGGACAGTGACAACCTTGTGGAGAGTGGGACTCGAACCCCCAACCTTAGTATCAGCGAGCCAGCACCCTTTATCACTAGGCCACCACTGCCCTGTTCTGTTAGTTCTTTATTAAAATTTCCCCAATCTCACAATCATATAAAATCCTTAAAAATTCTCTGATTTGGACGTCAGCCAGATCACCACCAAAAATAAATAGAGTGGTATTTGGACTGCTCTTCACCCCTCCAAAAATCAATACAAATTCATTTATCACCTTTTGTGTAAACAAACAAACAAACCAAACAGTGCTGACATAAGAATAACCTCTTTGGCAAAGGTAAAGATCATATTATTCCGGATTATTTTTTCCATTGTGCCCTTGTGATACAAGATGCAGCTTACGTTTTTAGAGGAAAGAAAGTCCATGCCTTTAGCCACTTGATAGGAGAAGCTCAGGAGATCTTCATAGGTGAGAGTGTGGATGTCCTCGTCTTCATTTTCAAATATATCTTTAAATAGAGTAATAATGATTTATAAGAACCATGCGCAATATTATAATACAGTCCATATTATTCACCCAAGGTCTAACAATTATCACTTCTATAGTGAATGTAAAATTATTAAGAATAATTTCAACACAGGTGGCACGGTGGCGTATTGGTGAGCACGTTTGCCTCACAGCAAGAAGGTCCTGGGTTCACTTCCCAGCTCAGGCATTTCTGTGCAGAGTTTGCATGTTCTCCCCATGCCCTCACCTGGAGTTGTGTAATGCACCCTCACCAAGAGTTGGCCGAGATTGGCGCCAGCTTCCCTGTGACCGTAATTAGGTTTAAGTGGTTCGGAAAATGAATGAATGAATAATTTCAACACGTTCTTCTACACTGATAGCATTGCACATATACAATACATTTTCCCCTTTTGTAATAAGCTGTGTTTATTCAAATGTGTTTGCAACTAATTGTTAAATCTCTATTATCTGTCTTTTTAAACCAAAGGCTGCTTTTGCCAAAGATAACTGTAATTTAGCAGAAACTGACTATGATTTTTTAACAGAAATAAATGTTATAATGGAAGTGAATGTTAATTCTACTTCATGCGATTGCATCAGTGTAAAAATAAAATTAAAGTACTCCACCCCCACAAAAAAAAACCCAGACAAAACAAAACAAAACAACAAACAAAATGCACGGTTACAGGATGGCGTGATGAAATCTGACGAGGCAGCCTTACTCTTTGTATTTGCCAACAACTGTATTTTTCTTCTTTAGACAACAATCTGCCAAAGATCCCAAGTTTTAATTATTAGCAACCAGTCAGTGGTATTTCCCAACCAATGATTCATTTATTTGACAAACATTTAGTCTTATTATGGTCATGGCATATTAGAGCCTATCAGCCAACTTTGGGTGAAGGCAGGGTACATCCTGAACAGCCCACCAGTCTGTCACAGGGCCAAATCTCGGTAAGGGGGGGGGGGGTACATGTACATCCTGAACAGTCCACCAGCCTGTCAAGTTGCCAATTCTGGGTGAAGGGGGGGTACATCCTGAATAGCCTACCACTCTGTCACAGGGCCATCATTCACGATCATTCACAGCCTTTCTCCCACCTAGGGACAATTTGGAACTGCTAATTACTGTAATGTGCATGTCTTTGAACTGTGGAGAATGAGGAAGAAAATCACACATGCACGGGGAGAACATGCAGACCCTCACAAAGCCCTGGAATCAAACCCAAGACCTTCTTGCTGTAAAGCAGGCATGTTAATTACAGTACTACACCACTAGGCCGCCCCAGAACCATTTATAATATAGTTACATTTAAAAAGGGGTCGGTGGTGTAGTGGTTAGGGTGCTGGGCTCATGATTGGGAGGTTGTGTGTTTGAATCCCAGTTAGACCCCCACTGTGCTAAGACCCCTTGGCAAAGTCTTAACCACAAGTGTGCCTCTGTTCACACAGCAGTATAAATGGGTACCAGTAAAAATATACTGGGAAGGTAACCCGCGATGGACTAGCGTCCCATCGAGGAGGAGTTGAACTCCTGGTCGCGTCACGCTATGGAAACCGGGGATAAGCACCGGCCTGATGAACCACTATGGCCCGGGTGTAAAAAGCCCAAAGGACTTTACCTTTTACATTTAAATGGTACTGCAGTCCTAAACCCATCAGGTGCCTCATTGACCTCTCGTCTTTCTGCTCTCATGAAGCTAATAATAAACATAATGGCAGCTTGTCATCGTACTAAGAAAAAAATTTTAATGGAAAAACTTATTTTAAAATACACTGACACTGGAAACTCCTTCGTTCATTCAATGTCTAAGCCGCTTAATTCTACAGCCACTCATACTCAAACCGAGGAGCAATTTGGAGCAGCCAATCAGCTTACTGTGCATGTTTTTTGACTGTGGATGGAAATTGGAGTACCTAGAGGTAACCTACGCAAGCACAAGGAAAAAAAAAAAAAACATGCAATCTCCACACAGAAACGCCTGAGCAAAGGAATCGAACCCAGGCCTTCTTGCTGGGAAACCACTTCCTTCATTTTTAAATAAAGTTCGTATGATGGTCCCTTTGCAAAATTTCCTGTGTTATCTAACATTTTTTCATTGGTTTTTAATTATAGGGGTGTTCTCCAGAAACACACCTGGGAATAAACTGTTATTATTAAAAGGTACCAACTCTGTTACTGTCAGAGCTGAAGTTTTGGAAAAATGATTAACACTTTCAGACCAATCACATTTCAGATTTTATAGTACTGCATATGGGAAATGATTGGATTTTAAAATCTGTATAAGAGCGTAAATTCATATTTTAAAATGAAGTGTGAATGAAATCGATTATAAAAGTCACTGAGACTAGAAATGGATTTTCAGTTCTTTTCTCAGTTCAGGGGAAAAGGCTACAGTTAGTTGTCTGTGGTTATTATCTACGTGTCTCTATAGTGATGCAAATAGAAATCAGGTTTAAAAATATAAAAAAGTAGTGTGATAAAACAGTTATTTTTTTGAAGAATGGCCTCGTGTAGGTTTGTCACCTAATGTCATTATTACTATAGATAGTCCATGAATCTATATCTACTATAGATAGTCCAACTGACAGATACAAAGAAGATTTACTGCGAAAAGGTGGCCATATTACCCTCATTAATATCTGTGGAGCTGAGCAGCTCCTCCTGTTCCCTGATGATCGGAGACATGGGTACATACGTGTTTTCTCCAGATTGAACAAAGTCACTGCAGAGAGACATCACGAAAACATCATGATCTGAACTACTACATATCGTAAATGTGTCCAAATTCATTTACGCTTCCGCAAACCACCGTTCATCACCGTCTTCTACACTTCTTTATTCAAAAGGTCAGAAGAAAGATCTCGGTTTTCAACCTGGAGTTTCTCTTCCGCTGGTAGCTGTTGTACAGGCTTCTAAATCTGTCCTTGTTGAAAGCATCTGTTAAGGACTTGTAGAAATGCTCTCTGTTGTTCTTCAGGTAATTCAGCAGGTCTCCATGATGGCAGAATTGAAAGATCAGGTAAATGGGACCTGTCAATCAAATAGCAATTACTATTTGATTTGAGTAAACAGTATAGAGTACAGTACTTATAAAAGAGCAGTTTTTTTATTGCATGGTTTGTGTACCTGTGCTAGTGCAGGCTCCGAGCAGGTTCACAATGTTAATGTGATGTCCAATATAACTTAACATCTTCAGTTCAGACATCAAGGCTTCTTTCTCCACTGCCTGGTGCTTCTCTAGACAAAACACATCATCCGTAAGCTTATGTAACGCAGTAAACTAAAAAAAGTTATAGTTTATTTCTTGCTTACAGGATTTATCCAGAAAAAATTTCTAAACACTTGAGGGATATCAAACAGTCAAACATAGTCAAAAGGACCACTTTGTGTTATTTTTTGATAATTTATTTTTCCCCCAGAGTTACTTACTGTTCTAGTGAGAACTCGTAGACAATAGAGACATTTAGAAAAGTGGAACTCTTTGAGAAAGTTTTATTCATTGTAAGACGTGGCATAATACAAATACTGAAGTATTTCTTACTTTTCATCATTACAAACTACTAAGCTTTAAAATAAATTGCACTTAAAAATTAGCAATAAACACACACACACACACACACACACACACACACACACACACACACACACACACACACAAAACAAAGCTGCTTTCAGTAACAGGAATGTTTCAAGTGTTCATGAACTTAATGAGAGTTTGCCCTATTGAACATGGAATTTACCATGAATGATGTTTCTGCTATGATTGGTTTCCCATTTTTTCTGCAAACAATGCAGCAATAATAATAATAATATGTATAAATAGATCATACACACACACACACACACACACACACACACATATATATATATATATATATATATCTTCTTTTCTTTTCGGCTGTTCCCTTCAGGGGTCGCCACAGCAAATGATCTGCCTCCATCTCTCCCTATCCTCTGCATCTTCTACTCTTACTCCAACGACCTTCATGTCCGCCTTCACCGCATCCATAAATCTTCTCTTTGGTCTTCCTTTGGGCCTTTTGCCTGGTAGTTCCAACCTTAGCATCCAACGACCAATGTACTCACTATCCCTCCTCTGTACATGTCCAAACCATCTCAATCTAGCCTCTCTGACTTTGTCTCCAAAACATCTAACATGTGCTGTCCCTCTGATGTACTCATTTCTGATCCTATCCATCCTCGTTACTCCCAAAGAGAACCTCAACATTTTCATCTCTGCTACCTCCAACTCTGCCTCCTGTCTTTTCCCCAGGGCCACTGTCTCTAAACCATACAACATCGCTGGCCTCATCACCGTCTTGTACACTTTTCCCTTCATTCTTGCCGATACTCTCCTATCACACATCACACGGACTCTTTTCTCCATGCATTCCAACCTGCCTGCACGCGCTTCTTCACCTCTTTTCCACACTCTCCATTGCTCTGGATTGTTGAGCCTAAGTACTTAAAATCCTCCACCTTCTTTATCTCTGCCCCCTGTAACCTCAAAGTTCCTCTTGGGTCCTTGTCGTTC
>CM045734.1:23393563-23508563 GCA_024760905.1 Plotosus lineatus | reverse complement strand
TAATTGATGTAGGGTTGTTTTATGAGATACAGTAATGGTATTTAAGGATGTATAGTACAGTATGAGCGTCATACGTCACACATCACTGTAACAACTTACGTTCACTTTCAACTTACGTTCGACTGTCCGGAACCAATTAAAAACGTAAGTCGGGGAGCGTCTGTATATGAGTGTAGACAGTTTTTATTCATTTTGGCGATGGAAATTGTTTGTGTACAGTATAGCTGCATCAAGATTAAGCTGAAAATGCCCAATTTTTCCTTTAACTTCATTATAAATCCTGTACCAAGTTCTATATTCTCACGAGGAAACTCCAATTTCTGATTATATTTAAAATCTTTGAAGTCAATGTAGATGTAGTCGTTATCGGATGGTCCCAACATCTGAATCATCTGGATCTGTGCTTCATAACCTGGCTTCTGTTTATGGATTATAAAGAAACAAGAAACAAGAGTGTTATGAATGTAAAGTTGGACTTTTATATGGTAATTCATTCTTAGTGTCCATCATGCAAGAGTGAGGAAGAGGAGCTTTACGTTTTTGCGGATGAAGTGAAGCAGGAGGATGCTAACCAGTGTAAAGGCAAAAGCAAACAGGCTGCAGGCCACTATCAGAAGTAAAGTGTTGGATGGAACTAAAATGCAGAATAAACTGAATCAATCGCTCAGTGATAAAATCAAATGTAGTAATAGTTTTCAGATGTGTGGCACAAACTTACACATTTTCACAAGGATTTGCTCACTGCAGTTTAAAACTGTATCATTATAATAATGATTAGAATGTCTGCAGCATTTTACAAAGTGATCACTGAGATCGTTCAAAGATCGAGAGACGACAACTTCCCTGTGGCAGAACTTCTCTGACTTGGAGTACTCTGGAATATCACTATATGCCACTTTCCACATTGAAGGATCAGTAAAACTTAAAAAAAAAAAAAGACAAGATACAGTAACTGATAAACAAAAATAGGTTACATTTTTAAGTGTCGACAACTACATTTCCTCAGAAATACCCATATTTAAGCAGTGACTCACTTGGCATTTGATGGACAGGTCATCCATGAAATGAATAAATCAAGGACACTTGTAGTCATACAGGTGACATGAGCCAGGTCTTGGAGTAACACCAACTTAGAAGTATCTGTATAAGGATGTATAATACACAGAATTTGTCTTCAAATACATATTAACTGTGCAGTCATTGAAGATAATCCAAAACCCTTTTTGTTATACTCAATAAATCTCTTTAGAATGGTGGCACAGTGGCGTAGTGGTTAGCAGGTCTGCCTCACATCAAGAACACCTGGGTGTGATTCCCGTTTCTGTATAGGATTTGCATGCTACCCCGATGTTGATGACGGTTTCCTCCGGGTACACCGGGTTACCACAGTCAAAAAACATGTACCGTAGACTGATTGGTAGTAGACCGTTCCAAATCGCCCCTTGGTATGAGTATGATTGTGAATGATTGTGAATAATTGTATGAATGTTGACCCTGCAATGGTCTGGCAAGCTGTTCAGGGTGTACCCTGCCACTGAACAAAGTCTGCTGAGATAGGCGTCCACTATTTCTTCATTCTTTGTGATAATTTAAAATTGAGTATTTAGTAAAACAATCTGAAATCTTTCTCCAAACGCAGTGACTTTTAAAATCACTTTAGACAAAATATATCAAATATAATAAAAACTAATATATGTAACCTCTTCACGTATAAATGTACAGTCTGTCTGTCTTCCTTTCGGCTTTTTCCCTTTTACTCAGGAGTCGCCACAGCAAATCATCTGATTTGCACGTTTGATTTGGCAGAGGTTTTTACATCGGATGCCCTTCCTGTCACAACCCTTTTTTTAGCAAGGGACAGAAACACGCTGACGGCTTTGCAGCTACTCTTTACGAAAGTCAGCAATGGTTCTTTTACATGAACCTCTCACCATAGACAGTGACACACGTGGCCCGCCTTTGATAACCCAGTTAGCCGCACTGGGGGGGGACAGTGACAACCTTGTGCAGAGTGGGACTCGAACCCCCAACCTTTGGATCAGCAATCCAGCCTCCTATACCACTAGACCACCACTGCCCCCTACGTATAAATGTACAGTATGGTGTTTTAAGTGATTATTAAAAATGATAAATGTTATACATCGGCTTAAGTCGTTTCGAGTTAAGTTGTTCTCGATTGTATGTCAGTTTTCAAAAAAATATAGAAAAATAAAAAAATAAAATAAAATAAAAGTCTAATAAATAAAGTTTAATAAAATAGATCTTATTTATTATGGTCTGTGCTGGCTGGAGGTGTTAACTCTCTCTTCATTCTTTGCAAGCGCTGGTGAGGAGCATGGCTGCTACCTGCAGGCGAGCTCCAGAGAGCGTGCCTGTTTCCATTCCGCAATCATCAAGCTATACATAGAAGTGGCGCGATTCCCTCCGACGTCAGAAGATTGTCCTTCCCAGTGATTCCGTTTCCCTGCTATCTAAAATAGTTGAATCTTCTTACATGGTCTCCTGCATCTTTGGGTCCAACGCATATGCTCCAGGCGCAACATTATTAACCATATTGAAAATGCATTCATGAATAAAGTACAGAACTAGGAATGGTTATTTTCTGTTTAGTCTAGACAAGTAAATTTGGCATAGCCTAGCCTAGGCTAGCATAGAGACAAGCTATTTCGATTTAAGTCGTTTTTCGACTTAAGTCGTCTCTCCTGGAACCAATTAACGACGTAGGGTGAGGTACTATACCTGTACTTTGGTTTTGAATTTGACGACAAGTGTAACTTTATCTATTTATATTTTATGCTTATCTGGTTTCCTGGGTCATATGACACGATAACAATAATACTTAATAAATAAACCTAACCACAAACAAACAAATAAACAAATAAATGAGAATCAGGATAATGACTCACATGTCACACAAACAGATATATATTCTGTGATGATTTTCCTACCAGCCCTCAGTTGGATCTGATATTGACCCGGTTCTGGGTTACACAGTGTAAATGTGCTACAAGAAAAGAAAAGAAAAGAAAAGAAAAGAACAGTAATATGGTATATTAAACCACATTAAACACATCTGAATTTATAGGCGTACATGTATGGCATACCTTTCACTCCAGAGGTGATGAGTCGCATTACACCGCACAATGGTGCTGTTCGGGGTGATCCAGTAACACTGTGCTCTTGGATGAGCGATCACCTCAGTTTGAAGGCAGAAATTTGCCTTGTCCTTCTCCTGGATTGTAATTTCTTTGGTCAGTTTCTTTATCTCAATGAAGTTATTTTCTACAGAGAGAAAATAGGCACCAATCTATAAATATTTCAACAGTTCTGAGATTGCTATCACTCTGGAAAAAAAAACAGTTATCATAAAATGCTAAAGGTTAGAACCCTTAGAACAAAAGAGGTGAAAAGAAAATGGTATTTTTTCACATCTTTAGAAAACATTTCAATAGATCCCTTTTTTGTGGCTAACCCCCCCATACATTTAAGAAGAAACAAAGGAGAGACAGCTTTAAAACCCATGGAATAACAGGAAATACCTTGTATCATGAAATGAACGCTGTAAATATAAAATGGATAAATTGTCTGTTTCATTAAAAAACTTTAAATTTTTGGTAGTTAGAATTGTGTTGTTTTTGGAAAACTCCCGCTTCCTCCACATCTTAGCAACTGATGCTCGGTAAGCAAGATTTACATTTCAAGTGACCGCAAGTTTGCACATCCTAGTTTATAGAGTGACTTATTTTACTCTTTTTTTTTGTCATGAATAACAATGAAGTAACTAAATTGATCAGCAACACGATATAAAATTTCCAAATCTAATATACAGTAGGCCCTTGACTATTCGTGGTTTTGCACCCACGGTTTGAGTATTCACTGACTGCCGAGCAACCGGCACATGATTCAAATTCAGCCAATGGCTGTCCTCCTTCCTCCTGATTGGTTGAGCTGATGTCCCGCCCTTTTTTCCTCATTCGCGCACAGGTTGTCAATGAGCCTCTTTTTTGTGTATGTTTTAATTACCAGTTAAGCTCTATGCAACTCAAACGCTATGCGTATTCTCTGGGTAAGAAGCGATAGAAAACACTGGATGTCTCTTCTGAAGAAATAAGACTTTCTCTTGAGAAACAACGGTTTTCTCTGAACTGTTGTATTAAAATCTTTTTCAATTATTATTCCAGTACAGTACCTAAGTTCATGTTTATGCGTGAGATTTTATGTTCTGTAGCATGTTTAACAAACGATACCAAAAAGATAAACTTTATTACAGTACTCTTCATGTCCTTTAAATTGAAGTTGGAGCGACGTCTCCAAGATGGCGCTGCCCAGAGGGCAACGTCGCGGAGTTCTCAGAGTCAAATTGTTTCTTTGTTCGTTTTAATTTGTTTTATTTGTTGTTTTGTTTGTCCATGTTTTGCACTATGCTCGTCTACGACCGGTCGACTCTACTACAGCTCAAAGATCGGAGTATCTTCAGGCGTGTATAACTAAGCAGAGCTAATATGCTATTAACAGAGCTAACATGCTATTAGCAGAGCTAATATGCTATGGTAGGCAGCTCAATGCGAGCCGCATCCCAGCTAGCAAGAAGCCCAGGCGTGAAGGAGCCAAACGACGACTCCGGCGCTTGGGATTGCAGCGGATGTTTTACTTCCGGGTACAGAACTTGCAGATTATCTCAATTCGCGGGAGGGCTCGGAACCGAACCCCCGCGAATGTCGAGGGCCTACTGTATCTGCTCAAATAACTTCTTTAATAATGTCCAACATTTTCCATGATAAGTGCCCCTAAAACATTTTCCTAAATTTTCGTCCTCTTTTTACAAAAAGCGCCAAGCGCGCCATTCAAAAATTCAAAAGCGCCATTCACAAATTCAAAGAATGCACGAGTTGCTCTCATTGGCTGTCTCCCAAGATCCCACCCACTGGCCTCCCATTGGCCAGGAGGCAGCTGAACGGTACCCATGCTTCCTGTACCCATACTTCCTGTTTGTCATACGTGTGAGAGAGGAGAGTTGAACAGGAATGTTGGCTCGAGAGTTTATTTTGAGATTGATCATTGCAGTGTTATTTTTCGTTATCCATCATGGACCCAGAAAATACAGAAAAGCGGAAATACAGTGACGGAGGCGATTATTTCGGAACGATACTGAAGCAAAAGGAGCATGAACCCCCCACACACACACACACACACACACACACACACACTTCTTATTGCAGAAAATAACTTTTATTCTTACCAAGGACTTGAACCTTTGTAAATGCTGTTTTTCTGTTCCTGGTCTTGCAACAATACTCTCCACTATCATTCACACTGACTGAGGCAATAGAGTAAAATTGCATCTTTATGTTAAAATATAGTGATTCTACTCCTGTAAGCTGTGGAAAGCCAAAGAAATACAGAAACAGAGACATTAGACACATGGATAAACATAGGGTGACTTACATACATATTCACCCTCTTGAGTTTTCTCTGTGTGTTCTGACTCCTTTCTATCAGAACCAGCATTAACTGTTTCAGCAGATTATGCTATTGTAGCTCTTCTGTGGGATCAAACCTTTTGCATTAGCATACACTAGTCTTCTAAAATGCATTAGTAAGCCTTGGGTGCGCTGGCCAGTTAACTAACCATCACAGTGTGGCCCTTGTCAAAGTTATTCAACTTTCAAAGTTATCCTTCTGTGCTTCAAGCACATGACCCTCGAGAACTGACTTCACTTTCTATCTAATACATTCCACTCCTTGGTAGATGCCACTGAAACAAGATAATTCATGAATTAATTCACCTATCAGTGGCCATTGGGTTTTTACTGTTATGGCTAACACACTGAATAAACTAATTTCTGGAAATACACAGATTTTGGTAGCAAACAATTCAGACACACTGAACAAACAGTAATCATAAAAACTTATGAAGGAGATATTAAAATAAAACAATTCAAACACTGTAAATTCAACATGTGTTTATGTCCAACCGACAAATACTTATCTAAGATATGATAGCAATAATCCAATTTTTTTTATACATTTACATTGTCCAGTTTTCACAGTACCTCAGTTTTGTTGTTGAAGTACCACTTCATCTCCATGGAATCTTTTGCGTTGAAGTCTGTTTTACACTGGAGTGAAAGAGACTGACCAGGATGCAGCAGAATCTGATGAACCTCACTTTCCAGCCTGCCATTGTCAAGGTCTAAACATTTAAAATTTGCCTTATTACAATGGATAAAATAAATGGGACAATTCTCCAACTCTAATAATTATTGCTTTATATATCGGTATATATGTATGGAATCATGATCTTACCATAATAATAACTGTAGGAACATTCCTCTCCGTAAGAGTTTGTGGCACAGCACTTTATATTTGACACAGGATTAGGCAAGTCCAGGTTGCTCGTGGTGACGTCGCTTTTTGCTCCTTTTACCACCTCTATACATTTACTTCACCAAGTAACATAACATCCACAACAAAGAACAACTTCTAAGTAACTCATAAATGAGTAATATTTATATTTAACATATAAAAAGTAGGATTGTTCTATAATTGTACGTGTTCGTAGTACACATCATGGTATCCGGAATAGCAGAATGGACACTTCAGATAAACAGATGATTAAAAATGGGGAAGCTTTTGTGAATGAAATTAAGACAGACAAAATATTTTCAGCTGTGTTTACTCCGAGCAGTTTAGATTAGGAAAACGGAAGATATACAACAAATGAAAAACAGAAATCACTGAGATGGCTAAAGGATAACCACCTCCTAAAAATACTTGCAAACTCAATAAGGTATAAATAATTATCCTTTCCATTGCACACATAGTTTATTGGCTTCTACATGTGATCGACTGTAATCATATCAATTAGAACAGAAATATTCATTCCAGGGCAGTGGTGGTCTAGTGGTATAGGGCGCTGGACCACTGATCCAAAGGTTGGGGGTTCGAGTCCCACTCTCCACAAGGTTGTCACTGTCCCCCCCAGTGCAGCTAACTGGATTACCAAAGGCGGGCCATGTCTCTCACTGTCTATGGTGTGAGGCATGTAAAAGAACCATTGCTGACTTTCGTAAAGAGTAGCTGCAAAGCCGTCGGCGTGTTTCCGCCCTGCGGTGGCCTGGCGAGCTGTCCAGGGTGTACTCTGCCCTCGCCCGAAGTTGGCTGGGATGGGCACCAGCCTCCCCACGACCCAAATTAGGATTAAGCGGTTACAGAAAATGAACTGATATTCATTCCAATATTTGGCAATGTAACTGAAAGCAAGCAATCAACAATGGCCGACAAGGCAATGTCAAAGGATTTCACGGATAAAGTTATTTACAAGCACATGTCAGACAATGGGTACAAAACAAAACAAAACAAAACAAAAAAATAGTGCATTATCTATCCCAAGGAGCACAGAAATGTCCATAATCAACAAGTGGAAAGTGTTTGGTACTGCTAAACCCATTCCAGATAAGGCTGGGAATGCACTTCCACCAAGTAATATTATGTATTATACATACACACTATATACATACATACATACTAATATATATATATATATATATATATATATATATATATATATATACACATATATAGAGAGTTATGAAAACAAATAGTATTTAATATATATTCATCAAAAGTATTCAATTATTATTAATCTTTTTAATCAACAAAAAGCAGAGTTTTTTGTTGATTCAAGCATACATGTACCTTAGTGTATCTTTTATAATTAATTCTCTCTAATATGGTTACTTTAAACACAAAGTATATTTACATTATTTTGTCTACTTTAGCCATATCTTTTGCCACATCATTGTGCATACAACAGTTAACAATAAAGATCAATTTAATCTTTTAACCTTTTGTTTCACTAAACTCAATAATAACAAACTAGTGATCATGCTGTTGTACAGCACAAATAACATTTCACAGTGTTTCAGGCTACCTGTAAAAAAATATTAAGGATTTTTCCATGGGCTATGATCAAGTTTATGCTTTTAACTTACCTCAAACATGTTTCATTTTCATACCAAGTAATCACTGGCTTGGGATTTCCCTCAGAAACACACTGATAATATGCCATTTTATCGGGACGAGCTTTGACTGTGAGCTGTGGCACTGATGGTCCCCCTTGAAATTATCAAAAATATATATATGATGTACAAATTCATTGTACAGAGAGATCTTTTTGTTATTTTCTGTATGTTAAACATTTTACATTAGTACAGTCCCGTGCAAAGGTGTAGACACCCTTATATTTTTCAGCATAGTATAGGTTTTAGAAAATCAAAGTTCCAAAATTGCAAACTATTTTTTTTTTGTTGCAATTAACAAGCGAGCAAGATTTTTTTCTCACTAATGAAACTTGAAATACTTGAAAGTGAAAGAGTTTCACGTTATAATAACTTGATTTTTCTATACAATCCTATAGAATTTCAAATAAAATGGTAATATTTATTGTTTTTTACTGTTGCCTTAAAACTGCTCAATTAAACAAATGAACATTTGAAAAAAACATTTCCTTTCAATATGGTGATAATTATTTCATTGTTTATTTATATATAGTTATTAAATACTGTATGTTGGCTTCGTAGTTAAGGCAATGGATTACTGATCCGGAGGTCATCAGTTCAATCCCCAATATCTCCACTGTCGGGCCCTTTAGCAAGGCCTCTAACCCTCAATCGCTCAGTTGGATAAAAATAATCATTGTACATCACTCTGGATTTCCTCTCATTATATTTTAAAGCACCTTCCTACTACAGATTTTTTTCACAAGTGATTCAGACCCTTGTACACCAAGGTATATAGAAAATTATATGTATACATTCTTTTATGTAATAATGAAAAGATCACTGAACTCACTTGCTGATGAAAGAATGTGAACTGAAATATTGGCAATTTTGCTGTTGCCACAGATCACAGTGTATATTCCATCCATGTCTCTTTCGAAAGACTCGAACAAGAGCAAATTAGATATCCCTCTGTAAACAGAATATGACAGCAGATATTGTGCTAAATAATAATAATAATAATCATCATCATCATCATCAACAATTATTATTATTATTATTGTTATTAATAATAATAATAAGAAGAAAAAGATAATAAGAAAGCTAAGAAGTAAAATAGATTTAATTAGACTTGGAGATTCATGAATATTTAACTGCTTCTTATGCACACCTTCTTTTCCAGAAACATTGGGTGAAATTGTCTGCATTGTTTGATCTTAAATGAATTTCAACCATCTGTCCAGCTACTACCTCCAGCCAAGTCACCTGAGAAGCCTGAAAGTACCCTTCGGTCAAGTTGCACAGCAAAGTCTGTAACGAAATAATGAACATACAAATAACCTGCAATAATAATTATAATATAAAAAATACATAATATCAGCATAGAATACTCTACAAAATACAATATTCAGTCTTATCCATAAATGCCATGGAGAACTGAAGAGGGTATTGTAATTTTAAGACAGCTGTGGTAAGTTCCACACTTCTGCATTTATGGATAAAATGGCAGTTCTGCTTTTATTCACACCCCGCAGATACAGTACACTCATTTACAAAGTTTTTAAATGTATGATCTTTCAAAACAGACTAAACTTTCCACTTTTCATTTACAGTTATCCATCTGCTACTTCTTTCTTTTTCTTGTTTCTGTCTCTCAGATTTTTTTTTCTTGTTTCCAATCACTCAGTTACTGTCTACACATATGATTTTAAAATAACAAATCGGCACAAATTCTAAAGAACATACAGATCTAATCATAAATACATTGGTTAGTATCACAAAGATTTTTTTTTTTTACAGTTTTCATAATGGTACAAGGCAGTTTTGCATGTTGCAGGTCCAGCTGATGCAGTGTGTCACTACACATGAGTGCTCTGAACTCCAACAGTAGAAACACTGATAAAAAAAAAAAAAAAAAATAGTTTAAGATCTCTCGAAACAACAGTCAGCTACAATTGATTTCAAGCATAGTCAATATTCTTTCTTAAATAGTATGGCATATTATATAATATATATTACATTACAAAACACATAATATGAAGAATAATATAAAAAAATGATCACTGAACATCATGAAAATGAAATTAGTCAGTGTCTCATAATTATGATTGTTAAAAAAAAAAAGAATTATTAAAACGTTTATTTTAAGTTACTTACCCCTCAAAAGTGTGTCTGGTCTTAACTGCATTGTTTGAGAGCATAACAGCGTTAACCGGCAGCAACTAAACCACAAAACTGGCTGGAGAAATGAGAGACAACCAAAGACTTTCAGTGAAACACAACGCCTAATAAAATGAGAGGCTACTGCTAGCTGTCTCCCCCCCCTTTATGTTCTTCTTTCATTCAGTGTCTGTCTCTGGTTTCCTTATACAGTTAAGGGGTTGAACTTTAAAGACAAATTATACCATTTTCAGAACCTTGCTATCGCCAAAACAATTCGTTTTTTTTTTTGTCTGCCTTCCGCTACACTGCTCCTATACAGATGGTTTGCATTTTATGTCCAAAATCTCAGTTTACAAAAATAAATACAGCAGCTTTTATACCAAATTTATTTGGGTATGCCTGTCCCATCACTGTCCTGGCTAACACTGACACAAGGCCAAATTTTTCTCTGTTAAAATGAAGCTCCAGCTCTAATTGAAAAAAATTATAAAACCTTTTTGTGGAAAGAGATTTCAGGAATCATATGAATAGAAAATGCAATAAAATGTGTGGGTTTTTTTTTTTTCAGACTTATTTTACATTGTAGTTGCAATGAAGATTCAGTGCTGCAGCAGGATTCATCCAAGTTCAATTCTGAGCTTAGGTCATTGTCTATGTTTAGTTTTACACGTTTGTCAAATGACTGCTCTACGTGGGTTTCATAGGGTTCTCCAGATTTTTTCTTACCTCCCAAAAACATTTTAATTGTGCTAAATTGCAGTGTATATATTTGTGTGTCTGTGGATGCAACCTTGTGATGAACTGGTATTCCATACTTCTTAGGGTCCAGCAATCCCAGGACAGGTCACAGATCCAGCACAATACTGAAAGAGTCATTCCTGAAAATAAGTGAATGAAAAACAACCCTCTGTAAGGAGAGTTTTGATTAGACTTTCGTAACTCTTTTTTCTTTAAATAGCAAACCAAGCATATTGTGTTTCTAAATACAGGGATCCTACTTCGTACCTCAATGAATTGAACAAAAACAAAAAAAAAAACAAACAAACAAAAAACCCCGCAAACACACAAAACAAAAAAACAACCCAGAACCTCCCATCAAAACTACTTACATTGTTGTGAGGTGCACATCTGGTGCACACCTGTGCACTTGTGCATCTGTATGTGTGTGTGTATTTATATTGTATTTACTTTTTCTGCATTTTTTTTAGTTTAATTGTTATTATAAGCATTTATAGCATTGAATATGTGTTTATTGGTATTATTATACACACATGTACGTATATGTCAGTCAGGGGACCAGGGTGATCCAACTTCGAGGAATTCGGTGGTTGTGGGGGGATCTCGGTCACAATGAACCGTGGAAAGTGAGGGATCCCTGTATTTGGTCAAATGAAAAATTACTGATGAACGTTTCCAGTTTCTATTAATCAGTATTGCACTGCCATGTTATCACACATGCGCACGATCGTTCCTACTGTCACGTGGCCTTGTTTTTGTTACTGGAAACGCATACAGAACAAACCTAGTTAAATAGGTGAATAAAAAAATATATCAACCCACTGACCTGGGCTGGCTTCGCTGGAAAACTAAGCCAGCTATCTTATTTGTCGATCCGTATGAAATTATGTATGTTTTAATCTAGACATTAATGATCAACATTTCAAAAACGGTCTGGAGGTTTAATCGACTCAATGCTGGCAGAATCTTCGCTTGTTTGTTTGTGCTTTAATTGAAGCCCTACTGAGCTTTGGCAATAATTGCAACGTTACCCATAATGCATTGCAGCGCTTGTTGGTGCTTTTGCTAAAGGGAGCCCGAGAACAACAACAGCGGAGAGCTGCCTTCTCTTTACTCTTCTTTTTGCATTTAAACGTGCACGGAGATTATTTTTTGAAGCGCGATGGCGGTCTAACGGTTCCGTCTGGATGAGCCGGTTGATATTTGCTTGCAGTCCTCCTCCCAACCCCACGCGTTTGGCTGGAATTAAAGTGTTTTAGGTCTCCCTATGTTTGAGCCTCTTCCGGCGGCGGTGGCATCAGCGGTGCCATGAATAGTGGACTCCCGGTCTCTGCTGCTCCGCTCGGCGGTGTCGGAATACCGGGCGTCAAAGTAAAATTCTGTCGCTACTATGCGAAAGACAAGACTTGCTTTTATGGAGACGATTGTCAGTTTTTGCACGAAGATCCGTCCACGGTTGGTGCTGTGCACAGCGGAGGACCAGGAAGCAGCGGCAGCCCGGTGACTTTAGCTCTCCCCGGCGGGGCAGTGAGCACCGCGGCGGGGGTTGTCGGAGGGTATCCGCTGGCTGTGAACGCAGTACCGTCGTGTCCGAGCGGAGCTCCCGCGGGTGTTGCCAAAAAGAGTGATGCTCTCGGGCCTGCAGGAGCTTCTCTGGACGGCCAGTTATTGAGCAGTAAGTTTGAGCTTTTAAGGACACACGGCGAGTGAGGCCTACTCACGCGCCTTTCTGATGTGTCGAGACTTGACGCGTTTCCGTCGAATTGTAGTACAAATCGAGACCGTGGCTTCTGAGAGGCCTAGTTTCCCCTCACCTTACTCAGAGCGATAAGAAGGAAAACAAACACTGGTGTGGTCGTACAAACACACTTTGGTAGTAAAGTGTAACAGTTCAACGAATAAAGCTTTTGTTTTGTTTTAAAAAAAAAACATTTTAATAACTGTGCAGACTTACGAAAATCAAACTACCACCTGTCATTGTTTTCACTGAAAATGCACCATCGCTTTGAATCTATAGGCTGCATGATAACACATTCATTAACGAATACTGTGTGTTGCTTGTGTTTTTTTTTTTGTTTGTTTGTTTTTTAGTTGAGGCTCAAATTTAGTTCGACTTGATGTTAGTTTTTACCGCGCGATTGAACGAGGTGTCTTGATTATTGCAACATCAGCTGCAGAAGCTTTATTTTTTTTCGTGTTTATAACTGTTTGACCATCAAAATATTTTTAAGTAGTTAATAGTGCGTCTAAATATGCCATCACTCCATAACAAATATGTAGCATGATTATACAATGAATTATTTCAAGTACATGACGGTGTTTTGTTTTTAAGAATGACTGCAAAAGCTTAGCGCGTCAGTTGACCAAACCGGTGACGTCAGAGACAATCGTGTTGCTGATTGGCTTAGGAATCGTTTGGCAGGTTTGAGGTGTTTGTTTTGTGCTCTTCCTAATAATAATAATAATATGAAAACTCGAGGTATGAAAGGGATAGTTCTTGGGGTGTGAGTTCTGGTTTTTTTTTTTTTTTTCGAAATTAATAAAACGATTTCAAGTTGGAATCTGAGTGACAGGTCACGGTTTATTGCAAACTCAGGAGTTTGTAGCACGTTTAACTTGATTGCATCTCTGCATTATAGTCGAAGGTGCTTAAAATAAACAGACACTGGCCTGTCTCAAATAAGAATGCAGGATTTGACAAAATTTGAAAGCAGTTTACAATTTTTTTGTACAACACATTTTTTCTGAGTAGAAGCAGATATTCTAGCCTTTCAGGTATGTGATGAAAAACTGAATTTTTCCATGTTGGGGAAAAAATCTGATAGTTTGTAAAAAAAAAAAAAAAATGACCTGAACAGACAGCCTGTTATCATCTTTCCTTTGATATTACACTTGTTGAAATGTTTTTTTGTCATTTTCAGTTGCTGCAATGGAAGGTGGAGCACTCAGTGATGCAAATCTGACCAACTCTTATTTCAGCAGCAGCTTTATTGGCGTCAATGGGTTTGGAAGCCCCGCTGAGTCCAAGTACTCAATGATGCAGGTGTGTCTACCTCTGTGTGTGTGTACAGTGCAAAAGTTTTTGTCCCCTTACTGATTATTTTTTATTTTTTTTAACTTTTTTGCACCTGTCACACTTAACTTTTTCAGATCATCAAACAAATTTAAACATTACACAAAGATAACCCAAGTATTCAAAAAAAAAATGCAGTTTTCCTGTTGGGATTTTATTTGAGAAAAATCCTATTCAAATCTACATGATCCTCTGCGAAAAAGTAATTGCCCCCTTGTTAAAAGTTGAGGTAATTATGATTAATCCTATTATTGGGGAAAACTGAGTTCAATTTCATGGCCACACCCAGGACTGATTGCTGCCAGACATTTCTAATCAGGAGATCCTGAACATAAAACCTGTCTGACAAGGTGAGGTAGGCCATACTGAACACGCATCATGCCGCCGATCCAGGAGCTTCAAGAACAAACAAGAAAGATTATAGAGATGTGTCAGTCTGGGAAAGGATACAAAGTCATTGGTTAAGTCTTTGGGACTTCAGGGGACCACTGTCAGAGCCATTATCCATAAATGGAGAAGCCATGTAACAGTGGTGACCCTTCCCAGGAGTGGCTGACATACCAAAATTACTCCAAGAGCATGGCACCGACTAACCGGAGAAGTAAAAAGGATCCAAAAAACCACTTCTAAACAACTACAAGCCTCACTTTCTTCAGTTAATGTTCATGACTCCAGCGTCAGAAAGACACGAGGCAGAAATGGCATCCATGGAATAGTTCCCAGGTGAAAGCCACTGTTGATTAAAAAAAAAAAAAAAAGAATATCAAGGCACGACTCACTTTTGCTAAAAATCATCTTGGACATCCCCAAAGCTTTTGGGAAAATGTTCTCTGGACAAATAAAACGAAAGTTGAACTTTTTGGGAGAAATGCATCCCGTTACATTTGGCGCAAAAGGAACTCTGCATTTGATAAAAAGAACATTGTGCCAACAGTGAAACATGGTGGTGGAAGTGTGATGATCTGGGCCTGCTTTGCTGCTTCAGGACCTGGGGGACTTGTCATGATCGATTGGAACCATGAATTTTGCTCGTTACCAAGAAATCCTGGCGAAGAATGTTTGTCCATCAGTTCGAGATCTCCAGCTAAAGTGCACCCGGGTTCAGCAGCAGGGCAATGATCCGAAGCACACCAGCAAGTCCACTTCTGAATGGCTAAAAAAGAACAAAATAAGGGTTTTGCGGTGGCCTAGTAAAAGTCCTGATCTGAACCCTATTGAGAAGATGTGGCATGACCTTAAATAGGCTGTCCATTTTGAAAACCATCCAATCTGGTTGATCTTGAACAATTCTGCTGAGAAGAGTGGGCCAAAATTCCATCACAGCTTGACTGCAGTTATTACTGCAAAAGGTGGTTTAACCAGCTATTAGATTTAGAGGGAAACTTATTCACACAGGTCCTTGTAGGATGTTTATTCCCCCCCTTAATAAATGCAATTGGCCCTGAAAACTACATTGTGTTTCATCTTTGTATAATTAGGTTTGCTTGATCTGAAATGGATGACAAGTGACAAACGTGCAGAAATGTCAGAAATTGGTTCGGGGCAAAAACTTTTGTAAAGATATATATATATATATATATATATATATATAAAATGTGTATGTATGTACAGTGGTACCTCACATTACGAAAGACCCAACAAACGAAAAATCCAAGTTATGAAAGCATTTACCTAAAATGTCTGTCTCTGGATACGAAAAAAATTCACATTACTAAATGTGCCAGCTCAAAAATTTAAACAATGCGCGAGTTGCTCTCCCATTGGCTATCTTCCAACACCCCCAACCCACTGGCCTTCCATTGGCTATTATGGAGCTGCATCTCCCTAATACCCATGATGTTTTTTGTGTGCCTTTGACCCATTGTTCGCCATGGAGATGCAGCTCTTTCCCATTGGCTAATATGGAGCTACATCTCCATAATACCCATGATGCTTTTCGTGTGCCTTCGACACATTATTGGTCACGGAGATGCAGCTCTTTTCCATTGGCTATTATGGAGCTGCATCTCCATAATACCCATGATGCTTTTCGTGTGCCTTCGATCCATTGTTCATCACGGAGATGTAGCTCCATCCCATTGGCTATTATGGAGCTGTATCTCCATAATACCCATGATGCTTTTCGTGTACCTTCCACACATTCTTGGTCAGAGTTCTAACACACGTAAAGGACAGAGTTGCTGTTGTTTTTCGAGTGTGCTCATTGCAACTTTTATATTTTTTTGGCTCAGGCTTTTAACCTTGCATAAACATTTGTAAGATTATAACTCTGCTAAGAAGACATGGTCAACACACACGCTGTGTGTGCACACACACACGCGTGTGATTCCCGGTGAAAGTGATTCCTGGTGTGAGTGAAAAGAAGTGGGCTCGTCGCAAAGGGATATGGCCAAAACCCTTCTCCCATCGGTACGACATTGAAGCCGAAGGAGGCCTTAAAAGGCATACTTTTATAATTTTTAAAGTGTTTAGGGGGTAGTATTGGGGGCCTTGGAAAGAATCGGGCCTTTTACATGTAAAATGCTACTCAACTTACGAAAAAAATCAGGTTACGAAACCACTTCTGGAACGGATTAATTTCATAAGGTGAGGTACCACTGTATATGATTTACAGCAGGGATTGAAATGCAATCAAATGACAATTTTTTTTTTTTTAAGGTGATGAGTTTGATGCAGGGAAAATTAGTAAGTATAAGGTTCTGAGTAGCTTTGAGAAGAGTCGTATTGCGATGACTAGACGACTTTATTTGTGTACCTGTCGTCGTGTTCCTAGTGTGCAGTAATTAATGCCTGGCAAAGCTAGTCCAAATCAGAACAACCAGTGCTCTGGCAAAAAGGTCATGGGCTGTCAAGGCTCAGTGATGTGCATGGAGTGAAGACTTTTTTTTTTTGCATGACACTGCTCTGTGCAGAAGGCATTTTAGTAGTGTGCAGTTTTAAACTTGAATTCAAAAAGTCAGTTTAATGCCATTTTTGTTTAACTGACTTCAAGTGGCTTGTTAATTAGAGACTTGAGTAAAACTCAGCAAGTACAGATTAGCGTTATATTATACTTTTACTTTATACATTTATAAACCCCACCCCAACGACAGACTTGAACCATAATTGTGATGCAGTACTTGAAAGGATATAAACTGAGAGATGATTTAGATTTTTTAGTGATCGCCACCTAAGGATCGCCGTTAACTTGCAAGATGGCGTTCATAGCTAATGCTGCGTTCATGATGCCGCATCAGCGGGGGTGGATTCTTATAAATATTAACATTATAGTTCAACCGAAAACATTCTCAAATATATTTCAAACTACATCTGCAAGTACATGTGCTAAATACATTTACAAATTGAGCTAAAGTTATTTATCTATTCAAAAGCACAAACAAATATTAATACATATTTACAGCACAAAAACATACTATTAATTTTATAAAAGTACTGAGCATTAGGCTACAGATACAGGCTGGATGGCTTATGATTATTTTAGCCATTCATTCTCTGTGCGTCAATGTTTGTGTTCTAACACATGTGCAGGAGCCGAAGGCGGTACTAACAAACTGTGCTTTATTCTCACATTCGCATGCTGTTTGATTGACAGTGTTCAGCTATTATTGCTTACTGATATTATGTTTATATTGTATTGGGTCAGCTCGGGCGTGCACATGCGTAGTGGCTGTTACACGTTAACTTTCGGTTTACTTCCTGACTCTAGTCATGCGGAACTTATCTCTGACTTTCTCTTCAATAACAGTCATTAAGTTTATTTATAAGATTGTGAATACACAATTTCTTGTCCGGCGGAACTCAACTCCTGTGTGTGTGGGGGGTGCATGTGCAGCCCCCCCCCCACCCCACCCACCCCCAGCCTACGCCCTTGATCAGCTGCCTTCTGATGTTTCAGCAGCTGATACCGGGTTGGGTAGCACTGTATTCATTGCAGTCTTTGCAGATATGCAACACTGCAGGTGGTTGGCGAATCGTGCATTGAGAGTTTCAAACGTACACGCACAAAAAAAAAAAAAAAAAAAAAATTATATATATATATGAGAGCAGAGAACAAGTGCATGAGAGCAGAAAACAAGAACAAGTGCTGGAAAATCTAGAGAGGTGGAGGTATGCCCTGGAAAGGAGAGGAATGAAGGTTAGCCTCAGAAAATCAGAATACATGTGTGTGAATGAATGAGAAGGACCCAGGAGGAACGGTGATGTTACAGGGAGCAGAGATAACGAAGGTGGAGGATTTTAAGTACTTAGGCTCAACAATCCAGAGCAATGGAGAGTGTGGAAAAGAGGTGAAGAAGCGTGTGCAGGCAGGCTGGAATGGTTGGAGAAAACTATCCGGTGTGATGTGCGATAGGAGAGTGTCAGCAAGAATGAAGGGAAAAGTGTACAAGACGGTGGTGAGGCCAGCGATGTTGTATGGCTTAGAAACAGTGGCGCTGAGGAAAAGGCAGGAGGCAGAGCTGGAGGTAGCGGAGATGAAAATGTTGAGGTTCTCTTTGGGAGTAACGAGGATGGATAGGATCAGAAATGAGTATATCAGAGGGACAGCCCACGTAAGATGTTTTGGAGACAAAGTCAGAGAGGCTAGATTGAGATGGTTTGGACATGTACAGAGGAGGGATAGTGAGTATATTGGCAGTAGGATGCTGAGGTTGGAACTACCAGGCAGAAGGCCTCGAGGAAGACCGAAGAAGAGATTTATGGATGTGGTGAAGGAAGACATGAAGGTCGTTGGAGTCAGAAAAGATGCGGAGGACAGGGTGAGGTGGAGGTGGATGATTTGCTGTGGCGACCCCTGAAGGGAGCAGCCGAAAGTAAAAGAAGAATATATATATATATATATATATATATATATATATATATATATATATACAGACAGTAAAACCTCCGCTGACGAACGCTTAAGCTCACAAACTTTTCGCCTCAAGAACATTAAATTTGCGAGCATATAGTCTGCTGACGAACTAGTTTTCGGCGGACGAATCAAACCACGCGGTCGAACAGCGCCACGGTGGCGGCCACGAGAAGCTGACGCACGCTCACGGCGTCACAGTTCGTCACCCCCTTTGTTTGAATGCGGAAGTGGTTTGTGTGTGATAGACATTTTGGACCATATTGAGTGTACTTTTGCTATTATGGGACCGAAAAAGACCCCACCACAGGCGGAGATCATTGAAAAACACGAACGAGGTGTGCGTTTGTGTGACTCAGCGTCCCAGTACCAGTACGCTAAGTCTACCATTGCTCCCATCCTTAAGAACAAGGAAGCTATTAAGGGTGCGTGTGTGGCTAAGGGTGTTTCCAAACAGTAGGCGTTTCCAAACTCTCCTTCCAAACAGTAAGTCCCTCCCTCCCTCCTCCTCCCACTCCATTCCATCAAGCCATCAACTACCATCACAAAGGTAAATAAAACCACTTTATTATACAGTACAGTTTATTTCTTTAATTACAATACAATAGCACATTTATTATACATAAAATAAGGTATATTTTTGTGTAGTTTTAAGGCTTATTTAGTAGAAAATTGTTTTATGGGGACCTGGGAACGGATTATTCTCATTTTAATGGTTTCTTATGGGAAATAAATGTTCGGAAGACGAACTTTTCGCCTTACACACACTTTCTGGGAACCAATTATGTTCGTGAGCAGAGGTATCACTGTATATTCATTCATGAGCGCATGTATTATTGTTGATTGACATTTTTATAATATTAAAGTGTACACAGACATCTTACCCCCTACTTCCTAGCGTACGTTTTATACGCTTAGGAAAATGTTGAATGACCCCTTGGTGTTAACCAGTAACGTTAACCACACTGTTAACTTTGACGGCAACGTTAACTAACGACGTGACTAACCATGCTTTGAACAACGCAGATTTAACGCTTGGTTAGCTAACGGTGGGTTCAAAATTTAACCAGCCGTTAGGGGTTAACCGGTGGTTAAAATAACCGTGTTTTGAACAAGCGGCCCCTGGTTGTTTCTGTTTATTTCAATACATGTTTCACAGAGGGTCCGAATAATCTGAACAACCAAAGAAGTTTCACTGATACAAATGTCTTTTCTTGCATGTTTTTACATTTTACTTCCTGCTCAGCTATTTATTTCGACCAGGGATGTTGTGTTGTATTTTGTCATCACCATCATAATTATCATTATTTATTCATTTAGCTGTATGAGAAGGGGAGACACGCACACACACACAAATTATAAAAGTGCCTGGAATTTCAGAGAAGCTTTTAACCACCACCTCTCCACGCAGTTCGTTTTTAAGTTTTAATTCGAGAAAATCTATCCCTATAACACACATGGAGTATTTTGTTTAATTCGTTTTATTCACCAAATACACTCTTTCGTGTTGATGGCATTTATTTCCTGTACAAAATGTAAGATTGTTGTTAATGGTGTTCAGTGTCTTCTTCTTTTCCTTTCGGCTTTTCCCTTCAGGGGTCGCCACAGCGAATCATCTGCCTCCATCTCACCCTATCCTTTGCATCTTCTTCTCTTACACCAACGACCTTCATGTCCTCCTTTACCACATCCATGAATCGTCTCTTTGGTCTTCCTCTAGGCCTTTTGCCTGGTAGTTCCAGCCTCAGCATCCTATTACCAATATACTCACTATCCCTCCTCTGTACATGTCCAAACCATCTCAATCTAGCCTCTCTGACTTTGTCTCCAAACGCCTTACATGTGCTGTCCTCTGACGCACTCATTCCTAATCCTATCCATCCTCAAGTACTCCCAAAGAGAACCTCAACATTTTCTATCTCTGCTACCTCCAACTCTGCCTCCTGTCTTTCCCCAGGGCCACTGTTTCTAACCCATACAGCATCGCGGCCTCAACACCGCTTTGTACACTTTTCCTTTCATTTTTGCCGATACCCTCCTATCACACATCACACCGACACTTTTCTCCAACCATTCCAACCTGCCTGCACGCCGCTTGACTCTTTTTCCACACTCGCCATTGCTCTGATTGTTGAGCCTAAGTACTTAAAATCCTCCACCTTTCTTATCTCTGCTCCCTGTAATCTCACCTGCTCCTCTTTGGTCCTTGGTATTCATGCACATGTACTCTGTCTTACTGAGGCTAATCTTCATTCCCCTCCTTTCCAGGGCATACCTCCACCTCTCTAGATTTTTCCTGCACTTGTTCTCTGCTCTCACTACAGATTACAATGTCATCTGCAAACATCATAGTCCATGGGGAATCTTGTCTAACCTCGCCTGTCAGCCTGTCCATCACCATAGCGAACAAGAAGGGGGTGAGAGCTGACCCCTGATGCAGTCCCACCTCCACCTTGAACTCTTCTGTCACAACCGACAGCACACCTCACCACTGTCTTACATCTCTCATACATGTCCTGCACCACTCTAACATACTCTCTGCCACTCCAGACTTCCTCATGCAATACCACAGTTCTTCTCTCGCACCCTGTCATATGCTTTCTCCAGATCCACAAAGGCACAATGCAGCTCCGTCCTGACCTTCTCTGTACTTCTCCATTAACATCCTCAAGGCAAACACTGCATCTGTGGTGCTCTTTCTGGGCATGAAACCAAACTGTTGTTCACAAATGCTGACTTCTGCCCTTAGTCTAGCTTCCACTATTCTTTCCCATAACTTCATCGTATGGCTCATCAACTTTATCCCTCTGTAGTTGCCACAACTCTGCACTGCCTCCCTTGTTCTTAAAAATGGGCACCAGCACACTTCTCCTCCATTCCTCTGGCATCCTCTCACTCTCTAAGACCTTGTTAAATGTTCTTGTCAGAAAATCTACTGCTACTCTCTCCTAGACACTTCCATACCTCCACCGGTATGTCATCTGGACCAACTGCCTTCCATTCTTCATCCTCTTCAATGCCATCCTCACTTCACCCTTACTAATCTTTGCTACTTCCTGGTCCTCAACAGTCACCTCTTCTACTCTTTTCTCTCTCATTTTCCTCATTCATCAGCTCTTCAAAGTACTCTTTCCATCTTCCCAGCACACTTCTGTCATCAGTCAATACATTTCCTCTCTGTCCTTTATCAATCTAACTTGCTGCACGCCCTTCCCATCTCTATTTCTCTGCTGTGCCAACCTGTATAAATCATTTTCTCCTCCTTACTTTCCAGCCGAGCATACAAGTCATCAAACGCACTCTGTTTGGCCTTTGACACTGCTACCTTTGCCTTACGCCTGTGTCTCCTGTACTCTGTTTACTCTCTTCGGTTTTCAATGCCCCACTTCTTCTTAGCTAATCTCTTCCTTTGTACACACTCCTGCACTTCCTCATTCCACCACCAAGTCTCCTTATCTACTTTCCTTCCAGATGACACACCAAATATTCTCCTACCTGTCTCCCTCAGCACATATTCGCTGTAGTTGTCCAGTCATCTGGAAGCACTTCCTGACCCCCCAAAGTCTGTTTCAACTCCTCCCTGAAGACAACCCGACACCCTTCCTTTTTCAACTTCCACCACTTTGTCTTCTGCTCTGCCTTTGCCTCTTCACCTTCCTCACCATCAGCATCATCCTGCACACCACCATCCTATGCTGTTTGGCAACACTCTCACCTCGCTACTACTTTGCAGTCACTGACTTCCTTTAAATTACATCGCCTGCACAAGATGTAGTCTACCTGTGTGCTCCTACCTCCGCTTTTATAAGTCACCCTATGTTCCTCTCTCTTCTGGAAGAAAGTATTCACCACAGCCATTTCCATCCTTTTGCAAATCTACCAACATCTGTCCTTCATGCTCCTGTCCTGGATACCAAACCTACCCATCACTTCCTCGTCCCTCTGTTTCCTGCACCAACATGTCCATTGAAGTCTGCCCCAATGACCACTCTTCACCTCTGGGGGTACTCTGCATCACTTCATCTAACTCCCTCCAGAATCTCTCCTTCTCTTCTCGCCACATCCTGTCTGTGGGGCATAAGCACCTAACAACATTGACCATCACACCTTTAATTTCTAACTTGAGACTCATCACTCTGTCTGACACTCTTTTCACTTCTAGAACATTCCTGGCAAACTCCTCCTTCAAGATGACTCCTGACTCCATTTCTCTTCCCATCCACACCGTGATAAAACAGCTTAAACCCTGCTCCTATGCTTCTAGCCTTTGCGACCTTTCCACCTGGTCTCCTGAACACACAGTATGTCCACCTTCCTCCTCTGCATCATGTCAGCCAGCTCTCTACCTTTTCCTGTCATAGTTCCAATATTCAAAGTCCCTACTTTCAGTCCTAGACTCATGCATTTCTCTCTCTCTCTGGCAACGGACACGCCCCGCCTCTCCTTCTTCGACGCCTTCGACCAACAGTAGTCCAATTTCCATCAGCACCCTGTTGGTTGACGGCACTGATGGCGGTCGTTGTTAACCCGGGCCTCGACCGATCCGGTATGTCATTCTTTCTTGTGATTCGCATAGTTTATTTGGCATTTGTTTTACGCCGGATGCCCTTCCTGACGCAACCCTCTGCATTTATCCGGGCTTGGGACCGGCGTGAGGGAGAGACACTGGTTTGTGCCCCCCCCTCACGGCTGCATTTAATGGTGTTCAGTGTCCTCAGTCCAAAAGTGGAGTCAGTGTACAGTACAGGTTTATTTTTGTCACACTGTACTTTGGGCATTTTTTATTAAAAGAAAATAGTTAAACTTTTGGACTGGCTCCAAGCTCATCAGTGTCACTGCTCTCTCACAGGCAACTCAAATTTGTTTGTTCACCATGCTCACAAAGCTCTTGCATCTGTCAGTGTTCCCCTGTTTCAGCAGATTTCTGGTATAGTTTATTTCCTACATACTGTATTTTTTCCTTAGGTACGGGATGCGTCTTCCTAGGTTGAGAACTGCTGCTGATGCCTTCCTTCATATTTTTGATTAAATCAAGATTAGACGTTCACAATGAAGGAACGTTAACGTGCTAGAGATGCCAACATGTCTAGAACCTCTAGAAGGTCAACATCTTCACTTAACATCATGTGACCTTATTTCAGAAAAACACGAGCAGTAGTTAATAGCAAGAGGCAATAAAAGTTGAAAAATTGACTTGTGCTATGATGTTCATATGTTTGTGAGTGATGTAATGTGTAGTTTTGTGTAATCTGGCTCTTGTCTTGTACATGATCAACATGGCTGTCACTATGGCACATTTCTGTGCTTTCATCACGAATTGAAAAGTGTTTTCAAAAAAGGTGACGATAACTACAGGTCTGATCATATGAAGTGCTGCAGCAGTGTCAAAGGAGAATGGTATGCGTCTGTTGGATGGCATGCATTACCGGATGCACAGGGTTATTACAGATTTTCTGGTTTGTCATGGGCAGCTTTTTATTTTTAGGATAAACTGTCCTATGATGCGAAAGTGGAGTATCAGGACCTAGGCTCTTGAGGGATGTCTAGTAACAATAAGCCCTGAGAGAAACATGCTGAAAATACATCAATGTGACTTCATTGCACCGTTCTGCTAACAATCTTGCCCGCAACTGGATAATGAAAAGGGTGACTTAACTCGTGATCGCTCTACCGTTGAAGATGAAGACAATGATGTCAAACATTTCTGTTCACACCGCCATACTTCTGACATCTGTGTTGGCATAGATGTTCAACAGTACAGGGATCCCTCACTTTCCACGGTTAATTGGGACCGAGATCCCCACAAAACCATCAAAATCCATGAAGTAGGACAGACCCCCCCCCCCCCCGTCTGACATATATGCACATTTATGTGTATATATCAATAAATACATATTCAATACTGTAAATGCTTATAACAAACAAAAAAAAATAACATAAGATGTAAATTGAATATAAATACACACACAGACATACAGATGATATTGCATGAGAAGACCACATGCACGCACGCGCGGAGATGTGCGTGCACAAACAGATGCAACAATGCAAGTATTTTTGATGGGGATTTTGTTTTTTTGTTTGTTTAGGATTTTTTTTTTTTTTTGCATAATTGGCCTTGTTTTTGTGGCAGTTTCCCTAACTTTTCCCCCTATTGTTCCTTATTTTCCTTATTTTTTAATTTGATGAATATTTTTATATATATAAAATACGCGATGCACTGAAGCTGCATGAATTGAAGCGCGAAGTAGCGAGGGATCCCTGTTCATTAATTTTTTAGCAATTGGTCCATCCATGGTAGAAGAGGTGTTGTAATGTGTTCTATCTAAAAGGAGGCAGGGTTGTAGATGGTGAATCTTTTGTTCTTGTACATTTTTCTTTCACTGCCATCCAATTCATGTAACTTCTACCAGCTCCTCTGTATGTTTGTCTGTCTGCCAAGGCAAATGAATAAAATGGAAATGTTTACAGATTCTTAAACCTGCATAAACTATCATGATGTTCGGCTATTAATCCAGTTTCCTCCTGATGACGTTCTTGAACTATTAGCTACATGCCCTTGCAATTGCCCAAGGAAGTGCCCATTCTGTACACATCTGAAATCCTTCCAAAAACATGCATGTATACAGACAAAAAGAACATGGAGTCAGATGTAAGGCGTAACACAAATGTGTGTATCCACTTCCATTTTCAACGATTGTACAATTAAGTATTACAGTGAAACTTTATAGACGAAACAGAAAAAATATATAGGAAGTTTAAAAGTGTATTGTATTCATGATGCATGTTTTCTTGAAATCTAGTTTATAATATTGGAGTGAATTATGTGCAAAGATGAAAGAAGGCTTCGAAAGGGAACGTCGGGCCGTGCACTATTGATTTGTGATTCAAGTTCAAGCGAGTGCTTGTCAGTGTGGACACTCACTCGAGCATCAGACTGATGTTAATTAAGTGTATGTACGTGTGTGTGTGTGTGTGTGTGTGTGTGGGGTGTTTAGAGGATGACCAGCAGCAGCAGCTCTCCAAGTCTCCTTAATGACGGTGCCAAGAATTTCAGCCACAGCGCTCATGGTGAGCTACAATCTGCTGTTTGCTGTTGGAGCGTAACACTGTTTACTGGCCTCGAAATGTTTCTCACTGCGTGTTTTCTTTTTGCAGATCCTGTAACGTCTCCCACTTCCTCTCTGTTTAGCGACTTTGGTGCTTTGAGTTTAACTCAGAGGCGGAAGGTGAGCCTCTTTACACATTTTTCCATTATTGGTCCAGAATATATTTACTTATTCAGTGTTGAATCATGGCATGACTCTCAAACCCTGTTACAAACGTTTCTGGGTTCTTATTATTGTGTAATTTTAAATGTTGTAGCCTGTGTTCAGTAACTTTAAAGGGCTTACAGGGAATTAATGATAAAATAAATTGTTTTAGTTTATTTGTAATTATGTCTTCACCCTTCAGATGCATTTAAGCTTCAAAATCTTTTGTGGTGGATTGTTGAGAGTAATATCTTCAGTTTAATTTTAACAGCCCAGGCTTCAGAGTCCTAATGGGACATTTAGTTAATATTTATTTGAGGAGTTTCCCATGTCAGCTGTTCAGTAGGTTTTTCACTGTGATATAATTCTCAATTAATTTGAGAGAAAAAGGAGGGATGAGTGTTTATAGCTGCTATAATGTGAGTACCTCTTTCATTCATGTTCCAAAATATAACACCATGTAGTGGGTTCTAGTATAAATAAATGGTGAAGTCGCTGGCAGATTAGGGTAAAGAGCAATAAAACACGCCATGAACACTTCTGCGCCATTGCGTTTAAGTATGTATAGATGACTGCGATTTTTGTCATGTAGGCTCCTAATCCTGCTGCCACAGAATTCATCCCAAAAGGGGCACCACGCTTGTCCACAATGTCTCAGGCGGCTGTGCCGACATATCCCTCTCCCCTGTTTCCCCATCCCGGTATGAGCGGCTCAGCCGCAGCTGGACTCGCACCAGGTGACTATATCTTTCTTTCTCTCACTCTCTGGTTTAGTTTTATCATTTATTTTTGGAGATTTTAACTTTTAGCCCCTTCGACCTACAGGAATGTCTTTGTCTGCTGGGTCATCTCCCCTCCACTCACCCAAAATCACTCCCCACACTTCACCGACTCCCCGGCGCCGTAGCCACACCCCTAACCCCAACCCAGCCAATTACATGGTGCCCACCACGGTGTCAGAACAAGGAGGTGCTGCCCACATCATCCAAAAGGAGACTGTAGGAGGAACCACCTACTTTTACACTGATAACACCCCGGCCCCCATGGCTGGAATGGTATAGTCTGATGTCTGGTTTCTGTCACTCTCTAGTAATATTCATGATATATTCTATAATATTCACTTTGGCGCAAAATAATTAGCTTGTTGTCACAATAGGTGTTTCCAACGTACCATATCTACCCACAAACAGCACCTCACGTGGCGTACATGCAACCCAAAGCCAACGCTCCATCCTTCTTTATGACTGATGAACTCAGACAGGTACTCTCTCATACCGGTATTTTATACTGCTTTGTATTGCATTGTGGAAGAGAGTTTTAAATAAATGGACCAGTGTTTTCATTCTAGCAGTGGTGTTTTTACTAGACTGTTATTATGGATGGATGAAAGTTTCTGATTTCAGGTGTTGCTCAGACTCTATAAAGGCTGTCTTGACTGAATAAATAAGATGCACAACCACAGTCCTGGCAAAAGTAGCTGTGCAACTCTAAATGTATACAAAGCACAACATGGGATTAAGCCAATTCTGATTCGATTTCAGAATCACAAGTGCTGTGTTGTATGCATTTTTTTTTTTTTTTTTTGATGTTTGGTGCATGAACAAACAACGTGATGTAAATTGCTGTGGTATGGGGGGGCATTTTGGGAGGTGTTGTTATTCATACTGGTTCAGCGTATTTTATTTTTATTTAATGTTTAAAAAAAATACAAGACCGGGCATATTGCTATGTTTTGTGTTCTGTTGTGAATATTTCAGATTTGTATCATTATATTGTTTTATTATAATTTTGCAGTGGCCCAACTCTTTTGGAATTATTTTTTTGGTTCTACCAAGTTCATAAAGTTCCACTGAGAAGACCGATTTATTTAATTAGCTTTATAGAATCATTTTGTGAGATGAAGACTTGTACAGTTTGTAGTTAGAGGACAGTGGAACTTTTATTAGTTTTGAACTTTTTTAGATTTTTTTTTTTTTCCAAACCAACACTTTGAATCAACCAACAAGTTCTTAATGTGTGGTACATTTTTAAGTTATGTGCTTCAAACCAGTTAAAATTCCTGTCCAATTTAATTGGCTGTTCCATGTTTTAGTGATTTAAATACGGTCATGTTAAGCCATTAATTTTGTTTTGCAATGAACTGTGTCCACATCCAAACTTATAATCTCTCTCATTCCTCAGGAGTTGATTAACAGGCATTTAATAACAATGGCCCAAATCGATCAGTCCAAAAACCCAGGTGAGTATGATACAAGTGTGTGCTGCTAGTGCTGATGATATGAATGTTGACTGCTCTTTGTCTGTGGTTTTTGATGCTGTCTGAACTGTCTGTGGTTGTGCTTTTATACACCTGGTGTCTGAACATAACCCACTGTCTAGGACAGGGGTCGGGAACCTTTTGACTGAGAGCCAAAAAAACATGTTTTAAAATCTAATCCTCTGAGAGACAGGGATCCCTCCCTACTTCGCGCTTCAATTTATGCGGCTTCAGTGCATTGCGTTTTTTTTTAAATAAATAAATATTCATCGAATTAAAAATAAGGAAATTAAGGAATAGGGGGAACGTTAGGGAAAATGCCACAAAAACAAGGCCAAATATGCAAAAAAACTTTAAACCAACAAAAAACAACCCAAAATCTCCCATCAAACCTTGTTACATTGTTGCACCTGTGTGTGTGTGTGTACATATATATATATATATATATATATATATATATATGGATCCCCCGCTACTTCGCACTTCAATTAATGCGGCTACAGTACATTGTGTTTTTTTTAAATAAATAAATATTCATCGAATTAAAAAAAATCAGGAAATTAAGGAAGAATAGGTGGAAAAGTTATGGAAAATGTCACAAAAACAAGGCCAATTATGCAAACAAAAAAACAAAACCCCGAAACAAACAAAAAACAACTCAATATCTCCCATCAAAACTGGATGCATTGTTGCATCTGTGTGAGCAAGCGCATCTGCCCGCGTGCGCGCGTGTACGTATGTGTGCCGTCTTCTCATACAATATCATCTGTATGTGTGTGTACAGATGCTCCCCAGCTTACGAATGAGTTAGATTCTGGACGGCCGTTCTTGGATGAATTTGTAAGTCGTTACATGGTATTCTTTAGAGGGGAACGTATGTTTAAACCTTGTATAAGTAACCTATTCGAGTTTGCACTGTATACAATCACAATCTCTCTCGCTCTCTCTGTGTCTCTCTCTCTCTCTCTCTCTCTCTCTCTCTCTGTAATCATCTGTACATATCATTATGTCCCGAGTTTAAACTCCTGGTTCCTCTCAAGCACAGCACAGTGGATCTGATCTGATTTAAAGAGAGTTTCACTCTTATCCAGTTCATTATAATACTGGAGTCAATTTGTTTCTTCTTTGAAAGTTTTGGCAGGAGTTCAGAAAAAAAATAAAGTACAGCCATCCCTTGCCACTTCGCGATTTGAGCATCGCGGTCTTGGTACATCGCGGCATTTTAATAAAAAAATTAAATAAAAAAAAATTCATAAATTCAAAATTCGTGCTGAAACTCGCATGTAAGCAAGCGGAAGGCAGAGACCCAAGGCAGGCTGTGTTCATTGTTTCTAAACGACAGACTGAAGTGCCCCTCCTCCCCAGTTCAGGCAGGGACCGCCCACTCGACTCAATCTCGCAAGCTGATTGGCTTAGATGCGTGACACTATTACCTCCCGCCCACTCAACTCAATCTCGCAAGCTGATCGGCTTAAACGTGTGATGCTGTTGCCTCACACCCACTCAACTCGATCTCGCATGCTGATTGGCTTAGACGCGTGACGCTGTTGCCTCGCACATTCCCGCGGGATTTTTTTGTGATTTTGTGATCTTACTGTATAGCGTTTGTAAACGTCCTGCACCGCGGAGAAAAGCTACTGTCAGAGATGTGTACAGTAAAGTATTATATATAAATATTATTTAAATATTAATACATTACAGTATTTACATATGCATAACTGTGTAACGTTTAATATACACTTCTTGATATTTTATAGACACGAAAACATATAGAAATGAGACAACGTGGTAGAAATGGGGGCTGGGGGCGGGGCGTTCCTACTTCACGGTTTTTCGAATATCGCGGCCAGGTCTGGTCTACATTATCGACGATATTCAAGGGATACTGTACTTCTTACTATTAATGTGACTTCTGGTGCTGCATGGTTTTCCTGATGGCTTTGTACTCTGGTTGATATGTGGTGAGGTTCAGCTTCATGCAGGCGTTTAGGCTTCCATCTTTTAAATGTGGCCACAGGTTGGTCTAGATGTTTTTCAGGTGAGAAGGAATGCTTGCATGCAGATGTCGAGCCAAACATGCTCAATATGGCAAGACTCACACACTGCAGTGTTTGGTATGTGACAGGAAGCGTGTCCAAAGTTTTGGCAATCAGCTGGTCTGCGGGTTGAAGTTTTTCCATGTCTGTCCATTTGTGTTTGCTTGCCAGCTCTGCTTGGCTTTGTGCAAATGAACTGATCAAAAATGAGAAAATTTACCTCTTTACCCAAAAACAACTTATGCACACTGTGACTGTTATAATCCAATAAAATTAGAGTTTCAAGATATTGGACCTGCCCGCATACAGAAAGGATTGGCTCTCCGCTGCATGTCTCAGTGACATGTAGCATTGAAAATAGATGTACTGTATAGATTTAAATGTGAGATTTTTTTCATTTGTTTTATTTGATGACTTTTTTGTGTATCTTTATTTAAATGACAGTGAAATTATGTATTCATTATTCTGTTAAGAAAGGCCACCTGACTAATCTGAGAGCCAGATACGGTCATTAAAAGAGCCACGCCTGGCTCGCGAGTCATAGGTTCCCGACCCCTGGTCTAGGATGTCAAAAGAAATTTATATAGATTTAAACATTAAACAAAAGTCATATTGTGTGCGTTTAAGAAACTGAAAGGATATCTGCTTTGAATTTTTAAAACTATGCTTATTAGGAGTCCCATCTGAGGTGGACAGCTACCACAGCCTGTTTCCCCTAGAGCCTCTTCTGCCCCCCAACCGCCTCCAGAAAACCAGCAATTTCAGTTACATCACTTCCTGTTACAAGGCAGTCAACAGCAAAGACGACATGCCTTACTGTCTCAGAAGGATACATGGTGCGAAATGTGACAAGCAACGAAGCACCGGATATTCATGCAATGAATATTAAAAGCAAATGATCGTATATAAGCGAGTGTTGCGCATTGTTCCTGTTTGCAGGCTTCCGGCTGGTGAACACTAAGTGTATGGTGCTGGTGGACATGTGGAAGAAGATCCAGCACTCCAATGCTGTCACTCTACGCGAAGTCTTCACCACTAAGGCGTTTGGAGATCATTGTAAGGAGATATATAAAATGCATGCATGGTACACGAACTGTACCCAATTTCTAACCGGTCCAGGCTAAGTTTCTCAAAAGTATTGCAGAACAGAAGTCATGGCTCAAGAGTAGCATGAGCAACACCTCTCTCTCTCTCTCTCTCTGCTTTCACAGCATTGGTGTTCTCGTATGACTTTCATGCTGGGGCTGAGACCATGTACAGCAGGCATTTCAACGACCCAACGGCTGACTCTTATTTCACAAAGAGGAAGTGGGGTGAGGAATTTATTTATATATATATATATATATATATATATAATTTTTTTTTTTTTTTCACACCCTGAAATTCTAAAAAGATCAAGCCTGCTGACCACTAACAGCATATCTTTCAGTACTTTCTTATATGCTGTTGAAATAATGAAGTGAGCCTCATTTGATCCGTTTGTTTAGTTCAAACCACTAGTGAGGTTTTTTCTTTCTTTCATTGTTTTGATTGGATGGATATTACACAAGAATTGTGGGATTGCTCAAATGAATTCTTCTAGCAGCTTGAGGGCACAATCATGAATGAGACGTAATGACAGACATCCGCAGTGTCTGTTCTCGTGTTCGAGAGGACACACTGAATAGAAGTGCTTACAGTGTCTGTGTGTATGTGAAAGTAAAGTGGGGAAAGAGGAAACGGTGGTTGAAACCGTTCCTGATCCAGGTGTGGTACCTGCACCAATAAGAGCAATGGAGGAAGCAGAACTCGCCAGTTTCTGCATGATAATCACCAACTGCGGTAGAACCCAGGAGATTTTGATAACCGAAATAGCATGTTGCAGTGTAATGCACAACAAGCTGTTTTGTGCAGCAGCACATTATGAAGGTTGCTGTTTATGATTGTGATGCAAACAGAACACCTGAACTTTACTCGTGCATAACTCATTTTCACATTACTGTTTGATACTGTAGCATTTAATGCATGATATTTGTATGTTGTGCATCAGCATACAATTGGCTGCATGTCAGTGGGATCTATACCACAGCAAAGCTGAGCTCTTTGCTCATTAATTTCCTGGAACAATTTAATTTCCTAGATTCATAAGTTGTAACTACTCATGACACGGATGTGGATGAAGCAGAAATTTTATTTATTTTTTTTTTTTTAAGAAAAAAAAAAATGTCCACTGAAGAGTTGTGGCCTCCCAAGCAGAACTCCAGAACATTGAGGTTTTTGTTCGTTTTTTTCCATCTGTTTTTCCCATCTGCGCTCGCTTTTTGCTCATGAAGCAACAGCATGAACACATTGAGGAAATGCCTCAAGCATAAAACAAAACAAAACACCACACCGCATTGCGTCTTTTTACCCCCTACCAAAACAATAGCTAACTCCCTTGTCTGCTGCACCTGTGTCTTTTTCACCACATTTTTTGAGGTCATGTGGTTTGATTTGGCTTTGATTCCTCAGTCCTCTGAAGTTAATAATCTGCTCAACTTTGAGAGATGTATATGTATACATACACGCATATGGGCAGACACGCCGTTTCTTCTGCTGATCGAATATTTTTTAGCTCCAGTGATGTGCTTGCGTGTTGTTTTTGCCCTGGAATGCTGCTCATGGTTTTGAAATAATTTGGAGTCGCGAGAGTCTTGTGTTGATGGTGTTCTATCATTTTACACCATATTTTTATTGTGGAATTGCATTTATACACAAGATCACTATGTAAGTATGAGTAACTTTCTACAGAAGTCCTCTCCAATAGAGAGCGTGTGTGTGGTGTGTGTTCGTATAGGTCCGCATGAGCCCCCTCCTCCTCGACAGCATGCTGGTCTGCTGCCTGAGTCTCTGATCTGGGCCTACATTGTGCAGTTGAGCTCTGCCCTCCGTACCATCCATACTGCTGGCCTGGCCTGTCGGGTCATGGACCCCAGCAAGATCCTCATCACTGGAAAGACTCGGTATACATGCACAATTTCACACACGCATGTATGCACGCACCTTTACTACTGACCACCTGTATCCATTTGAACATCAATTACACTGATGCATAATGGCATCAAAGTAAACATAATCCTTTTTATCAAATGCAATGATTTAGCATTTTTAATATTAAAACAGGACTTCAACCCCCTCTCCCTCCCACAAGACACTTTTCTGTGCTTTAGCATTTTACAGGAAATACTAAAAGGGAGTCTGTGAGCATCTTCAAGAAAAGAAAAAATAGATTATGTGGGTATATGGCTGTTTTTTGAAAAATATTCACATACTTTTATCAGTTATTTGATATTTTGAACTCTACAAATCCTATGCAATTTTCAGAGTTGTTTCACTATTTATTATAGTACTATTAGTTTATTATAAGAGTTAACATGTATGCTGCATCTGAAACATTTGTTTCTTAGTTTACTTTAAAACAGTGTACAGTAATCCAGATTATATCACACCGTATGCTGTGGTAATGCAGGGATCCCTCTCGGCATCAGGGCCTATATATATATATAAAAAATCTAATTTTTAAGGAAGAATAGGGGGAAAGGTAAGGAAAACGCCACAAAACAAGGCCAATTATGCAAAAAAAAAAAACAACCACCCCATGAACAAATAATAACCCAAAACTGCTTACATTTTTATGTGAGGTGGGTGGGTGTGGAGTCTACTTTGTGGAATTCGGCTGTCGCGCAGGGGGTCTCGGCCCCAATTAACCGTGGAAAGTGAGGGATCCCTGTACTTGCACATTTTGATATTACTTTTTATTTCATTCAAAAATGTATGGTATGGAAAATTTTTATTCCATGTGCTGTCTATAACATACTTTTTCATAATTTTAGCAATTTTAATTATATAATGCTGGGGAAAGTTGGCCATTAAAAACAAATGAACAAAAACTTGTATCTAAATAATCAATTTGCATGTATGCTTGATGCCTAATAGAAATGCATGTTATTGCACTTATTTCCTGTAATTTAAAACCACTCCACTCAAAAACAATTTGTTGTACTGAGAAAAGGCTTGCCATCATTCATAGGTGCAAGTTCCACTGTTTATTTTGAAATGTGGTATTTTGTGTCGCGATAAGGTCTTTGTGACTAATTCAGCAAAGAGCCAGCATGTGAAAAGTGAAGAAAGTTCTAGAAAATATTTTTGCAGAAGTTTGAACGCCAAGCATCTGCATGCAGATTCCAACTCATTTGAGGCAAGCTGCTAGCGCCATCAGAAAGATTAAGCTGAGTTGTTTCATGTCACACTTGTGCTACATCACTGAGAGGAACATGTTAGGAATTCATCAAAAGAAGGGATGTGAATTTGAATGGAGGATTTTAGGGTGGACACAGCACCTATTTTAAACAAAGTGATTTCATGAATGAAGAGAATTGGAAGTGATGCAACATTACACTTGAAATACTTTGGAAGTCCAGATGTTTCCAGGGCAGTGTCGAGGCTTTATTGGAACAGCTGCTGGCAGAGTGATAACAGGATAGGGAGATCAGAGATGTGCAAACATTTTCTGATAAGTTGTGATCCCAGTTTGCGGTCTGCTCTGCGCACACCCACCCACACACACACACGCATATATACATACACACACACACACACACACACACGTACATGCATACTTGCCACGCGTCATTGATCTATGTGCCTACTTTTAGTGGAAGAAGCTGCTTCAGACTTTTTACTTGGTATGAAGTGAATGCAGAAGTTTTATTTCGGTTTAGTTTTCTGTTCCTGAAATGGCATGCTGGAGATGATTAATACATTTATTTAGTTCAGGTGTAACTGCAGTTAAACTCATCTCACACACAAATATGCACCACTAGCAGTCACATCTTGGTAATGAAGTTTGATATTTTTTCTTTTTAATATAAATTTAATTTGGCTTTTTCAACTCTTCTTGTACACAATGGTTTCCGTCTGATTCATACCTCTGTTGATGGGTATATGAGGCTGAAGAAGTAGAGTGGCTTCTTTAAGAGCTGAATCAACTTCAGACTTTGAGAAAATGAGTAAATGAATCCCCTGTGTTTCACAGATTCAAAGGGCTGATTACATCACACACAGAACCAGTCAGAACAATATCAGTTCTCAAATGTTCGTACTCCCAGCATGCAGCCCTGCAGTCTGAAATCCGAAATAAAAACTCAAAGAACTGAGCTGAATGCACATATTCTGATTTTATGCAGTGTACAGATGTTTGTTTTGTGTAAAAACAAACAGAAAACAAAATAATCATCTGTACATCACATAAAATGTGAATATTTGCATTCAGCTCAGTTCTTGGACTCATCTAAAGAAAGTAGGAGTGTTTTTCCTTAATCACAGATTGGAAACATGAACGTCCATATTCATTTGGACTGGTCCATTTTTGGAGTTGTACTTTTAAGTTTATTACCAAGCATCAAGCCAGTGATGGGCATGAATGAGACAGCTGTGTCAGTCATGTTCCATGTTGGCGGGACTCTGCTAATTTTGCTCTACCATGTTAAATTCAACCTTTCGGCCATAGCTCCAATTTTTAAAAAATTAATTCAAGTGTCAAACGTGCGAACCATTCGCTGTGACGACCCCTGATAAAGGGAGAAGGCCGAAAGGAAATCTCAATTCAAGTATCAAAACCGAATAAACTTCAAATAGTTCAAGCTGAGAGAGGGGAAAGATAGAAAGAGGAAGAGTCAGAGAGTCCAAACCTTCACCAAGCAGCCACCACATTTTCCAAAAAAAAAATCTATCCACACATGGACAAATCTCTCACATTTCTAAAAATTATCTTAAACAGAGGGTAAAATCCGTGGGCTTTTTTTTTTTTTTTTTTTTTTTTACACCCAAGCCATAGCGGCTCCTCAGGCTGGTGCTTATCCCCAGTGTCTGTAGCGTGAAGCAACTAGGAATTCAACTCCTCCTGGATGGGACGCTAGTCCATCGCAGGTTACCTTCCCAGTATATTTTTACTGGTACTTATTTATACTGCTGGGTGAACAGAGGCACACTTGTGGTTAAGACCTTGCCAGGGGTCTTAGCACAGTGAGGGTCTCAGTGGGATTTAAACTCGCGACCTCCCGTTCATGAGCGCAGCACCCTAACCACTACGCCACCGGCCCCAGATACAGAGTATGATCTGGATATTCTTTAAAACTATATACCCCCATTTCACTGGAGCGTGGAATGCAATGATCGTGGCGGAAAGGCGCGGAACGCATTCTATGGAGGAGCTTTGGCAGTTTTACATGGAAAATGGCTCAAAAACCTATGGAAAATTGTACCTTCGGAACTTTCACACAATGTTCGGGAAAGATATGGAAAGACCGCGATACAATGTCGGAATACATGAGTAAAAGCGTTCGGATTATCTTCGCAACCAGTGCAGATTGCAAAGGAGGACCTTCCAATAATTCACAGAACATTCATGGAAAGCACTGAACACTCCAGGAATGACTACGGCACTACTCCATTTTAGAAGAAAGAGCTATGGAATGATTGAGGTACAGGCGGAATGAAGGCAGAACATTCACATTCAACATGGAATGACTGCCGATTTTGCCTCGTTGAAGCGTGGTTACATCAAGTATTCCTCAAAGATCAAAGGATTTGCTCCTGATTCCGCCTATAAATACACGGATTCGACCAAGGAAGCTCATTCTCTCATTTATACCATGTTTATAATTTATGTTTATAATGCACAATAAATTTAAAATTTAACATATGTTAAGTTTAATATCAATAATGTCAATCTGTTCCTTTTATTTGCGCCTCAATAAATTATTCCAGACTAAAAACCATCCACACACGTCCAATCCACAGTGATTATAACTTTAAAACTTTATTACATGAACAGGAAAATGGAAAAAATAAAGTTAATGAACTGGAATAATTTATAGTGGAATTGACTTCCTTGAGTGTTCCGCAAGTCTTCCGTGTTATCCGCAACCATTCTGCAAACTTTCCGTGGGGATTTTGTGGCCGCTTTTGACCATCCGGAAGAGGGGGGAAGGCTAGCGGAATAAAAGGAACAATCATGGAACGCTTGCGGAAACACTGAGGAACTTAAGGGAACTCTGTCGGAAAATTTTTCGCAGAAGATTTTGGCCTGCCGGAAGCGGAGGAATACATTCAGAATCATGTGGAAGGACACGGAAAATGACGGAACGACTGAGGACCGTTGGAGGATGACGAAATTTTTGCTTCCACGAGGCTGCCGTGCTCCAGTGAAATGGGGGTGTACGGAAGAATTATTGAAGCTGCACTCTGCCTTGTATCATAAGCTCATTCATAACTTTAGTATAAAGTAGCAAGTAAACACACCAAGGGTAAGAAATTTCGAACCTGTTTGGTGGTTAAAACCATATGGAATTACAAATGTACATAATGTTTTCAGTTGTTTAAAACAGGAATTGTATTTTTTTTTCCCCTTTTTTTAATCTCTCATTCATTCTTTTCAGGATTTCGGCCATTTTTTAAAAAAATTGCAGCTAATTGTAACGCAACTCATTGAACGTGACTAAAACGTTATTTGTTTGAAGTGTCTCAGTGTTTGTTTCTTGTTTATGGAAGTAAAGCAAATTAAGCCCCCCCCCCTCTTGTTTCTTAGATTACGGGTGAACTGTGTAGGAGTATTTGATGTCTTAACATTTGACAACAGTCAGACCAACCACTTGGCCCTTATGCCCCAGTACCAGGTAAAGCAACAACGAGAAAAAAAAGTTGTGGGTGGAATCGATGAGCAGTGTTTTCCCCTTTCTTTGCATTCACTGCTGAAGTGGCTATGGGCACGGCTGCTGACCCCTAAATGTACTTCAGCCACTGCAGCATGGCTGCTCTCTTTTCTGCGTGCGTCTGTGAGTGCATATGAGCTTGCATGCATGTGTGTATGTCTATTCTCTGTTTTCGATGGGTTCAATGCAAAATTTTATTTCCCATTGGAAAAAGTAGTTTTACGATTATTTTTAATATAATTGAATCACTTGTATGTATAAAAAAAATGGACTGGTACTGAATAAAAAGAGTTTATGAAATTATTTAAACTGAACTGCACCCTCTTTGTGCCATCCTTCTCTTGCAGTGTTTTTTTTTCTTTTTCTTATTATATTCTCTCTCTGTTTCTCTCTCTCTGTGTGTGTGTGTGTGTGTGTGTGTGTGTGTGTGTGTGTGTGCATGTGAGATAGCAAGCAGATCTGATCTCTCTGGGGAAGGTTGTGTTGGCGCTGGCCTGTAACTCTCTAGCAGGAATTCAGAGAGAAAACTTGCAAAAAGCCATGGAGCTCGTGTCCATTAACTACTCATCCGACCTCAAGAACCTCATTCTGTGCGAAAGCTCTTTACCACGTAGCTCCACACACACACAGCACACCATCAACTAATAGTACAATTTCAAGCACAATCGCAAACACTGCAGGCTAAATATATATCCACATACGTGTGTGTATGTGTGTGTGTGCGCAAACTTTGAGTGACGTGTATGTATGTATCTTTGTTCTGGGCCTTCAGGTACCTGCTTACGGAGCAGAGTCGCCTACGCAGTGTCAATGACATCATGCCCATGATTGGCGCCAGGTTTTACACTCAGCTGGATGCTTCACAGATGAGAAATGATGTCATTGAGGAGGATCTGGCCAAGGTATGAAAAGCTTGATCAAATTTCCCTTTCATAGTTTCTTTATCAAAATCTGACTGGCGCACGTGTCTATTTAAAGTGGTTTGTAAGATCTTACTCCCTCTTTTGATCAGTTATGACCTGTTGGTGTGTTTTCTATAACATCCCCCCAATTTTAGTCGCATCCAATTGTCTCCTGTCAAGTATTTCCTTTCTCACAGCCACCACCAATCACAGAAAGGGTGTAAGCTTGCACATACCTCTCTGTGACGTGCAATGCTGCCAGCCACCGATCTGCTGCACATTCGTGTTTGAGTGTGACAGGCTGCCCCCAGAGTGAAAATGCTATTCATTCTTCATATAAATAAACTCACAGATGCCTATGATTTTGCTAATGTACACGCAAGTCTAATACAATGAATTTTTCGGACACTTGCTTCTAGTATTTTGAGGGAAAGAGTATCCAAAGTCAGTGCGGTGCATTGGTTAATGTTGCAGCCGTAAGTTTTCTGACCATTGACTTTAATCTTCCAGATGTCTACTTGTACAACCAGGTTTTATTTTTAGTTGTTTGATTAGAATTCAAGAGAAATATTGGTTGGATTTAACAGCCAAACTGTTTCGCTTACACCAAAACATTTTTTTTCTTATCTACAGAATTGGGCTGCGTATGAACACCCCCCCCCCCCCCCTTCCCAAGTGCACACGCACAATGGAGAGTGAGCAGATTCTGAGGAGATTTTTGCTAAATTTGGCAAAAAGTGTACAGTCGGCCCCCTACTCACGAAATTAATCCGTTACAACGCCTTATTCGTAATGCGGAGTTTCGTAAGTAGGGGCGCATTTTACATGTACAACGCCTGATTCGTTCCAAGGCTCCCAAGACTACGCCATAAACCCTTTAAAAATTATAAAAGCACACCAATTTTGTATGAAATGTGTTAAAAGTAAAAAAATTATTTATTAAACCATTTAAACATTTTATTAACATATGTATTAATTAAACCATTATTAAACATTTTTTATTAACACACGCACACCTGTCTCTCTCTCTCTCATACACACACACACACACACACACACACACACACACGATACAGTAAACATTAAATGTGTATTGTATACACATTAAATGTTTATTGTGGCGCTGCGGGCTCCGCCCACACCAGGACGCCGGAGCATTTTAAGACATGGAATTCAAAGTGCATTCCCTGCTTGACAGATCGGAGGTCCAAACTCAACTTTAATTTGATTCTTTGAGGGATTGGCGGTCCAGATGAGCCGTATTTTGCTCATATCTGCCATATTTATTAAACATTTACTGAATTAAACAACTTGGAAAACTAAACAAAAGGGTTAAGCCTCCTTTCATCTCTGACTGACTCTGTAGGCAGCTCTCTCTCGTTCTAACACACACACAAAACTCGGGTCCCGCTCACATGCAACATGCAGCTAACAGAACAATTCTATTTAAATGTTTAAATGGACAGGATGTTGTATCTAAAGCGGAATCGCATTTGAAAGATCAGAGGTCCTCATTCAATATTAACTTGCTTCCTTGCGTGATTGGAGGTTTTCTCCCACGGAGCGCTCTGTTTTAATATCGTGCCAAAATAATCGCGTCCATCACTGTATTTCCGCTTTAAGGTCTTCTTCTAGTTCAATATCGTCCCGATTGTAGAGGGGTTTCGGCGATAACGAAATATAACTCTGCATGATCTCAAAACAAGCTAACAGTCAACTCTCCTTCTTGCGTGTGACAAACAGGAAGTTTGGGTACAGGAAGTATGGGTAACGTTCAACTGCCTCCTGGCCAGTGGGGGCCAGCGGGGCGGGATATTGGGAGACAGCCAATGAGAGAGCAACTCGCGCATCGTGTGAAATTTTGACTGGTGCGTTTGACTTGTGAATGGCGCATTTGGCGCTTTTAGAAAGAGGATTTTGTTTTCGTATCCCGGGGACGAAAACTTAGGATAATGTTTTTCGTACCCAGGCGGTTTCATAAGTAGGGGGCCGACTGTATTGGTTTTAACTCGCGGATTACATCTTTTAACCACATAAGAGAAGTGAGAATTCAAGGGAGTATGTGTTCATGTACATGTTCACAGTACAGTGTGAAAGGAAGGGAGATGTGATAGCTTGGAGACTTTGCTTTACTGGTTGTGAGTGAGTGTGAAACTGTTCTGCAACTCGGCACCACCTTAAATACCCTCTTGGGTGTGAGTAGTTCCCGTCAGCTGGCTATCTTTTTTTTTTTTTAATGTGATAAAAACACAACTGGCCAAGAAACCTGGAAGGAGGAAGGAATGTTCCAAAATTGGTCACATGTATTAGTTGTGAATATGAGGGTTCTCTTTTACCACATCCTTAATGAAATAAATTCTATTTATTGAAGATTGCATTTTTTTTCTTTCTTTAGAAAGATAAGAGAATAAGATTGACATATCATTTAAAAATATTCTGGCCTAAAAGTGGTCAAGATTTTAATTGTGTATAACTATGTGGCGGCATATACATTCCTACTGTAAATTTAATTGCTTAAAATCTGAATTTTCACATTTTTAATTTCATAGTTAGTCCGTTTGCTGAGCTTCATAAGATGGCTTATAGCTTTCTCGTTCATGTTTAGTCATTGTTTCATTCATTCTTAGCCACCAAAAGTTGATATTAAAAGCTCGAGCTGATAGTTATACCATGTGACTGGTCTATGGAAGTTGTATCATTAAGGAGAGTTCTGTAGTTTGTTGCTAGAGTCGTGCACTCATTGGAGTTGTTTGCTTTTTTTTTAATCACTTGTGAGAATTTAAAACCTCCAAGTGGATGGATAAGCTTGGAACAAAATACTGGTGCGGTTAGCCAGGTGGTAAAACCATCATTTAAAAAATGAGTTGGTGTGTCTGCTTATTAACAGTGTTTGTGAACAAAATACTGACCACACCCATAGACATGCTGTTACCGTGGTGCACTAATAGGAAACTATATATGGACCTTGAAGTGAAACGTTAACATCTGATCTGGAAAGACCTTTTAAAGGTCAAATGTCAGTCATCATGGAAAACCCTTCAAGTGTTTTTTTTTTTTTTTTCCTACTTTGTTGATAGACTATAACATCTCGTAACTGGAGCACATGTGTGTAATTAAAAGCGGTTTTCATATAAGTCGTATTTGTTGTCAATTGTGTGTGTGGCAGGGTTACCTTGCAGGCTATTAGAGCACCGCTATTTAGTTACTGGCTCACATGACATTATATTAACTTGTACTAAAACACTCCTGCTGTAAAGGACTTTTTTCCCTCCTTCACAGGAAGTGCAGAATGGCCGCTTATTCCGCCTTCTGGCCAAACTGGGAACCATCAATGAAAGACCAGAGTAAGTCCTGCATCTCTTCTTCCAAAGCGTTATCGAAAACCAAAGAGTCAAAACTTTCCTCTGTAGCAGAATTCGCGCACACACACACACACACACATACACACACACACACACACACGCCTTCATTATCGATGATTACAACCATTTTCACAATTTAATATCCACTAGGGGTGAGCAATAGATTAATAAATTATTGTGTAATTAATTATCATGATTTGGCAGTAATATTGACTTTGCTCTATAGGTAGTGCAATGCTTTTATCCTTATGAATACATCAATGAAGAGTCTCTAATGTAGCATGATATCTAGAACTGGCTGAAAACAACGAGAGTTATTAATATATAATACGTATATTAATATGCAGGAAGATCTATTGGTCATGAGTGCAAAAAAGGGCAAGAAAAATGGAGACCAAGAACAAAATACAGTAAATATGACTTTGAGTTCCAGGGGTAGGTAACGAGGCAAAAACGAGGCTATGTTCAAGTGCATGAACAAGCACCATGCGTTGCGAACGTGTCTGGAACTGAACAAGGATGTGAACCAAAGTGCGAGCATCCTGAATTTGATTTACATCCTCATAAATGCGGTCATCATGAAAATGTTGAAATATATTGCTGTATTGTTTTAAGGTTGTATCACGTACCCTAGTATTTTCGAGTTTCCCTTTGTTTTTGGCTTGGCGGTGGCTTGCATTCTGCTGAATGATCTTTTTGAGACCTTGTGCTGTCCATGTTTCCTTTAGTCACTGGGTTCTTTCTACTTTTTCAGTGGTAGTGTTGTTGTGTAAGTGATATTATGATATCATTTGGGAAACCCTTATCTTCAGGAGTTGATCGAAATAATCTGCATCTATAATTTCTGTTAGGTCTTGTTTTTATAATTGCTCTGTGGAACATCTTGTCTGAAATGTTGCAGATTCCAGAAGGATCCGACGTGGTCGGAGACCGGGGATCGCTACTTGCTGAAGCTCTTTAGAGATCACCTGTTCCACCAGGTGACCGAAGCAGGCACACCATGGGTTGACCTGAGCCACATTGTGTCTTGTCTTAATAAAGTAAGCATCTAATTTGTAATTTTAATTTATTTATTTTTTTTGCATTTTCTGTGAATTGTGTTGTGTATGATTGCTGGTGTGCTCGTCAGCTGGATGCCGGAGTGCCCGAGAAGATCAGCCTGGTGTCTCGGGATGAGAAAAGCGTGCTGGTGGTGACTTACTCAGACCTAAAGCGCTGCTTTGACAGCACCTTCCAAGAACTGCTGGCTGCTGCCAATGGCTCGCTGTAGCGCCCCTCGCAGGCATGGGGTGGGACTGCCTGAATCGGAGCACATTGCACTACAGTGAACGAAGACGGGCGCAGCTCGAATCACCTTAATGGCCAGAATGGTGCCAGCTGGTTGCTCACCTTCAGTCAGATACACTGTCCTAAAAGGAAGTTGTACTTTTTTCCTAAAGTGTATTTTTTTAGTTTTCTTAAACTCACAGCTGGTGAATTCTCAACGTGGCTGTGATTAATTTTTTTAGACTTGGGGAACAACAGCATTATTGTTGATAAATATTAAGGATGATTTAATGCTTTTATTTTTCTTGGTTTTTATGGTTTTCCATTGGAGGATGCACTATGAATTTTAAGTTTTTTTTTTTTTTTTTAATTTTATTTTTTTAAACAGTATCATGTGTGTTGTGTCCACAGGGCGACATAAGAAACAGAAGGGGACTAGGTTTCTGGAAAAAATGCATGATCTGTTCTTTAGGCACTGTGATGAATACAGACCACTTGGTGCGTGTGCAGAACCCAGACCACTTTTTGCCTCATTTAAGTGGAACGAACCTTTTGTGCTTGTGAGAGAAGGAACGTGGCAGTGATATCCCTAAGACTGATTTCTGTTTGAATGTCAGGCATGTGATGTGGTATCGAATGAAATTCAGCCCTCGCTGGGCCAACTGGCGAGAGTTTCCCCATGTGATTGCAAAGTAGAAGGTAACTTCATTACTGCCTGGGTTCTCGCTCTGTCCGTGTAACTGGTGGCACTGATTTAAGGTGCTTTCTCCTGTTACTGTGTAAGCCTTTAATGGACTTATGCAACCTCCTCTTTTTTTTTTTTTTTTTTTTTTTTTAAATAAACATCGATGTGTTTTGCATTGTTGATGAGACTCAAAAGTGATAATGTAAGGGTTTTTTTTTCCTTCAATTTTTGTGTTTTGTTGTCTATCAATCAGGCATTTTAGGTCTGGAAAGGAACCAAAGAACTGGACCACATTTAGGAAGGGAGCCAGTTCTGCCTCTGTGGAATGTCCTCTTACCCATCTCCCCACCCTCAACCTTTTTTTTTTGTCCCCTGAAGTAATCATTTAGGGTATTTTCACATGTTCATTCCCCCCCTTTTTGTTCATTAGTGGCCATCATTGTCTCCTGTTTGCCACCTCTTTTGCAGTGATGCTTGATGGGATGCTTGAAATCTCACTCTGAACAATCCAAGTGAAACGTCTGGGTTGTAAGGTGGTGAGGTCAGTAGAGTGGACATGTTTTTCTTCTCATCTCCCTGGCCTAATGGAAACCGAGCATCCATTGAGAAAACAGCTGGTAACAGAGGGGTTTGGGTTGGGGGTTAACGGGGTGGCATAGAGGTGGTTTGTTTTTGCACTTGGAGCGGATTTGGCATTCTCTCAGGACAACTCGACCCAAATTTCGCCAATGATTGAATGTGTTTTGACCCGTCATTGGTGACCCTTTCCAATCATGAGTCAAGCTGCATTGGAAAAAATGTGACATTAACAGGTCTGGCTGAGCCACACTCAACATGGAGCTGCTTGTTGTACCAAGCTGATGCAAGGATGCTGTTATCCATTTGTACAAACAGGGGTTTTCGTTTAGGGACTGACGAAACAGCAGCAAATCTGGTGCCAAGCTTTTTTTTTTTTTTTTTTTCCCCTTTCCCCCTCCCTTTCTCTGAAACACACACTTGAACCCTTCCATATCCAAGCCAACACACAGCTGTTCTACCATATCATGACCCTGTACCCAAGAACCACACTCCAGTAAAAATGTGTGCGACCCTTACACAACACACAAATATCTTAGTACTTTTAATGCCCTACTTGTTTCATTCTCACATTTTGCAATATTTGTGTGTACAACAGTATTTTAATAAAGAATATAAAACTTTACAGTGTTCTCCAGTGTGTTCTGTAATACTGCGTATAAAGATTTACTAGCTGTTATTACATCCGTTATGTTTGTAGTACAATTTCCATCTCTGTTCAACAGTGTTGAACACTAGCTGTTCATTCTTGATGCTTAAAATACTACGCTGATACAAATATATACATTCCAACAATAAATGTATTGCCTTCTGTAAGTTTATATATATTGTTACTCATTAATGGGTATTGAATATAAATGCACAGTGTCTTGTACAAGTATTGAGTTTAAATTTAATTTATTTTATAAATATTGCTGTGGCATGTGCATGCACAAAACTTTGCATAAGTTTGCAAGAATGATTTCAAAAAGGGCGAATACCACGTTATTAAAAAACATGTTTTCTTTGAGGCAGCCATTGTAAGTGCAGTATCATTAAATCCGATCTTGGACTTGAGGTTAAATTTCAGTACTGATAATATTGTGGGACTTTGAGTGCTGATTGGCTGCACCGGAGTTTAAAACTTGCTCAATATTTCTAAAGTGGGATGAATACTTGTGGAAGGCACTGTACATTTATGAGCCTCTTGGGGTGTGGTAGGGTGAGCTGGGAAAAATGCATTCTGTATAATGCATGGCTAAGATATGTGTAAATAAATAGAGTTGTCATCCAGCATTAGTTTCGGCAACACAGATTTGTAAGAATTGTGATGCTGTACAGTTCAGTGTGATGTAGATTCCAAAACCTGCAGTCAGTGAACTTTTTTTTTTTTTTTTTTTTTTTTAAACAGTAGCTTAATGCCTTTAGCTGCCCAGCGAATACATATTAAAAAATATAAAAACTGAAATAATGACTATGTATGTTTGAAAAGTGGACTTTAAAGGAGTATTTGGTCATTTTTATGCCCTCTGTTGCACACAGGGTGAATTTCTCTTTTCCTGAAATTCCTCTCGCCGCCTTATTTCTTTAGTCACACTTCTGAGTTTCAATTCCTAGCTTCCTTTCCAGAAATATACCATCTCTCGCTATGTATGTAAAAGAGACGACCTTTCTAATAGAAGCGGTTTAGATTTTGAGCTGCACTACCTGCTACTGGGCTTAATCTCTGTAATTACTGATGTGCGTGAATGAGAAGAACTACTGTAAATCAGACACTTGTTTATGGGGTGCTTTTAAAATAAGAGGAATGCAGCATTAAGTTCATTTCCTGTTCATGGTGTAGTTTAGTTGTAGTCTGGAAAAATGCAAACCGAAATTGATTTGAAGGAACCTGAGATTTGGAGCCTTCTGCTTGTAAGATTCGTTTCTCTATCTCGTGTCCTGTATAAAGCTGCGTCAGTACTGAAGCTCTCACTATAAATAGCAAATTACCCCTTTAAAGACCTTTTAATAAATCTTATGAAATTATGCAAAAAGAAGCTCATGTTAAATAGACTTACTGATGTTAAAAAAAAAGGGGGGGGGAGACAGTTAATAAGTTTTATAAAGGTCTCGAAAATAAAATTGATGCAGCTATTCAGCACCACTCACTGTGGACAGCGACAAAGATGCTAACAATATTAATAGATTTTTTTCCTTTTGAAATGTTGCCACACATCTGGTTTGAAAATTAGGGCAATTTAATTTTGATTAAATTTAATTTAATCTAACCAAACTTTCATGGAATTGAGATGTTCTCTGTATGACATTCTAACATCATCTTTTTCCCTTTTACTCAGGAGTCGCCACAGCGAATCATCTGATTCGCACATTTGATTTGGCAGAGGTTTTTACGTCGGATGTCCTTCCTGTCACAACCCTTTTAGCAAGGGACAGAAACACGCTGACGACTTTGCAGCTACTCTTTACGAAAGTCAGCAATGGTTCTTTTACATGCCTCTCACCATAGACAGTGACAGACATGGCCCGCCTTTGATAAGCCAGGTGGTGCACTGGGGGGGGAACTCGAACCCCCAACCTTAGGATCAGTGATCCTGCGCCTTAACCACTAGACCACCACTGCCCCATTATGACATTCTAACATAACCAATTTAAATACGTGATTACATTTTTTGATAGTTTAGAAATAAAACTAGCTTTTAACTTTGGATGTAATCATTCATAAGTAAGCTGCTTTAATTTTTTTTTTTTTTCGTGGATCTGCAGCTGTTAATATTCATTATTTCTTAAAAAAAATATTTGGGAAAATCTTTATTTATTCCTGGCTGTCTTAATTTGTAGTGTGTAGTGAATTTTTGTTGTTGTTGCCCTCTCACGGCATTTTAAACTGGATGGAAAACTTTTGACAGCATGGGTCCCTGGTCTGTTTAAAGCAGTATCTTCAACAGAATATACAGTACATAGTATTAAAAGTACTTTGTGGGCAGTGGTGGCCTGGTGGTATAGGGCGCTGGATCACTGATCTTAAGGTTGGGGGTTCGAGTCCCACTCCCCACAAGGTTGTCACTGCCCCCCCCCCCCCCCAGTGCAGCTAACTGGATTATCAAAGGCCTCTCACTGTCTATAATGAGACGTTCATATAAAAGAACCATTGCTGACTTTGGTAAAGAGGAGCTGCATAGCTGCCAGCATGTTTCTGTCCCTTGCTAAAAAGGGTTGTGCCAGGAAGGGCATCCGACGTAAACTCTGCCAAATCTAAACGTGCGAATCAGATAATTCACTGTGGTGACCCATGAAAATGGGAAAAAAGCCGAAAGAAGTAGTAAAAGTACTTCATGCACATCAGCTCAGGACAGACTATTGAATTTAAATTAGTACATTTTTAAAACAAAGCATGTACCCTTTCTTGTTTTTCATTTTCTGTTGTGTTAAAGAAAAAAAAAAAACTTTTTAAAATTTCTGTTTCCTGTCTTGGTTTTGCATAATCCAGGTCCGCAAGACAAGGAATAATAATAATAATAATAATAATAATAATAATAATAATAATAATAAAGAATGGCCTTATCAGTGGCGCCATTTCATAGGCCTGCTTAAATTAAAAATACTAATGATCCAGATGTTATGTTCCATAATAATGGTAATTTTTGACTAAATTAAAATTTTAAGTAAATACTTCATCACCTGATGTATTATGAAAATTTAGTTTCTTTCTCCAGAAGGTTGAGATCCAAATGTTAACGGAACGCCTTGAGATATTAAGTGTGTGTCATAGAGAAGGGTAGAGGAGAGTGGTGTTGTAGTCAGGAAGTGGTACACCACATGACACACTGGTGTCGTTCTTCTCTTTGCAGTCACAGGGGATGCCACTCACACAGCGCAGTGCCGACACAGGCGGCATTCTCTCCAGGTGCTGGCTTTTCAATAAGAACCTGCATCAAGCAGTAACGTAATTACTACCATTGTACTACAGTTAAATAAATATCACTGATGCTCCAAACTCAGGAAACTCTGTAGGCCAGGGGTATTCAACCTTATCTGCAAAAGGCGTCACACTCACCTGCTTATATTTTTGGTCTTGAACTTGCAAATCCATTTCAGATGGAGGAACTCCTCAGATGGGAGAACCATTCCACTGTCAGACTGGGAATCCTGCAAACAAAATGAGCTCATGTTATTATTCCTGTTGTCTTTCTGATGAATGACGCATGTGCAGAATTTGAGAATCATACTTCTGGGCCTTCTCTGTTCAGGTCCTCTTCAAAGGTAATTAAATTATCCATTCGAGTGTTGATGTAACTGAAAAAGTTGGAAAGTTATTTGTGCAGTCATAATACGTATCCAGTGTAATTATTTGCAACGCTCTTCTCATTTGATACGATAAATTAAACATTATAGATTATTAAACAAATATTGCTACATGGGCGGCACGGTGGCGTAGTGGTTAGCACGTCCGCCTCACAGCAAGAAGGCCTGGGTTCGATTCCCGGCCTGGGTGTTTCTGTGTGGAGTTTGCATGTTCTCCCCGTGCTTGTGTGGGTTTCCTCCGGGTGCTCTGGTTTCCTCCCGCAATCCAAAGACATGCACTGTAGGTTAATTGGCCGTTCTAAATTGACCGTAGATTCTCTCCTGCAGCGGCACTGGAACCCAGTCGTATCAGCATTTGCCTTTCCATTGGATCCTTCCGGTGGCGCCGAGACGGGGGGAACTTGATGCTTGGGTAACAGCCTGTCCCTCATTACTCCCTACCCAGGCTCTGCGCACTGGGGAGTATCACCAGCCAGAGCGCAGCCATAGTCCTTCGGGACTGACAGAGGCCTACCATTGCTACATGTATGACATAAATGGAATAATGCAAAGTCTATTGTAAGATAAAATATTTTGAGAAATTTAAACCTAAAACTTAAATTAATAAATAATTTAATTTTCAATACCCTTTCGTCAACCGGGGAGAACCCCAACATTTGGGCACCGAGACGGGGGGAAACAAGAATACCCACACCGGCTCGCCGCCTCTCCCCATGAGCAACATAGCTCCTAGGATCATTAGGTCACGCAAACCCCTCCACCACGATAAGGTGGCGATTCAAGAAGGGGCTTTAAAAAATGTATTTATTTATTTAATTGATTTTACTAATGATGTGCCTCATAGTAACAGTCTGTTATACCTAACACTGATGAATTATAAAGAAATAAAGCTGCTGTGATCATCATGCTGGGTCGTGTTAGGTCAAGCATCGTTAATTATCTTTCTATATATTCCTGAAGTGCTTTGGTTGGTTGGATTATCCTCCACCACAGATGCTCTGAGTGATGCTCCCACTCACACTGAAGGGCAATTCAAGGTCAGAGATAACTGCCTCATGTGCATGTCCTTTGAGTTTTCACTGGTTGGAAGGAAACTGGAAGAAACTCCTGACTGAACCCAGCATGTTCTTGCCCCACCTCCAAAGTGTTTATACCCTTCTTAATATAATGATCACACTTAATGCTAATTCTTCAGCTGCGAAGCTGAAGTAATATATAATGTGAGTGCTTTGTAATGAAAGTTTATGACCCTGTTGCATCTCGTTTTTGTATTTTTTTCCCAAGACTTGCATTGTATTCAGTCCTGGATAATATCCTGGATGGATCCATTCTTACCGTGAGGGTTCTGGATATATATCTTTGTATTCATGATGTTCTGCACCACTCTCTCCATTCAAAAACTTGTTCAGGGGGATATAATCCTTCCCATCCTGAAAGCCAGAAAGGATTTGTTAATGCAACTCACTATAAGCAGGAGTTTTATACATACGTTTCTGTGGTATGATGGAACAAAACCTGTTTAAAAAAAACAAAAAATGAAAGAAAGCACACTCGCAAAGGGAACAAGTAAAATTTTCTGGGTCAAGTGTCATATACATACTGTACACACATACATATATATAATAGGGTTGGAGGAGTTCAAGCTGAATACCTGCTGCACACGAGCCTGGAGAAGGTCTCCTAGTGTTCCTACAAGCTCAGTGAAGGTGGGTCTGTCTGATGGGTTTTTCTCCCAACACATCAGCATAGTGTTGTAGCTGTGAATGAGCAGCACAGGTTATCTTTGTTATCACAAGTAGAAAACAAACTACTTTTCTTTCACATGCCTTGGTGGTAGTAATGTTATTTTTCTGTGCTAAAAGGAATAGTTCACACCAAAAAGGCAATATGTGGCAAAGATGAAAACAGTTTGATCATTTCAAAATCAATTGGTATTGTAAAACAGGTGAAATCTGAGGGCATTAGTGTGATAATATATATATATACACACACACACACACACACACACACACACACACACACACACACACACACACACACGCTCCCCGACGTACATTCATCCATTTTACGTTTTGTTTTTTTTTTTAAAACAGAAGTCAAATTTTGAGTTTAGACGTACCTACGTAGTACGCTGACATAATGACGCAATGACACTGCGTCCATTGTTTACAAATGACAGACTGAACGTGCCCCTCCTTCCCAGTTCAGTTTTATATATATATATATATATATATATATATATATATATATATATATATCTTTTCTTTTTGGCTTTTTCCCTTTCTCAGGAGTCGCCACAGCGAATCATCTGATTCGCACGTTTGATTTGGCAGAGGTTTTTACGTCGGATGCCCTTCCTGTCACAACCCTTTTTAGCAAGGGACAGAAACACGCTGACGACTTTGCAGCTACTCTTTACGAAAGTCAGCAATGGTTCTTTTACATGCCTCTCACCATAGACAGTGACAGACATGGCCCGCCTTTGATAACCCAGTTAGCTGCACTGGGGGGGGGGGACACCCCAACCTTAGGATCAGCGATCCTGTGCCCTATCCACTAGACCACCACTGCCCCATATATAAAATAAAAAAAACAATATATATTATATTAATATATATCAGTTATATAGAGTGTTACTCTTGTGTTAAGACGTCGTCTCTGTGATCTTTGTGTTTACACTGTATTGCGGACTTTTGTAACCTGAATCAAATATGGTTGGTCAGAAGCGTAAGCCTACTAGCATGGGTGCAAGTGTCATACACAGAGATGAATTAACTGCTTGGATCGGCGCAATCTACCATGCATACTCAAATGAATGAAAACCCGAATCCAGGAAAGAGAGAACTCTCTGCTCTGCTGGTGATTCACATCAGTGCAGGCTGAGTACTAAAAGAGTTCAACGAAACCCTTGCTCACTTGAAAGCCAGAAATCGCACAACCCGTGCTTTGTTTCAAGCAAGAAAATGACTTTCAGTATTGAGCGCCTCACATATTGTAAGCGTTGATTGGCTGTTTTAAGCTTCACGTAAAGTGAGTCGGCTCAGCTTCATGTAATGTGATTCAGATCAGCTTCATATCATGTGACCATCCATTGACCATCGGAACCATTTACAAGCAGAAAGATCGCATCATAGAAAATGTTAAAGGTTACTGTATTTGATATTTGATGAGTGAATTTGATTAGAATGTATCAATTTTAAATTATTTTGCTTGAATTGAATTTATTTGAAATTAATGTTGATATTATTTTACAATGTTATGTTTATAATAATGATTTAGGGGTGTTTTATGAGATACGATAATGGTATTTATGGATGTATAGTATAGTATGAGTGTCATACGTCACATGTCATTGTAACAACTTACGTTCACTTTCAACTTACGTTTGGCTGTCCGGAAACAATTAAAAACATAAGTCGGGGAGCGTCTCACACACACACACAGACACACACAGACACACACACACGCACGCGCGCACACACATAGTGGGCCCCCAGTGCAGTTAACTGGGTTATCAAAGGCTGTCCATGTCTCTCACTGTCTAGGTGAGAGGCGTTTAAAAGAACCATTGCTGACCTTCAACAAGAATAGCTGCAAAGCCGTCAGCATATTTCTGCACTGCGATTGCCTGGCGAGCTGTCCAGGTTGTACCCTGCCCTCGCCTGGAATTGGCTGGGATGGGCGCCAGCCTCCCAGCAACCCTAATTAGAATTAAACGGTTACAGAAAATGAATGAATGAATGAGTGAAACCTTGGTGGTCAAATGACTCTTTAGTTGAACAAATCAGACTTCGATCAAAAAATACAAAGAAAATATGCCTTGCTGTTCGAACAAATCATCAGAGTTTGGACGGAGCCGGCAAATGATCGTGAACTTTTGGAAAGCCATGAAATTGAATTAAATACCAACGAGCTGCGAACACCTGAAAGAAGAGCAACAAAATCTTTGGCTGGTGATGTGTCGTCTGATGAAGATGAGAGAAGGGAGCGTGTTCCGAGTTCCTTAATTAAGGAAATGTGTGCGAAATGGTGTGTGTGTGTGTGTGTGTGTGTGTGTGTGTGTGTGTGTGTGTGTGATAATGATAGGATGCACTTCAGGAAAATTTTGCAACAAAGACAAAAACAATTAACATGAGACAAGTTCTTTGTTAAAATGACTAGGAAAGTAACTGCAGAGGAAGAGGAATCAACTGCAGTCAGGAAACAGAGAATGGAGAAAATGCCAAAAGAACTATTATCCAGTCATTTTATGGAGGGGGGGGGGGACTCCCATTCAAAGCAATAACCCGTCCCCCATCTCTCCCTCCCCATCCATGCGCATACGCCAACACATCGCCATCAAAAAGGTATGTAAACAAATACAGTATATGATTAGGTTAATTACATACTATTGCTATGTTTTACTCTTTTATATGAGATGAGAGAAAGATTTAATTTCGGCCTTTTCCCTTTCTCAGGGGTCGCCACAGCGAATGATTCGCACATTTGATTTGGCAGAGGCTTTTACGTCGGATGCCCTTCCTGACACAACCCTTTAGCAAGGGACAGAAACACGCTGACGACTTTACAGCTGTTCTTTATGAAAGTCAGCAATGGTTCTTTTACAGGAACCTCTCACCATAGACAGTGAGAGACATGGCCCGCCTTTGGTAACCCAGTTAGCTGCACTGGGGAGACAGTGACAAACTTGTGGAGAGTGGGACTCGAACCCCCAATCTTAGGATCAGCGATCTAGTGTCCTATGCCAGCACTGCCCTGTTTTACTCTTTTGTAAATGTATTGTATATTAATATGTTTCATAAATACACCTCGTTTTCAAAGTATGTACAACTGTATTGACGGATTATTTGTTTGAAGTGCAAGGCCCACCTGACCAGGCGTCCATGGTTAAAAAAAATGCAAATATAAACTAAAAGAATCCTGTTTTTTGTATACTCTGAATGTTTTCATGGCAAGATAATTAAAAAGATGCCGTTACACAGCCCAGCACTTACTCATGCGCCCCCAAAACCACATGCACATCAGTTCGAAGAGAGGGAATGTGGACAGAGGTGGGGATGCGCATGCCTCCGCCCTTCCCTGGTTGGTGGTGATTGTGAGATAGGGAAGGCAATACTGTACTTGATTTGGTTGGGAATCGGATACGACTAAAATTAGGGAGAAAATGGGGGAAAAAAACAAACAAAAACAAACAAACAAACAAGGCCCCTTGCATATGCTACTTATCTGAAAGGTTAAGATTTGGGGGCTTGTTTTCATTAAGTCTGAGGGTTAAAGTTAAATGTTAGGTTTATAGCTCAGACATGTTGTTGTAATGGTAGCTCTCTATCACAACACTCCACCATGGATTATTTCCCTATAAGAGCACACCCTGTAATGTGTTTCATAATATTCCGAAAATAGCTTCATCCCGAGGTAGCTGTTCAAATGTTCTAGCTGCAGAATGTATTTAAATTGTTTTTACTCACATTTCAGGGGTGCTGTACTCTGGAGAACGCATTCGAGTTCCTTGTTTTAGTCTGTGACAAAACTCTTCATCAATGTTGAGTCCTGGATATGGTGACGCCCCTAAAAGAGAGAGTGACCTCGGAGTATGAACTGTTCAGTTTTGTCATTCTGTAGACAAATGTACTATTTATCTTCGTATCGTGTAACATAGTGCTATAAGAGATCTAACAAAACAAGTAAACTGTGTGTTCAGCGAAAATGTTTTCTGCCATAATTAAGACAGTTGTACCAAGTGAGAAGATTTCCCAGAGCAGAACACCATAAGACCACACATCACTCTGAGTGGTGAAGACCTTGTCGAAGATCGATTCAGGAGACATCCATTTCAGCGGTAAGCGAGTCTATTACAGAAAACAGGATAAGGAATGAACGACGTGGATCTTACTAATTAACTTTAAGTGTTAATCTCATACACTGGTGTGTTGACAGTAAACATGAGGTGGATGTATATCTGGAGGTACTTACATCTCCCTTGCGTATGTAATCAGGATCTTTGTAAAGGTCTCGCGCCAGTCCAAAATCACAGATTTTTACCACATTATTTTCAGATAGCAGAATGTTTCGTGCAGCGAGGTCTCGGTGTATACACTGGCAGACATAGAAACACAGTTTAAAGTGTACCTTCATCTCAAGCTCTGAGCCGAACTCCACCCACTGCATTTTTTTTATTATGCATCAGGTACAGTTGTGTTCAAAATAATGGTGTGTTTAAAAGTGAATAAAGCTCAAAATCCTGATAATAGCCTTTCTCCACACACACACACACACACACACACACACACACACACACACACACACACACACACACACACACACACACACACACACACACACACACACACACACAGGGAACATGACACATTCTATTCCAAATCAAAATATATCAAATTTGTGTTATTCCTTTAAAGAATTTGAAGAAAACTGATATTCCTTTGAATCACTGAACTAATATTTAGTTGTATAAACACTGTTTCTAAGAACTGCTGTACATCTGTGTTTTATGTAGTTTCTTGTGAATTTCTTAGTTTTGCCTCATAAACTGGATTTTTGTGTCACCTCACATGTTTTCTATTGGATTAATGTCCTTACGCCACCATGTTTCACGGTCTTCACAGTACTGTGGCTTGAATTCAGTGTTTGTGGGTCATCTAAGGGGACCTGGTAAAGTCTTTTCCTTTCGGCTGTTCCCTTCAGGGGTTGCCACAGCAAATCATCTGCCTCCATCTCACCCTATCCTCTGCATGTTCTTCTCTTATACCGTCTACCTTCATGGCCTCCTTCACCACATCCATGAATCGTCTCTTTGGTCTTCCTCTAGGCCTTCTGCCTGGTAGTTCCAACCTCAGCATCCTACTGCCAATATACTCATTATCTCTCCTCTGTACATGTCCAAACCATCTCAATCTAGCCTCTCTGACTTTGTCTCCAAAACGTTTTACATGTGCGGTCCCTCTAATGAACTGATTCCTGATCCTATCCATCCTCGTTACTCCCAAAGAGAAACTCAACATTTTCATCTCTGCTACCTCCAGCTCTGCCTCCTGTCTTTTCCCCAGCGCCACTGTTTCTAAACCATACAACATCGCTGGCCTCATCACCATCTTGTACACTTTTCCTTTTATTCTTGCTGATACTCTCCTATCACACATCACACCGGACACTTTTCTCCAACCATTCCAACCTGCCTGCACACGCTTCTTCACCTCTTTTCCACACTCTCCATTGCTCTGGATTAAGCCCAAGTACAGTACTTAAAATCCTCCACCTTCTTTATCTCTGCTCCCTGTAACCTCACCGTTCCTCTTGGGTCCTTCTCGTTCACCAACATGTATTATGTCTTACTAAGTATTCAAGTTTCAAGTTGATTTGCATTTGGGACCTCGTGACCCATATTGGTAATACACAAAATACATACAGTGCGCTTTTAATACAATTTTTCATATATTGGCAAAATTTCTTTTCAAGTATAATGATACAGATCTGATAAGTTTTACATTTGTAGATGACAATAACTGATTCATTTTAGAAATGGAAGGTTCATTATAATAATACAGTATTCTGGTAAAACCTGCTGTCTGCTGGCCTTAAAATAAGGACAAAGAAGTAAGAAATGATACTCATCTTCCTTACAGTCTAAACTACACCTTGTGCACAGCACATTGGGATTTTCATTACATTTAAATCGAGATACTGTAACTGAATTTTCAACTTGTGTGAAGCACAACGGAATTTACAATATAATCTTAGTAAATCCTTTTCTGAAAACAATTCCACCACATACTTCTCTATATCTAAATTGGATTTAAAACCACTAGAATATTTTAGAAAAGATGATTCGAAAATTTTAGAATGCCAATTTTGAAATTGAATATCCTCACATCTTTGTAAAAATACTTCCATAAATAAGTTTGTCCTACCACAATCTTGATCAATCCACACATGTGCAAATCCAGTTTCAAACAATACCCGAATATGAGAAAACTAACAAATTTTATTTTGCTCATCAAAACGCTTCATTTCGTAACAAGCCCTTGGGTAACGCAAACTATCCATATGAATAAGTCTACACCAGTAACTAATACAACGACTGTAATATCTAACACACATAACTCCTCCCCGTATCACCAAGGATAATGTTACTACACATATGTTTAGAAACCCAAAGACACCTTTTGAAGAAATCAGATTGGACTTTTTCAATTGGTTCCCTGAAACTACAACACACAATAGTATTGGAGAAATCTTATAATCAACAATTTTAGCAATAGTTTGAAATGGCATTGAATGAAAAGGATTGATTAATCTATATAATGGAACAACTGCCTTTCTTGCCTGGATAGAAATAGTATCAAACGCTCTCGACCAAATTAATCTTGAATAAAATGTAAGTCCTAAATACTTATAATACAAAACGCACTTGAGTTCCCTACCAGCATAAGACCAACACTCCTTCCGTTTTAATGGACCCCCATTTCTGAAAATGACAACATTAGACGTGTCAAGATTTACATCAAAACGCCATTTAATGCAGACCTGTTCAAGAAAGGCTGACAAAAAAAACCTAGATTATCACTGTGTCATCAACCAAAACAAGATCATCTGCAAATAAAAGTAATAGTATTTCCTTAATATTCTCTTGAACAAATATGCCTCTAAGGTCACTTTGATTAAATTCATACACAATATCATTAATAAAAATTATGAAGAGAACTGGGCTTAACATACAGCCCTGACGAACACCGGCAGAAGTGATGAAGTTACTCGAGAACCCTTCTCTTGCCCTAGCACACGCCTTAACTTTTGCATACATATCACAAAGAACATTAAATAATTTACCACATATACCCCTTTGATGAAGAACATACAAAAGTTTTTGGCGATTAACTAAATTGAAAGCCTTACGAAAGTTGATGAAAGCTACATAAAAACCATGCCTTGGTTTTCTTAAATATTTTTCACATAATGACTGGAGAGTAAATATATTATCAACAGTCGAATAATTATTCTGAAAGCCTGCTTGTGATTCATAAATAATTTAATTTAATTCTACCTATTTCCTGATCCTATCCTCAATTATAGAAGTAAAGACTTTACCTAAAACATTTAATAAAGATATACCACGATAATTATTGGGATCCATCACATCACCCTTCTTAAATAAAGTAGCCACCATTCCAATATTCCAACTGTCAGGAAAAACACCACTGTCCAAAACCGAATTAAACAGAATCTCAAAAAAAAAAAAAAGAACTAAAACCGTAGCCTTCTTTATGAACTCGGGGGGGAATACCATCCACACTGCCAGATTTACCATTCTTAAGTGAATTCACTGCTTTCCTTATCTCCATTTGAGAAATAGGTTCAAACAATAAAAAGGAATTATTACAAACATCACAACTTTCACTATCATGGTTTTTCATAAAATTTCCAACTATTTCATCTAAAGGAGAAAAATACTCAGAATAAATGGGGTTCAAAAGAGTCTTAAAATAATCAAACCATGTATCGATAATTATTGGAGACTCTTTCCCCTTAACTAGCAACAAAGATTTCAACTTCTGCCAAAACTTTTTGCAATCTTTCAACAATAGCCAAATTTATATCATTTACTAAACTATCTTTATGCAAACGTTCCTTACTGCTACAGAAAACTCGAAATTCCTTTCTACAATTCAAGAAATTCTTTAAATTAACATCACATTTATATCTACGGAATAGATTCAAAAAGGCATATTTTTTTACGCTTTAAAGCTACACAATCTTTATCAAACCAAACAGGTTGTTTACAAAATCTGATAGGAGATAATACAACTCTAAACTGTTCACCAGCCAAATAAAAGATATTCGTTAACTTATCTACAGCTGAGTTTACATCAATATTGACAACATTTAAAAAAATCATCCAACATTTCACGCACTGTAAGGGACTCCAAGTGTTGTAAATATAAATGCTCTCCACCTTCTCGCCATCTGTATCTAATCACAGGCTTTACTAGTTTACAGTATTATAATACACAAAAGATAAATCAAGTTGACATGTCACTGGGAAGTGATCGGATTCTGTCCTTGATATTACAACAAGTTCACTAATATTTTCAAATAAGCTTGAAGAGGCTAACACATAATCGACTAGGCTCATCCCGCTCTGAGTTATACATGTGAAAGCGCATTTTCAGACAATCACTTGATAGCGGATTGTTGCCCACAATGTGGAAGATAGCCAACGTAACTCCACTTTTTAAAAAAGGTGACGAATGTTTATCAGAGAACTATAGACCTGTTCGTCTTACGTCTCAAGTGTGTAAACTCTTAGAAAAAAAAAAGCTAAAGAGAAAATTGTTCAATTTCTTGAGAATAATAGTATCTTTTGAGATGAACAGCATGGCTTTCGTAAGGGAAAGTCATGTCTTACCAACTTGTTGTCTACCCTAGAGGAATGGACAAGGTTATACGATGAGGGTTTACCATTTGACACTTTGTATTTAGACCACTGTAAAGCTTTCGACTCAGTTCCAGGCACTAGACTGATTTATAAGCTTAATAAGTATGGCATAGTAGGAAAACTTAATTACTGGATTGAAGACTTTCTTAGAGGCAGGAAACAATGTGTGTGTCAACGGTAGCAAGTCATCTTTATTGAGAGTAACAAGTGGTGTCCCTCAAGGCTCAGTCTTAGGACAAATCGTCACTTATGCATCGTTTCGATTAACCCTACTATATCAAAAGAAATTGAATATTGAAGAAAATCAAAATCTCTGCGAAGTGAATGGAGACCATGAATGTTCCAGCTGCACACATGTACATACTCTGATACAATGTTAAATCCATTCATATCCTCTGTATGCTCAGTAGCTTGTGGGTCACTGCCACCCCCCTATCCAATACTAACATTGTCACTCGTCTCCGGTCTGGGAGAAAACCGCAGAGCATGACGGTTATATTTCCGGTTTCTTCCAATCTCTGCAAGCTGGTCGTCCTTTAGAGTGAACACTTTATCCTCGATCACTAACTTGTCATAGGATAAGTATGCATCCTTTCCGCTTTTCCTGGCCTCGATCAGGTCCGGTATCAGTCCACTTCTGACGTGCCGAACTCGTCGTGTCATGTCAATGTGAATGATTATGTTATTTCGTCGTATTTGAGCATCTTGGTTATCCAGAATGAATTCAAATGTCTCCAAGCATGGTTTCAACATTAAGTTTTCAACTCTCTCTCAGAGCGTTGCAGTCCTCCCTGATTTCCTCAAACATCTGGTCAAACTTCTTGTTTAAAACGCTCAATTCAGATCTGATCAACTTCAACATTTCAGTCTGAGACACATTTTCTTCACTCCCCTCCAGACCATAATAGTCTCTGTCCTCACCAAACTGCAATCTGGTTTGTCTTGTTGGCCGACCTTGCACTTTAGCCTGCTTCGGAGGTCCCGGGTTTGACTCAACGTCTCCACACAACTCTAACTGCCGTGGAATAAACACCAACTTCAACACACCTTCATAATCGTCGTGAGCTCGGCAGACATAATTTCTGGCCATGTAATACACCTTCCCAATGTCATAACAAAAAGGTGTAATATTAGGGACAACACCAACATCATTTTCAGGTATTTCACACACATGGAGCCCGACAGGCGTATTATCTTCAATTTACCCAAAATTCGTGGCTTTGTTGGTCTAAGGCTAAGGCTAACTTTCATTCCCCTCCTTTCCAGGGCATACCTCCACCTCTCTAGATTTTCCTGCACTTGTTCTCTGCTCTCACTACAAATCACAATGTCATCTGCAAACATTGTAGTCCATGGGGAATCTTGTCTAACCTCGTCTGTCAGCCTGTCCATCACCATAGCAAACAAGAAGGGGCTCAGAGCTGACCCTTGATGCAGTCCCACCTCCACTTTGAACTCTTCTGTCACACCGACAGCACACCTCACCACTGTCTTACATCTCTCATACATGTCCTGCACCACTCTAAAATACTTCTCTGCCACTCCAGACTTCCTCATGCAATACCACAGTTCCTCTCTCAGCATCCTGTCTTATGCTTTCTCCAGATCCACAAAAGCGACCTTCTCTGTACTTCTCTATTAACATCCTTCCTTCCTTAAATAAGGACAGACAATAATTGGCATCTCATCAACCAAGAATTAACAAGGTCTATATGCCATTTGAATTAAATACTTCTTGGTTGACAACCTGTTTTTCAAAGAATGAATGAAGTCACCAATTAAACTCCACACTATTATTTTGAACATGCCCCTTTCAATTAGTGATTCAATTACACAGCAACAGCAGTATCTTGTCATGACTATTGGGTCTTTTCGATTCTATTACTCTACTAGACCTGCTAGTAAATTATTTGCCATTTAGAAATATCATTTCTACCAAAATCAGTGATTGATCACGTTTGTCATGTCTGACTGATATTATTTTTGAACACAACTGTATATCATTTAATTTACAGTTTTTCCCCAGCAACAGATCAAAGTTCAAGAGCTGTCCTTAAATCGCACATATACCTGAATACCCCACAGGCATTCTCAATGTCATTTGCACAATCACCTGTAACGAAGTGCTGTGCACCAGCTCACTCTGACTATCTAAGATAATAACAGAGCGGTAGCTTTCACTCTGTGGGCATGTTATTTTTTCACAATCAACCTGCTAACAGCTCCTTCTGCGGGTGCCAGAAACAAATCATAAAGTTGGCCAACCCCGCACCAAATTCTCTCGAACATGACACTGTTCATTTCTTCAAATAAAGTGTAAAACATTTGCCTTTTGAAAACTGATCCCTGACCCTTTTGAAAATATTGTTCTCGAAAGTGCACCTCAAATGAATTCAGATAGATTGATAAAGTGAGAAAGAAAGCCTTTCACCAAACTCTTCTATCAGCACTCAAAATAAGAAAGAAAGGAACCCTTGTACTTTTTTATTGTTCTCTCAAATATGGATCTATTCATACTAGCATAAGGATGATTTCAATAGAGACTGTAAGCACTTTTGTAAATCTCTCTTGAAGTAGGTATCTGCCAGTTGCTTGAACTGTAAACAGCAATGAAAATGTCATGTTAGTTCATATTTGAGGTCCACTGTGGAAAGAGATGTGAAGAGATGATGACAGCAACTACAACTTGAGAATTATTTTTGTATATAAGTGAGCATCTTTAATGTTAAAGCTTAAAGTATTTTCAAGTAGTCATATGTTAAAGTAGTAGTAAGACTAGAGGGGCGCTCCAGATTGCAAGGTACCTCGCCCAAGCTCAAACAGATTACTATAATTTAGCATAGTTATAATGAAATGTGTCCTCCTGGTGGGCGTCAAATGAACATTTTGCCTTGTGAATTTTTTCTACCAATAAATTGGAGAAATCACCTCCAAAATGTAATGGTTCATGTACCACACCCTACTGTGGAAAAAAAAAATCAGCAACCTACATGCATAACTTTTTTATTTATGTTATACAGTAATGAACTAACTAACAGACATAACAAGGAAAACTCCCTGGCAGAGGTAATAATGAATTAATTAATGAAATACATGTCAACAATAATAATTAAAGCATGTGCCTTTTATCTGTCACATTAGGGGACATTCTAATTTTTTTTCCTTGAGTCATACAAATGTGAAAATGCTTTCAGAGGTAGAAATGTTTCATATAAGCACACACATAGACACTCCAATACCTTGCGTGAGGCGAGGAACTCCATGCCTCTAGCCACCTGGAAGCTGTACGAGATCAGGTCCTCCAGGTGTAGAGTGTTTGAGCAAACTGAAAAATGAATTAGAAATGAAACAGTACAGTTTCTTACTCTAATGTATTAACACCAAAAAGTTAAAATAATAAAAAATGTACGGAAGCTCCTCACCACTGTCATTGTCCTCTCGTCCTTCACCTTCTAAGAGCTCAGATATTATGTTCAGACTGTTCTGGCTCACCACACAACTCTTACATTCCTGCTGTCTCCTTGCCTCTTCTCCTTTTACCTGTCATAGACCAGTATGGTGTTGGTGAGAAAAACAGCACAATACGCCCCTTGACTGACAGTGTTCTGTTATTCAGTTCATTTTCTATAACCGCTTAACCTCGCCAGGTCATCGCAGGGCAGAAACATGCTGACGGCTTTGCAGCTACTTTTGTCAAAAGTCAGAAATGGTTCTTTTACATGAACCTCTCACCATAGACAGTGGCCTTTGATAACCCAGTTAGCGGCACTGGGGGGGACAGTGACAACCTTGTGGAAAGTGGGACTCCAACCCCCAACCCCAGGATCAGTGCCCTATACCACTAGGCCACCACTGCCCTCTGTGTTCTCTTGTTATTATTAATTTTTTATTTGTGTTTAATTTTAACAGGTAAGTCAACATCAACAGCTGATTGGGATTTTATACAGTTAACCTGAAAGTGCAAAATATACTTTTCCTAGTATTAACATACTTTATGAGCTCCACAGCTTTGAACAAATCACATCTGTGATCATAGTAGAACTTTTTTACAGAAATTAAATGCTAATCTACCATGGTAACTAAAGTAGTTAACATCAATAATGATTGTTTGCTAAGTGGTAGGACTAACTAGGTGACATGACATAAAAATTACAATATATCATTAACATATTGTTTAGAGATTAATGAACATGACTGTACATGCGGACTGTAAGTAAACACAAGACAATTAGCCAGGGGGATGTTCACATGCTCTTGTGAACACTTACATCCATTTCATGGACACCTATTATAAACATGCACTACCTTCAACACTGGACGATTCTTCCAGAGCACAAGTGCTGTGTGTTTTGCTCACTGCTTTGAAATACTACTCAAATTGTTTCTTTTTGTTCTTAGCTTATTTTGCTGTTTACTCCAATTGTAGGTGAATATATTCCTGTTTTTCTCCATCCATTTGCTCAGAATCTCTCGCTACTGGACACAATCATATTGAAAATGTAAAATATGTGCCCAGTGATGGCCTGGCGAACTATTCATGGTGTACTCTGCCCTCACCCAGAGTCAGCTGAGATGGGCACCAGCTTCCCCATGACCCTAATTAGGACACATCATTTTTTATGGATTGATAATGATACCTCATTGTTAAGGGCTGGGTTACTTATCCGAGTGCCACCAAGCTGGTACTGTTGGGCTCTTGACAAGGACTAAACCTCAATTACTCAGTTGTATAAAAAAATTTAATGTAAGTTGCTCTGAATAACGGTGTCTGCCCAATGCCATACATATATTTATTAAACTGATTCTATGTATCATGCACTTCAATGATTTATTAATGGGGGCAAAAACACAGTGGGAATACCCCCCCCCCCTTTTTTTTTTTCTTTTTGGATTTTCCCCCATTTTCTCTCTAATTTAGTCATATTCAATACCAGCCATCAGGTATTGCCTTCCCTATCACACAACCACCACCAACCTGGGAGGGGGTGAAAGCATGCACACACCTCCTCCGAGACAGGCAATGCTAGCCACTCAACTCTTTTCGAACTGTCGGGACGGTCTAACACATTTAGGGAGAAAGCGTTATCCACCCCTTTGTATGAATGAGCTCACAGACACTCATGATTGGCTGGTGATTGTTGTGAGTCACTGGGAAGTGAGTCCCTCCATCCTGTCAGAGCTCGACCAATTAGCTCCTATGGACTTCTCGCACTAAACCGTGGCATTGGGTTAATAGTCACACGCCTTGCCAATGCGCTACTCATGGGCCCAGAAAAACATTTTTCATTTAATCCTAATACTTATGATATTAACTTGGCTGAGACGATAAATACCTAGTCATATCATGATACAATTATTTATCAATCTACAGCCCAGCCCAAAAATTGTTGGTTATTGTTCAATAAATTTGTCACGAAATGACATTCAGCACTTTGGCATTTATAATAAGAAGTAAAAATCATTCAATCTTAAAAGTGCATGTTCACAAATAACTGCAGTAAAAGGCAGTAAATAGGTAAACTATACAGAGAGGAGAAAGAGGCCTTTTTCATGGGGACATCATCAGTAAAGGAGAAAAACAGACCAGAAGTGAAAAACTGTCACCGTGGAAACAGTGTTTGTGGTAAATAGAAAGCGAGGCTTTTCAGAAGGAAATGAGAACAGGACGTTGAGCAAAAACAAAACAAAGCAAGAAAAAAAGCCTTAAAACTCACTCGTACAGAGTGGAGCTGCAACAGGCCACTTATAAAGACACAAAAATGCACAGAACAGCAAAAACAGACAAACTTCAACAAGAACAAAGAGAATCATTGTTAATAGGAAACGGTGTATACTATGAAGGTAAAACATAGTGTGTGTTTATGTTTATAGACTTGTACTGTATACCAACCCTGTTCAGCACGAACACATCCCTCTTGCTCCTGAGGTATGAGGACAGGTTGCCATATTTGCAGTATTCCACTATGACCATAAGTGGTCCTGAAGATGATGAACAATATTTAAGTTCCATTAGGTGATATTCAAGTGAAAAAAAAAATCCATTTGACAATATCATAAGGTCAGGACAAGGTCATAACTTTTAATGAGAACTAATGTTATTGAATAAAGTAACTTCTTACTAATGTAGAAGCTTAAATTTCTTTGTGAAGTTACTTGACTTTACAGTGTTTTACAAAATGAATAAATGCTTTACTTTATTGTATTATAAGAGATGAAACCAAAAAATAAAGTGGTATTAAACCTTGGTGAGAAATCTCTGAGAACTTGATTAATGTGGTTGGGGGAAAAAAATCGAGCACAATCATAGGTGTACAATGTAAAGATGAATCACACACCTGTTCTGGTGCAGGCACCCAGGAGATTAACTACGTTGAGGTGATGTCCGACATGGTTGAGGATTTTCAGCTCAGTCATTAATGCTTTGTGCTCACTTGGCGTGGCTCCCTCTGTTCATGCAGTGAAGATTCTCATGACTCACATCACTACTGTCATTCATTACCACTGAAGTCTTAAACTACGACAGATTGCGAAACAAGTGTCTTACTATTTCTCAGTGAATACCTTTAAGCATTTTGACAGCTACTGTAGTGCAACCAGCTGAGTTGCAGATGCCAAAGGCAGATGCCTGCATCACTTTGCCAAAAGCCCCTCGTCCAAGTGGCTTTTCTGTTCATGAGAAAAATGTATATCAAATACAGATTTCGTTGATACTTTATGATACGTAGACATATGATGCATTGACATAACATATACATACCCAGTTGAAGACGCTCTTGTGGGAACTCCCACTTTTCAACATCATATTGTAGCCTATCACAGTGTTCATCTAGAGGCCCTTCCCCCTGGTGCAGAATGATTGGCAGGTACTCTGTCTTACTATTTGTTGAGCTTGGCTGAGACAGTACAGTATTTGGAAATGAGTATAAACATTATGATCATTAGAACTGAAATATTTCTAAATGAGCTAACTAAACCATTTTCCACCAGATAATACAGTATTTCTACATATTTATGGTTTGTCTTTTCACGAGACAGTATTGTAACACTACAAATCAGCATGTCAGTATTTATTTGGCACAGTGGCATAGTGGTGACTGTATCTGCCTCACAGCAAGAAGATCCCAGGTACGAGTCCTGGGCTCAGGTATTTCTGTGTGGAGTTTGCATATTCTTCCATGCTTGCATAGGTTTCCTCTGGGTACTTTGGTTTCCTCCCACACTCCAGCATGTACAATAGGATAACTGGCTGTTCCAAATTTTTCCTAATTTTTTTTTTTATGTGACTGTGAAAAATTGTGAGTGTGTTGGCCTGTGATTTCGGGTGCATCCCATCTATCGCCCAGTGTTGGCTTACATAGCCTCCAGATAAGATAAGATTAGACTATTCCGCAAATAAGTTTTTATTTGGTATCTTTACTGCTAATTAAAATCAAATTGATTGGTCAAACACAATTAGACGATCTTGTATCAGCAATCCAGAAATTTGGCTTACACCCTAACCAGCTAAAACTACTTTTCTAGAGGTAAAGAAATCCTAATTTGTGCCTTATTTAATTGCATGCTCTGCTGTAGATATAGAATTCTTCATTTCATGAATGAGTAACATTTGGAGCTCAATGTCCATCTATCAATCCAGTCATCCTTCCATCAATTATTTATACTGTACAGTATATTCAAAAGGGTTTTGCAATTTGATAAAATCTCAGTTAAATTAGGGTGATACATAATAGTAAGTACGATGTAAAGTAAGATGTAAGGTAGTGGTGAGGTGTGCTGTCGGCATGACAGAAGAGTTCAAGGTGGAGTTACAGTACTGCATCAAGGATCAGCTCTGAGCCCCTTCTTGTTTGCTATGGTGATGGACAGGCTGACAGACAAGGTTAGACAAGAATCTCCATGGACTATGATGTTTGCAGATGACATTGTGATCTGTAGTGAGAGCAGAGAACAAGTGCAGGAAAATCAAGCGAGGTGGGGGTATGCCCTGGAAAGGAGAGGAATGAAAGTTAGCCTCAGTAAGACAGAATGCATGTGTGTGAACGACAAAGTCAAAGAGACTAGATTGAGATGGTTTGGACATCTTCAGAGGAGGGATAGTGAATATATTGGTAGTAGGATGCTGAGGTTGGAACTACCAGGCAGAAGTCCTAGAGGAAGCCCAAAGAGAAGATTTATGGATGTGGTGAAGGAGGACATGAAGGTAGTTGGTGTAAGAGAAGAAGATGCAGAGGATAGGGTGAGATGGAGGCAGATGATTTGCTGTGGCGTCCCCTGAAGGGAACAGCCGGAAGGAAAAGAAGAAGACCCTGGGCAGTTGCCTAGCTATTTCAGGGCTGGAGTTCAGTATAGACAGTGCAAGTACCAAATGGCAAAGAAAGTTTACAATGGACAGCCAGGTGATGTTGACTAGGGAGAAAACTCAGTTTCCATCAAATATTTTGAGATTTCTGTCATCTTGGGAATGTTGCCATCTTGAGAGGACATTTTAGAAGAACTTCATGAGCATACTACACGCAACCATTTTCAACATGTTCTATAAATCTGAGCAGGGTGCACATGAAGTACCTGAGCAGGGTGCAAATATTTTGTGATTTCAGATCAGTAACTGTACCAAGCCACTACAATTGTGTATACCAAACAGTTAATTTCTGGCTCTCAGCCTTAAAAAGAAGCACAGACGGCCTCTTACCTGTCTGAGCTTCCGAATTAGAAGTGTTAGAAGCAACCAGAAGAGCGTGGCCACCACGCAGGTGCAGGCTAATGTGGGGATCTCCAGAGATAAAGACTCAGAATCTAAAACACAGAGATCAGCTTCATGTAATCATGCGTTTGTCTGGTTGAGATGTTATGTTCATTTGTCATCATCATTTTCTGAACAGCTTAATCCTAATTAGTTTCACAGGGAATCTTAGCAGAGGGCAGAGGGCAACCTGGACAACTCGCACGGCAGGCACAGGCTAATGGCTATGCAGTAAACTCTTGAAGAAAGTCATGAATGGTTCTTTTACATGCCTCCCACCATAGGCAGTGAGAAACATGGCCGAGCTTTGATAACCCAGTACACTGCATTTCGGGGGCTGGGGACAGCAGTGAACACCCACTGATAGTGGGGCTTTGAACCCTGACCTTGGGATCAGTAATCCAGCACCGTACTACTAGGTCACCACTACCCCTTATTTTCATTTTACTTGATTATAATTTAACCTTTTGTTATTTCTCAATACTACCCAAAGGGGGCAGTCATATTTAAGTAATGTTTTCTGTCCAAACCTGTAACTGGAGGTCAAACATTGACCAGCCTCGCCCATTCATCATTTCATAAGCTTTTTTTTTGGAGATGTACAAATAGATACATAGTTTATGGGTTGCAAACTAAATGCTTTCCGTAGAACATCAACACTGGGGACAGCTTCCTTCCTGACCTAATTGAACACAACAACAAATTATTGTCTGCTTGTATCTCCTCCTGTTCCCCCTCACCAGTCTCAGAGACATCCATTCTGAGTGTGAGACAGCCAGAAGCAGAGGGATCCAAATCAAGTGTAATTAATGTTACTTGTTTACTTCCCTAGATGGGGTAAGTGCACACTTTTACAGTAATCAGAAGAACATTAACAGTACAAAAACAGTAAATAATAGTCGGACATCTTCTGCACTCTTACGCTCCACTGAAATGTAAGCCGAACTCTCCACAGTTCCTCTCTCATTGGTGGCCTCACATGTGTACAAGCCCTGGTCATCAGCAGTGATGCGGTCAATGTGAAGTGTGCCATCTTCTGGTTCCAACATAATGCCTGGGACATAAAATCCATAAATCTATGAGTTGAAAGTTGTTGTTGACTTAGTTTAACGTGAAAGCATGAGTCTGGACTCAACTGAGAGCAATTTAGCTAATCATGAACATCCTGGATGTCTTGAAAACGTATTTTGGAGATATATTTTTATCCAAGCATTGGAAACTGGCTGTTAAGATTTGCTCATCGACTCAGCAGCGGCAGTTTGGTTTTACTATAATCTTTGAACTCACAACCTTCTGACCAGCAGCTCAATGAGCCACTTAGACTTCACGAAGATCTTTCTCACCAGACACCTGCTTGAGCTTCCTCCGATCCTTGTACCATGTGATAAGAGGTTGTGGCACTCCACTGACAGGACACTGAAGAGTCACAGAGTCACTGACGTTCACACTGCAATTGCTAAGGTTCTGCAGCAATACTGGAGCAACCAGAACTACAAACAATCAAAAAAAAGTCTGATGTTAGTCCAAAAAAAAAAAATGGCATTGTTATGTAACTATATTCTGTCATCCAGCATATCTCTACCAATTCATTTTTATGTCACTGATATCTCTAGAGAGGAGATGCTGATGTCTGTCACTTGCATATTTCTGTCAGTTGGTGTACTAGTACAAGTAGCCATACTGGACCACATTAACAAAGCACTGAGTGATTTACAGAAGAGGAAACAGAAAGAGAGCTCTATTTCTTTCATTACAAATTGTGATCTGGAAAGTTTGACTTTCAGCCAGCGGCGCTACACCGCTTGATGACAAGTTTGGTCATTTGAGAAAAATGTTTTAAATCTGACTTGACTAAACAATGACTTCCTTGACAGTTGGCTTTTTGCCCGTCTTTAGCAAGATAGCAAGATGCAGTTCTGTTTGTTTCCTCATAATTTTATCTTATAAAACATCACATTTTTTAAACAACGATGACGCAATAGGCTAACCTCCCATTGATCGAGAATAAATTTTATTTATGCATCTATTTGGCACTTCGTCATTTTTGTAGAAAGCCGCTTTGAGGAAGTCTTTGGGTTCAATCGATCCAAATTTGACTAGGATAGAGAAATAAAGAAAGGTTCAACTCGTGACGAGCTTATTGTTGTTGTTGTTTTCCTCTCGGAGACAATTGATTATTGTCTCTTTCCTTGGTCTTTGACAGTTGCTGATTGGCTGATTATTCTCAGGCCGCTCTGTCTATGAGGCGCTATGGGAAGTAGCATTGTGTGCTCTTCCTTCTGTCCAGCTTTCATTCCCACGTGAAAGAGTTGCTATTTCGAAACAGCCTTGGATTCAACGACTGCAGGAAGCTTAACAAACCTGGTTCCCAAGGACCCTCTCTCTTTCTCTTTCTTTCTTCCTGTCTTTCATTTTCTCTATTCCACTTCAACCCCCTTCCCCACCCACCAACATAGATTTACTCAATCTACAGGTCTTATGCATGCATGTTTGTCAGCACATCCTTACATGACGCACAAAGGAGTACAGTACTGTAGTTGTTTAAAGAAATATGTGAACTGCAGATGAGTGCTTTTGTGCTTTCTCAAGATTTTTTCAGGGACAGCTGTTGGACAAAATACACCGCTACACATAGATAACGCATTAAAGTCACTCTAACCGCTATGTATACACTCATTTAAACAATCCACACAGTGCTTAAAGTACCAAGACACACCACACACCTGCAACTGTCAAAAGTGCATCCCGGTGTGAGTATCGTCCCGTAACCAGATGCTTGGCAGAGCAGCGGTATGTTCCAGAGTCTTCCAATGTTAGGTTCTTCAACGTCAAGCTCAAAGTGAGTGAGAATTCTCCCTCTGTCAGCTGTCCAACCAAAGATGGATCGTCCATCATGTCTGCTGATCCGCCTGTCACTCTGTGCCAGGACATGTTAAAATACAGGTGCTTATTAGCCACACAGGACAGATGATAATCTCTGCCCTCTTTGGGCCCATCCTCTGACTCCTGAATACTGAAGCCTTCTTGGACATCTGTAATTGGTGAGATGGAAAAGAAGGCGTTTTAGAGTGCGGTTATAAAGCCTGCTGGCAGTAACAGAGCACTAACTGGGACAAATAAAATGAAGCACAACATCATGAAAAACACTTTGTAAGTGTTGACCGAGCTGCTTTTTTTTCAGAACCTTTGATGACAATGTTGAATAGCCATTGTCGGTAAAAGTAGCAAAAGAGCCCTGGTGAAAAGGGCTTTTATTTACTTTAGCGATTTGAAATTTCCCTTGGAAACTGCTCGAGGTTTTCCTGATGGAAGATAATGTTTATCTTTCACAAACACCAACAGAACTATCCGTATAAAGCACGTAAGGCGGCATTGGGGAAGTGAACTGATAAGGAGCACAGGTTCCTGTTCGCCCCCCTAATCACCCGGCAGACATGGCAACAGTCATGTACAGTATACTCCATCCACCGTGGATAAAATTAGTGCAAGGTTGAAGAATGTTTAAAAAAAGACATTAAATAAGAAAGAGCATTCGATAGGTTGTGGAGGGGGAGAGAGAGGGAGAGAGAGAGAAAGAGAGACGCAGGAAAAATAGAGGAAAATGATCAAACAGCTTTGACTTTGGACTTCTAGTCCTGATCTACAACAAACAGCGGTCACTGCAAATACTTAAGGTTATCAGTGGTAATATATCCTGCCTTCAGTGTAATGACAATTCATGAGATCTGTGGTAAAAGTAGCTGCACGTGTTCATTTCAATTGTTTGGAAAACTAAAAATACCTGTAACATAGAAGCGGATGTCCAGTTCATCTGTGCCCATGGAGTTGGAAGCTATGCAGCGATAGATGCCAGACATTAATGCCTTGCCAACTGTTAAAATACCTATAGTCTGAGAGGCAACACATGTACACACACAACCCAAATTATTTGACATATATAAATTGCGGTTTTTATGTATTTTTGTACATTTACAGCATATGCAAACGTATCGAGGGGGCAGTGGTGGTCTAGTGGTATAGGGTGCTGGATTGCTGATCCAAAGGTTGGGGGTTCGAGTCCCACTCTCCACAGGGTTGTCACTAAACACCCCCCCCCCCCCCAGTGCAGCTAACTGGGTTATCAAAGGCGGGCCATGTCTCTCACTGTCTATGGTGAGAGGCATGTAAAAGAACCATTGCTGACTTTCGTAAAGAGTAGCTGCAAAGTCGTCAGCGTGTTTCTGTCCCTTGCTAAAAAGGGTTGTGACAGGAAGGGCATCCGACGTAAAAACCTCTGCCAAATCAAACGTGCGAATCAAATGATTCACTGTGGCGACTCCCGAGTAAAAGGGAAAAAGCCGAAGGGAAGACAGACAGACAGCATATGCAAACGTATCAGTTTTAAAAAGACATTTAAAAATTTCCAAACGAACCAAAGGATACTTCGAAAAATTAAAATACTGTATTCATCACCTCAGTTTTATCAATAATTTTTGCATGCTGTTGAGGAGTTACCGTATTTTTTAGATTATGTTTTACATTGATTTTTGTGCGTGTGAGTTTTCCATTGGAAACAGGTTACTGCATATGCAAATTTTCAAATTTTCATGAAATTTCTACAAAGTAGACAGTAGGCTTTGACAGTGAAGCCTCCATTTTGGATTTAAAATCCAGATCAAATTCTGAATCTATTAAAAAAATCTTAATGGATATTTTACCACGTTGATTTTTGACATTTTGGTTTATATGGGATTGTTGGGCTTGGCTGAATTTTGCGCTCTTGTTTAATTCTATACATTTCTCCGACACACACACACACACACACACACACACACACACACACACACACACACATATATATATATATATATATATATATATATATATATATATATATATATATATATAAAACATTTAGGAGTTTAGTTATCTGATATATCAAGTCATAAGAAACTCCAAGGCGTCTGCGGCTCTGTTGAAAAATTTCCTGTGTTGGGGTAAACCTTATGTTGAAGCACTGATACTGGGAACCCCTTCGGTTAATGTTTCATAAACATTTCCTTACAGTACACTTACTTCATCAATGAGTTAAAAACAGCAGGTTTTTAATTATTTATTCTTCTTTAAAAATATACCCCCCCCCTTTTTTTTTAAGTGTGATCATGATCATGATGAGCAAGAGACCATAACAAACAGTGATTCCATCATATTGATTCAAGCATTATTTCAGTTCAGTTCATTTTCTGTAACCGCTTAATCCTAATTAGGGTCGCGGGGAGGCTGGTGCCCATCCCAGCCAACTTCGAGCAAGGGCAGAGTACACCCTGGACAGCTCGCCAGGCCATCGTAGGGCGGAAACACGCCGACGGCTTTGCAGCTACTCTTGTCGAAAGTCAGCAATGGTTCTTTTACATGCCTCACACCATAGACAGTGAGAGACATGGCCAGCCTTTGATAACCCACTTAGCTGCACTGGGGAGGACAGTGACAACCTTGTGGAGAGTGGGACTCGAACCCCCAACCGTTGGATCAGCAATCCAGTGCCCTATACCACTAGACCACCACTGCCCCATCAAGCATTATTTACTTGGGATAATGTATATAAGTGGACTCAGATCGTTCCATTCCCATCTGGTATTTCTTACTGCTGTTATTATTATTATTTTGCTTTAGACTTAAAACTACTGACCTGATATAGAGTGAGCATGATTTACAGCTGTGGCACTGTCAAAGCTAATTCATAGGAAATTAATCAATACCCTCAGACCAGACCAGTCAGAGTCATAGCACTCTGCTAAAAGTCAAAATTATAGAAGCACTGTCCGTTATAGAAGTGTTGTTTTACAGAGCCTGTTCTTTTTTTTTTTTTTTTTTTTTTTCAGTATTACTAAGTTAAAACATTAATATGTCACTTAATCAATAAAGTGTTCTACTGCCCCCCTATGGAGAACTGCCCTAGACAGCCAAGTGTATTTAAATCAGCACAGGGCTGATCTAGACAGAAAGTGACTCAGGCATTGACACTGTGCCTTGGAGGAGTGCATTAAGCGTTACTCTTATACGTACTGGTTGTACCTGAAACAGGATGTAGTCTCAGGTAGTGATGAGGAACATTTAATGAATAATGTGTTCTGCACCATTTCCCGACTTCTACAGAAACAGACCCTTCAAGTCATCTTCCTAAAGAAGTCCATCATTTGTCTTCCCCTTCAGAACATCTACGTGTAAGCTGTTCTCACCTTGTTCTTCCCCTGCAACACTTCCTGTGTGTGTGTGACACTCAGGATGGGATTGTAGGTGGACGTGACTGCTGTCCTCTCTCCCACTTCATTCCAGGAGGAGGAAATCAGTTTCTCGCATCTTAGAGCCAAAAGACAGAAAAGAGACAAGAGGAAGAGAGAGAAAGAGGACTTAGTTTAGTTGGAGAGTGATGTCACGGCAAAGGTGTGAGATGCAGCTGTGGGAAGAGGGAACTCTGTATAGATCTCATCATTGTCCCCCGGGAATTGATTTTTTTTTTTTTTTTGTGAACATATTATTCTTGATTTTCAAGATGAAGATTGGAGGGTGGTAGTGATTGTGCTTGTGTCTTGTACAGTTAGGACACACTGTTTTTTGTTTTGTTTTGTTTTTGTCAACCGACCTTGTTCTGTAATTAACAGTGTACATACACTGCTAGTTTTGTAATGTTTTCTGCTCTGTCCACTGTGAAAACTTCCTCTCAATAAATCATCTCTATGAATAGCCTCACATAATCAAAAACCACTCCTTATCCAGTCCCGAGCCAGGCTTGCTATATTTCTGTAAACTGTGTCTTACATGTTCTGATGTGTTGAATATCCGTCTGTATAACTGTAACACCCCACCAACACCACCTTTGCCCCGTCCTGCCCTGGCTCAGACTTCTCTCTCTCTGATTGCTCTTCCTCTTGGCAATGATAGTGAGTGCCCATCTCCTGTGTCCCACCCTGATCATGACACCAGCATTCCTCACACACACACACACACACACACACACACACACACACACACACACACACGCGCGCGCACACACAGCTCCCAGGAAAGACATACCCTCACGCTCTAAAACCATATGGACTAAGACTCATTTTTGCTGTTTTATCATTATTTTTAAAGATAGACTTATCCACAAGTCTCTCACACACACACGCACGCATGCACACACACACACACACACACACACACACACACACACACACACACACACACACACACACTTTCTATGTGTGCCTGAGTACAGAATTAACAATCCGGAATTTAAAATATTCTGCATAAAAAATTATATATGGATACTGTACATACGTATATTTATAGGCTTTAAAAACAATGGAAATCCAAATATGTCAATGTTTTTTTTAAAGAGCATCAGTTTATTTGTAAGAAGGACATGAATTAGTTTTAAGCCTTCTATCAGTAAAAATTTTCCAAAAAGACCATGTGGGAGACATAAATTTGATTTTTAATATAAAACCACATACATTTAATAACACATTTAGAATTTAGACACTACTTGAATTTATCAGCCATTTTACACACCAGGCAATTACTTGCATTTATCATAAGTACGTTAGTGGTATAAAATTATTAAATATTAGGTTTATATATATTACTCATAGAAAATCTGTATAAAAAGGATAAATCACATTGGGACAGACCCGTAAAGTGAAAAACATTAATATTGCACACACACACACACACACACACACACACACACACACACACACACACACACACACCCTTATATATGCATACATACAAATAAAAAATTCAAAACATTGTCAAATTTAACACAAACCATGGCAATGTTTAAAATTCAGTATCACCATGATCATGAAATCCTTGACATAGAAATCTTGTGACAGAGGTTGATTTGGGATGACAAGAGTCATTTATTTCTGGCACATGAAGTCCTACACAGCAGGCGCTCTGAGCCAGCTCTAGAGATTGTTCTGTATGTCATGTGGAATTATGAAGGGTGAGCTCAAGTGTCCACCTCGCTCCGATTTGCTCACAATGACATATTGATCCAGAATACATGATGCACTGAACTCACAGCTTTTTTTTTGTGTGGATGTTAGAACTACAACAGATACAACAGACTTGGGCTTGGAAACAGGCATGGTTCATACATCCATTATAGTACCACTCCAGGACATGTTAAAAAAAAAAAAAGCAAAAAGCAGCTCCACAAAGGGTGGACAGTGTATTGATGGAATTGCACATCTTCTGGCTCAAAAATGTCAGAGAGATTTAAGACAGATTAAAAAAAAAAAAATTACCATATGGAGGTGAAAAGAATAAAATAGAAAGCACTTCCATGGTATGCATATGTGGACCCCCTTTTCCTGACTGTATCTCATCCATGGTATGGTGTTGGTGTTCCCCAACATGCAGCAGTGCAGCTCTATCTTTGAAGTAGTTGCCGTGGAAATGATCCAGACTTTCACAGGAGGGTGCCATGAGCCCATAGGTCTCTGCTAGTGTCATTGGATATGGTGGGGTTAAGATAATGTGAGTGACTGGACTGTTGATTGAAAATGATATGGTGTGTTGGGTGGAGAAGTGACTGGGAAAAGTTTGGATGATGGTTGAAGATGCTGGTCAAGTTGGGGTGGGGAAGGTGGTGGAGGCTGTGGGATGAGGGGCTCTCAAGAATAGATCAAGCCCTTGAGGAAGCGGACTGTGCCACGTTTGAAGACGCAGGGACAATCATGCTGCTGGGAAGCCGCCTCGCGTCGGGGAGGAAGCCAAACAACAAGAGGAAAAGCGCTCTGATTTTCGCACAGGAAGTCCGTCTGCGCCTCCTGCCCAGCTGAGATAAGAGTGCTGCCGTTCCCATGGCCGAGGCTTGAGCCTGTACAGCGCTAGGAGGCCAGCCCGGCCCACAGCGCCACTCTCCATGCGCCTCCTCCGCCTCAGCGTCAGGCCAGCCGCGCTGGGCTGCTACAAAGAATAAGGGCCTCGGTCAGGATCCTGCCAGTGATCAATTCTCAATAACATTTTCAAGAACACCACTGAAAATCAATGGCATCTTTTTTCCTAACAAATATTTTTTTAATTAATTAAAAAAAAAAAAAAAAAAAAAAAAATCAGTGAATGTATCTTTCAATTTTCTCAACAGTATCAAATAATATCAAAATACACTTTATAACATTTTGACAAGTTACTTTTACTATTGTACATAAAATGCTAAAAAGAAAAAAAGGCTGTGCTATGGGACCAGTTTAAGAATACATTCATGTATTTTTTCACAAGTATTATTTTGTTGATATTTTTCTTTCACACCACTTGCAGGATTTCAATTTCAAGAGCATGGCTAAGATATAAACCAAGACAGGCTGATTATAGAGTCGACGAGCTACGAAAGTGGAACGTCACAAAGAGATGTACAGTAGTATTTTCACATTAATCTGCACTCTAATTAGCACATCACATCTCACCAACATTGGCTGGGGCAACGGAACTTACTCAAATTTGCTCAGTAAATTAGACCCAATGATAGATTACCAGATAACAGCTTGACTCGGCCTTGGGTTTGGCAGATACGTGTTGTGCATACGTGCGTGTATATGTGTGTACATGTGCAGAGTAGGCGTAATGGGAGTTTATCTTGTTGTAAAGAGTGCTAGCTCGGCTTTTCTCATGAGAATGAGGAATAGTTTGTGTCTGACACATTAGGAAAGCCATGACAGGATGCTTCTGACAAATCAAAATAATAAACAGGCCGCATTCTGCTGGGGAAGTTCATTAAATCATAGTGTTTGATTTAGAAATGAGCTAAACGGTATTGTAAGCACGGAACCCGTCTCTTTTGAAGTGTTTTTTTTTTTTTTTTTTTCCCCTGCACTTTCAACTCTAGGTTACACGGAGTTCTATGAATGTATCAGGCACACATTCATGCAACTACACAGACTCACACACACACACACACACACACACACACACACACAATCACTTGTTCACACAAAAAAAAAGAATAGACTCGACGCACACATAAAAGAGCCCCTTAACCATCTGTTCTTGAGGCTAAAAGGAAACCCTGTCTGAACTCATGCTGAAATAGACATAACATGTCTCCATTCACAAACAAACAAACAAACGCATGCGATAGACACTGTTCCTATAGGCACAGGCAAAAAAACGTTTCAATCGTATACATACTTTGACAAGGTAGAGTGTGAAAAGTAACACAATTCATTGTGGACATGGCAATTAAACAATCTCTAGTTGGTTTGGTGCTGGTAATCTGAACCATGCCAAGTGTATAACGTGTTCTTTGTGTGCTTCAGAAAGTAGGATATATATATATATATATATATATATATATACCCCATCCCAAGAAAATACAACTTTTCAATAATTTGCGCTGGCTCAGTGCCCAAGTAAAATGTGTACACTATTACATGCATTAAGTATATGTGCTGAGAATAATGTGTCACTTACAGGCCTTTAGAAGGACAGCGACGCCAGAGCCAATGTATTTGAGGTGGGGGGATGCCATAAGCGGTGCAGCGGAAGACTTGCCTGCTGGAGCGTGGCATCGTTACTGTATCTGGCATTGCTAAAGCATTCTCCACAATCTGAGGTTTAACTGTGTTTGGGACGAGAATGATATAGGCCTCAACTTCACAGTCCAGCACAGAACTTATGGATGCCAACAAGATGGCTATTGAAATAAGAGTGAAAATTGGGGTAATTAGAAACAAGCTTACCATTCACCACAAGCTCAAGTGTAAGATTCTGCTGAAGACTATACTGCTGGATTCGAGTGATGATGGTATAAACCCCTGCGTCCTCTTCTGCAACGTCCCGAATCACCAGGGAATAGCCGTCTACATGGTAACGTGAGCACTGCTCAGCGGCCACCATTCCATCTTTCTGCCTGGATGTCATTCAGACACAGAGAAGCTCACAGAATTTAAAGCACACACAATTATATTTTCTTACATTTATGAATAGAGTATGCAGTGTTTTCATCTTTCACGAGCTTACCAGATGACTTCAGGTTCAGGGAAAGCCCGTATTTTGGGGGACAGGCGAAAGGATTTCTGCCCTGCATAGGCCTTTACCAGTGAACCATTTCTATGCTTTAACCTGATGAAGGGCTTATCTGAGGAGCAAAATAAACATTTGTATATATTTAGACACATGTATATAAATGTATATGTTTATATTCCGTATAAATATACATCCCAAGAATGTTATATTTGCCCTCCTGTTTAGGTATATGTGAGCATGAATATGCGCAGTTATTGGTGGATTTTCATGACATTTGTACCTGAGGTGGAGCCTTGGCAAAGGAAGTCTTTATTAGGTTTTAGTGATTATTTGGATGAAATTCTTGGGCCAGAATTTTTGAAAGTATTGTTTAGCATTGATGTAATTTTTTTTTTCTGTGTGGATGCTGTGCATGGATGCTGTGCATTTTCTGTATATTTTGCGAATGTTTGCACTCTCTGTGTGTTCTTGTTACATATTTATACACACATAAAGAGTGAACTTGTTCCAGTTTTTACTCTTGTGATGGGAGTTTTAAACATTACCATGAATTTTAACTGTGGTGTTAACTTCCCGCTTTGCTGGCCCACTTGACACATGGCATGTGTAGATCCCTGCATGAGTCTTATGCAGTTTATGGATGGTGAGAATGCTGTAGAACACCACGTTAGTGTTGCTTTGTGTAATACGCCGAATGATCGAGACATTACTTCTGACCTAGACAAAAACAATGCAGAAACACATTTTTTCTGGTTAACAAAAATTAAGATGAGAAGATAAGATGTTGAAAATATACAAAAAGTAATGTGTTTAATACTGTGCTTCTCAAATAGTGTGTATGTGTGTGAGGGGGTGATGTTGGGGGGAGCGCATACGACTCTGGGGAACATGCTTTTCTGGAATAGTGTACAAGAATTAATATGTAATTGCACCTCCACTCCAGTAGTTGGCAGTGGCGCTCTCATTGGCGCTATGGTGTAGCGGTTTCTCGCACTAGCAAACGATATGAATTGCAGTAAACAACCCCTCAAGAGTGGGCAGTGGTGGCCTAGTGGTGGCCTAGTGGTATAGGGCGCTGGATCGCTGATCCAAAGGTTGGGGTATCGAGTCCCACTCTCCACAAGGTTGTCACTGTCGTGTCCCCCCCAGTGCAGCTAACTGGGTTATCAAAGGCCAGCCATGTCTCCCACTGTCTATGGTGTGAGGCATGTAAAAGACCCATTGCTGACTTTCGTAAAGAGTAGCTGCAAAGCCGTCGGCGTGTTTCCACCCTGCGATGGCCTGGCGAGCTGTCCAGGGTTTACTCTGTCCTCGCCTGAAGTTGGCTGGGATGGGCACCAGCCTACCCGCAACCCAAATTAGGATTAAGCGAATACAGAAAATGATGAACCCCTCAAGAAACAACATGGAAAAATTTCTAACAGGAACGAAGGGAATGGTGGAGAGAGACGGAGATATTAAGTCATAAATAAGTTGAATGAGTTTAAATAAGGATGCTTTTTTTTATTATTATTATTTCAGGCACATTGGTGCACTTTAAATCTTTTTCTGTTACAGATTTAAAAATGTCAATGAAGTTTTTCTTTATTGTAAGTTGAACTATATTTCTTTCTTTTTTTGTTTTTACCGTTAAAGATATAATGTTACGCAGAGGTGTACTAATAACAACTTACAGTACTAGACAAATAATACTACAGTATTGAAAGTCGCTCGTGGGGCGGTGGGAAATGTTTTTTTTCCCTTGAGGGGGAGCCACCGAAAATAATCGAGAAGCCCTGGTTTAATATAATATATATCGAAACTTGTGAAAAATGTTATCTTTCATTGTTTTTTCATTTATGTATGTCATTGATATTCTGATGAATGTCAATTTGACTAACCTTTCCAGGGTAACTCCAGCTGATTTTCACTCTTGAGTTCCATTCAGCTGTAACAGTGCAGTTAAGGGCCAAACGCTCTCCTTGCAAAGCCTGGACCAAACCGGTGCTGTTCAGATATACCTTTTGAATTTTATTTACTGCAGAGAATAAAACAAAAGTAAAAAGTTACTTCATTTGCAAGATGAATATTCGCCTATGAGTCATTTGTCAACAGAGTTCTCATACCTGGTCTGTAGGTCAAGAAACTGCTGGTGTACTTTGTCCCATTGATTGTTGTTTCGCAGGAAAAAAGGCCAATGTAGAAGAATGTGGGGCTTCGGATAACAAAGCCCTTTCTGTTATTCCAAATGATGTTCTTGTGATCAGTCCCAACTGTTTGGTCAGGAAACTGTAATGATTAGAACATGAATAATTTGTCTTAACAGGAACCCTTGCAGCTATTAATATGCCTAAAGGATAGAGCGTGAAAATTCACGACAATTAAACAACCTACTTGCAATATCTAGGCAGTCCTATTGTAATTTAATGTCTTCTGTTGTGAAATAAGACAAATTTGGTAACAAGGTCATGTCTGCGAGAAATTCTTGGAGAGCTGTAATATGATTTTTGTTTTCTTACAAATACAGAAGAGGAAATGTTTACTGGAGAAGCTGTGACAGCTTGGAAGTGCCCTGCCCTTCTCAAGGGATCAGGTGGACACCTCCTTCCCAGTGTGAACAGGTCAACGCCATGAATGTGTTAGGTAAGCCCTTTTCAATGTGTTCCCATACAGCCCTTACATAGCCAACGTTTCCTGTTTTAAGTTCTTACAATCTACACGCAGAGCACAAGATGCCCCCGCCACCCCTATTCCAGAATCCCTCATTCAGAGCCCGAGAGTGTTAAGGATGTGGAAACGTGACTCCAGTCCATCACTTCACATCCTGTTACTACAGGATATAGACTCCGTGACTGGGCCCCTCAGGTCAGGCTCTGGAAGGGCCCGCCAGGCCACTTTCAGAGCTTCTGTTGGAGTTTGGCCCCTGGAGTATTATCCCTGATGCAAGAGGTGTGAGAATAAAATTATTCATCTGGGGGGGAAAACGCTTTCCGGGACACAAAAAAACCCCTCTATTAATGTGTTACAGTCCAAGTTTGAGTAGGAGATGGCCTTGTATTTTTATACTGATTACCTTTCTGCACAGGGTCAAGTAGTACATAAACACAGCAAGCTGAAATTAAAAGGAAACCTTTTTTTCATGCCATGGGGAGGAGAGGGATGTCAAATCGATGTCAGATCCTGAAACAGCTCCCATCCTGAATGTGGAGCCAAAATGAGCACAGAGGGAACTGGTCATTTTGCTCTTACCACTCTTGTCCACTTCAGATTTATTCTGAAGTGTTTTTCAAATTACTCTCAGATAGCCATAAATGGCATGAGCAGTACCACTTGTACAACAGATGAAGTCATAATAATTATTCCAGTTGATGCCTGAATTCATACAATCAGCTGTAGAAGACATCGGCATTTCTCCAGGTAGAAGGGCATTAAAGTGGCGGCACTTAAAAACCGCATGTCCTGTCTACATCTCCAGGGCTTTACTTGGTGCCAGAAAGACGGAGGAAGCCGGGGGCGCCACTCTTTCTGTCTGCTGGTGTAAGACAGGTATCTTTTCACACGAAGGCCAGTAAAGGATTCCTCTCCATACACGAAAACACACCCTGTCACACGCATCCTCCCTCACTCCAACAGATCCATGCTCCTTCCCTGGAGCAGGGCCAATGGGAAGACAGGAACATAGGCAAAGGCTAATTGACAGCTAATGAGTAGCATGTAAAATGCTGAGTTGCACTGTATAGCAAAGAATGGAGGTTGGATATGGCAGACTGGGATCATGGAAATGAGAGCGGAACTGCTAAGATGAACATGGGTGGTGTAGGTGGTGAGGTGAGGTGAGAAACAAGAACATCAGTTTCTTGCAAAAGGAAGAATGGAATCATGAGAAATTGCAATGATGCTAGTGGTTACTAGTAGAGATTTATGTTGTTTCCCAAAATGTTTCATGCGGTTTACACAATCTTTCAACAATTACATTTTACAGCATTTGTCAGACACTTTTATCCAGAGTGACTTAAAATTATTATTATTATTTTTTTTTTTAACAACTGAGGGTTAAGGGCCTTGCTCAAGGGCCCAACAGTGGTGACAGTGGGGATTGAACTGCTGACCTTCAGATTGGCAACCCATTGCCTTTTCCACTTAGCCACCACATTCCTGGACCTCAGAGCAGACTGAGTAATGAAATAATGGAAACATGTTTTGTAATACAGGTATACCGCGACTAAAGTCATTTCGAGTTAAGTCATTTTCGATTATACATCGGTTTACAAAAAATATATGGAAAAAAATTTAAATAAAGTTACGTCATTATAATCATATAATCGCGCCCCACTATTCAAGAAGCACTGAATTAGCGGCAGCCCCAGCAAATTATTATGCATAATCACGACATTACAGGCGCATGATTCAAATTTACCCAATGGCTGAGCGCTTTTGTTTCTCCCTCCCGCTGATTGGTACACATCTTTTTTTTTTCCTCCTTTGAGCATATGTCATCAACGTGATTGCTTGAATTGTGAATTCACGTTTCTTTAGTGTGTTTTTAATGATTATTTAAACCCTATGATGTTACTCAAACGCCCTGCATCTTCTCTAGCTTCTGGTAAAGAGCCTAAGCGCTTTTATTCATGAATAAATATTATCACCATACAAAAGTAAAAAGTTTTTACTTTTCATTACTACATTTTACTGCATTATTACTGTATTAATGAGGAAGACTGTCTATATAATCTGTTTTAGAAGCATATTTTAGTGCATGTAATATCATACATAGGGTTTTAAAACCGCACCTATAATTCACAGATTTCAGGGATCCGCAGGTGGGGGAGGAACATATAACAGGGGCTTTCTGTATATTATATATATATATATATATATATGTGTGTGTGTGTGTGTAATATTATACAAGTAAATTTGGCATAGCCTAGCATAGGCTAGCCTAGAGACAAGCTAATTCGAGTTAAGTTGTTTTTTACTTACGTCATCTCTCCTGGTACCAATTAACGACATAAGCTGAGGTACTGTATACCTGTATAGTGTTTTTAATAACTGACAGTCTGTCTTCCTTTCGGCTTTTTCCCTTTTACTCGGGAGTCGCCACAGCGAATCATCTGATTCGCACGTTTGATTTGGCAAAGGTTTTTACGTCGGATGCCCTTCCTGTCACAACCCTTTCAGCAAGGGACAGAAACACGCTGATGACTTTGCAGCTACTCTTTACAAATGTCAGCAATGGTTCTTTTACATGCCTCTCACCATAGACAGTGAGAGACATGGCCTGCCTTTGATAACCCAGTTAGCTGCACTGGGGGTGAATACAGTAAATGCAAAGGTAAAAAACCTGGGTGGAGTGTCATGATAATAATGTGCTCTTGATGACGATGACGACATATGGATGGAAGTTGATCACATGAACAAATACTAATATGGCCAGAAAAGGCTAATTTGGAAATGATATTGGATGACTTGTAATAGCTACTCATAGCAAACTACTCACTTTGACCAGTGACACTTTGGTGTTAGGATTAGTGACCCTGCAGGGGAATACCAAGTCTTGTCCTTCCTTCATGTAGACCACGGCTGGGGTCTCTTTCTGCACCTTTACAAATGGCTGCTGGCTATCTGAAACCCAAACATTGGGGTCAGGTAAAAACATACACATTTGTTTGAGCACTGAAACTTAGTTATCGGAAAGCACACACAGAATTTGATTGTAGATCACAAGTTGGAGTCAGCAAGAAATATTGTTTGCTAGCTATCAAAAGACTTTGGTTGGTTCCATTCTCTTTTGCAGCTAGAATCATCTTGTGATATTGAAAGTGCTTGGGTGTTGCTTGCTCCATTGTTTATTACTCTAGCATTATTAAAGGAAAGATAAAAAAAATCTCTGAACACTGTAACAAAAGTACCCCAAGGACTACTGGATGCAGGGGTTTCCTTGATGTGCTTTGATTCCATATAAAAGAGGGAGAGGCTTAATAGAAATGGTCACAAGAGCAATTGATGGCCCTCAGAGGTCTTATTAGCTGATGGGCTTATTTTACTGACTCATGGTCCTTGTTTCTGCAAAGTTTTTACTGCTTTATTAGTGACTTAGCTGCCCTCCAGCAAATCTTTTCTGCCCCTGGATGCTCCTTCAATTTAATACTCATCTTTTTTTACCTTCATTTACAATCAGTGAGTCATATAAAAACGGTCCTGCTCTGCTGGGGGATACATCCTATTTCCCCATGGCTGTAACCCCCCCCTTGAGCAGCACAGGATGCGGACACGGAGGCTGAACAAGAGAGATAAGACCTACTGCCTTGGGAAACGCTGTCCAGGAGCTGTGCCTTTCGACAGCTGGGGCTATTTCTGTCAAGTAAACCCCACCCCCCAAGGTAGCACTTAAATGAAAGTTAGCGGTTATATATAGACAAGTAGTGGGAGACAGTAAGAAACCATTCCAGACCCATTTACTTAGTCGGATGTGCTGTTCTCAGAGCAAATGCTGTTTAGATATTATTGGCCTCCCTTTGCATCCTGTTTAGCCTCAACAAATAGAACTTGTTGGCGAATACAAGTGCACCAGGTCTTTGGAGCAAGACACTGACAATTTCATTACCTTTGACTGTATATGGCACATGGAGCCTCTTACCTGTAATGAAGACATAGACAGAGGAGTGTTTGTGCTGCTTCTGGGAATAGCGACAGCGGTAGAAGCCTGTATGTTGGGCCAAGGCAGGGCTTATAATAAGGCGGCTGCAGTACTGGTTTGCCCGCCGACCACAAAGAGTGTCTTCTACACGGACACTTGAATGGCTCTTGTTCACACCTGAGGGGAACACCCACTCCAGTTCCCATCTTCCCCTGTAAAAACAGTGGTGTACAATTGTTGGCATTTGTGTACGGATGCATCATTTCAATCATTAATTCATACATTAATTTTCTGAACTGCATAACCCTAATTTTGGTTGCGGGGAAGATAGCTATCTCAGCCAACTCTGGGCAAGGGCTATTCAATCTTCTTTTGACGAAAGTCAGCAATGGTTCTTTTACATGCCTGTCACCACAGACAGTGAGAGACATGGCTGTCCTTTGATAACCCAGTTATCTGCACTTGGCGGGGGACCAGTGACAATCCATTGATATTGAGGCTTGAACCTCTGACCTGGCAGTGGTGTCTTGGGGGTACAGGTGCTGAATCACTGATCCTAAGATTGGGGGTTCAATCCATACTCTCAATGGATTGTCAATGTGTCCCCCCCCAGTGCAGCTAACTTGGTTACCAAAGGCCAGCCATGTCTCTCACTGTCTATGGTGTGAGGCATGTAAAAGAACCATTGCTGACTTTTGACAAGAGTATGCTGCATAGCATAGAGTTGGCTGGGATGGGCATCAGCCTCCCTGCGATTTATCTTTTAAAAACTTATTATTTCACACTGCAAGATAGGACCGTGCTTGACATTTTGGTTTATATGGGAGATGTCTGTGCTTGGTAGAGGTTTGTACTCTCTGAGTGCTCTTGTTTACTACAAGAGTTAGTACGTGTTGTACTGGCCATTTACAGTTGTCAGTAGTTCGGATGTATAAAGTCTATTTATAGACATAGTGAGCCTCTGAAGTATTATGGGTTTGTCACCTGCAGTTCAGCTGGAGCATCTGGTTCTTCTCCAGGATGATCTGTGGTTCAGTTACATTCAGCAGTGGGGAGTTGAATCTTCCTTTGCTGTCTGCATCTTTTAGGCGAGAGAGGACAATGCATTGTTAAGAGCTATTGTTGCTTTGTATCAAGAATGACTCTCGTGACTTCAATAAGGAATCATTTATACCAATTTAATTCCATTCATAGGTTTATACCAATTATTAATAAATCGATCACCAATGACACCAAAGTCATTCCATGTGTTGGTAATCATTTAACAGGAGTACTCAGAATTCCACTGTAGTGAGTATATTGGTAATAGGATGCTGAGGCTGGAACTACCAGGCAAAAGGCCTAGAGGAAGACCAAAGAGACGATTCATGGATGTGGTGAAGGAGGACATGAAGGTCGTTGGTGTAAGAGAAGAAGATGCAAAGGATAGGGTGAGATGGAGGCAGATGATTCGCTGTGGCGACCCCTGAAGGGAAAAGCCGAAAGGAAAAGAAGACTCAGAATTCCACTGTCATGGTATTAAATTGACTCAGCCGGTGTCTCTAGCTCTTTGGGGATAAAGTAGGAAGAGGAAGTCAGATATGATTTCATAACTCTGGGATATATCTGAGTAAATCAGAGACTCTAGGTTAATCACCTCTGCTTTCAAAACCTCTATATTAAGAGATTATGGCTTAATCCGTGAATCCATTTCACTGTAATCTCTGATCACTTCTACACCCATGTACAGTATGCAATATATAAATGTTTTCTAAAAACTAGTCTCATAAAGCTGAAACATCTATCTACAAACTAACATTGAAATATTTGATGAGTACACATGGCAAATATTTTTGGCTCAGATGTATCAATCTGTTTTTATACATAAATATACACGAGAATTTGGGGTTAGAAACACAACGTGTTCCCAAACAGAGTCTCGATACATCCTGGACTGCACTTTGCTTGTGGCTTCAGCCATTGCCTGTGCCAAATTCACAGCTTCATTTCCTTGCCAGCATTCTCACATGGCGCCAATACACTAAGCTGCTGTTTCAATTTAAAGAAGGAAGCTGAGTCAATTAGTTCCACATGACATGAAACCAAGGCAGTATAATGCCTGGATGCCCAGGTTGAAATCAGCATATTCTACACACGCCAAAGCAAGCCTTTGTTATTGATTATACTGTAAAGGTCATAGCAGTAGTAACATAACATTTTACACTGGTTGGCAATTAAATCAGAATGAAACCACAATATGGGAAGGAAATAAATCTAAGCCTGTCTTCTCTGATAAACAGATTATGATCCCGCACCAACACACCTGAATGAAACCAGCTTTTATAAACCTGCAAACAGGAAAATCGTTTAAAAATTTACTTTAGAACCGGAGCTTATCTTTCCTATTTTTCCATGCTAGAATGAACTTCAAAAAAAAAACAAATGTGAACAAATTTGTTGTACTGGATGTGGTTTTCCGATCAGTGCAGTGACAAGTAACACACTGGCATTTTAAATATATTAAAAACATTATTTTACAGTAAAAACAGATATCATTTTATTAAATACATCAAATTTAATAAATGTGACTTTAATAAAGAAGTAATTTGATGTATTTTTGTTTCTTTTCAATCATGTTGAACAGAAACTGAACACTGAGGAAAAAAAATATCATTTATTATTGATTTATAGAAAGAACTCCCAGTGCATCTAACTGGGTTATCAAAGGCCGGCCATGTTTCCCACTGTCTATAGTGAGAAGTTCCTGTAAAATAACCATTGCTGACTGTCGTCAATGGGAGCTGCATAGCCGTCCATGTTTCTGACCTGTGATGGCCTGGTGAGCTGTCCAGGGTGTACTCTGCCCTCCCCCAGAGTCGGCTGAGATGGGCGCCAGCCTCCCACCGACTATAATTAGGATTAAGTGGTTCAGAAAATGAATGATTTATAGAAGTTTATTATTATTATTATTATTATTATTATTATTATTTTGCAGTACACCTTTAAGGTATTAGCATATTTTATTCATGACCTGAAGTCATTTTAAGGTGAAAGAGCACTTGAACTAAATATATTTGCTCACTGGTCTCCCAAATTAATTTGCAGCTTATGCACTCCTGATGGAAGAAGTGTGGTTACATAATAAATGCAAAAGAAATATTCTGATGTATTATTCCTTGTTTTTGGAAAATTGAACCTTGTAGAAGATAATGTGGTAAAAAGCTTTGCTGGTTAATGAGACGTTTTTTGAAAAGAGCTTTGTGCAACCTGGACGAGTGATGGGTTTGGCCCTCCGTGTTTCCTTCCCTCGTGGACATGGTTTGGTCATGAGCGCTGATTAGCTGCGGGGCCTGAACACACACTTCCAAAGGTTTCCTTGCGGTGGTCGTGACCCCGCAGTCATTTATATGAGAAAGTCATCAGGCTCAGGAAATAAACGCCCTTTGTGAGGGAACCAGGACCAAAAACAGTAGCACTTTCCATTATTAAAAAGATTTAGACATTTAAAATCAATCAAAATACTCTGGGATAATTTTTATGAGGGCAGCAACAATAATCATTCGAGTAATTATTGTAATGAAAAATAATAAATGCAGTTGTTTCTCAACTGTTGTATTGCTATGTGTTCTTTAATTAGAGGATAATGTCAGATAATAAAATATTACAACCTGTTATACAGTACAGCCAATAAAATTCGCACTGCTTGTCTATTTGTGTGAGTATTTTACTCACTTCCACACACACTTTAGTCACGGGTCACTGGGAGTCTGGAGCCTATCTCAGCCGTCACTGGGTGAAGGAGGGGAGTAAACCTAGCTGGTCCATTGGAGTAATTTAAAATTAATCAATTAATAAGGGAATATGCGTGTGTGAGTGTGTGTGTGAGAGAGTGAGAGAGAGAGAGAGAGAGAGAGAGAGAGAGAGAGAGAGAGAGAATAATTGTTTTGAATAAAATGTATATAAAATGATATTTTGCATTCTGAGTACAGATGTTGAGTAATTAGATGGAGGTGTTGATTTTCTGCTCCATTGAGTAGGTAAGTATTATTAACTCACTAACCAGCTGTGTTTACGGTGAAATGTAAGTTTTATTATGCTTTCCCAGCATGCATCAGACGATATTTATTAGACTTTATTTCATTGCTTGAGACTAACCCCTACCTTTCGTCTCCACGCGGCTCGTCAGTCCACACAGCATCACTAGAAAGATGTCCAACATCTTGGTGAAAAGTTCCTCCTCTCAGAAATCAGTCAATATTGTTCTTGTTGATGTTTTTTTGTTGTTGTTGTTGTTGTTTTTTTTTTTTTTTTTAAATAAAGCAAATACTGCCCGGTCCTCTGGTTATAATCTGTGCAATCACGCGCGCTGGAAGCAGACGTCTGCTACGTCAGTTCTGGTGAGATGCGAAATCACGTCACTTGTGGATCCCCGAATACATCACTCTCTCTCTCTCTCTCTCTCTCTCTCTCTCACACACACACACACACACACACACACATTGTGGGCTGTGCATTGAGGATTTATTCATTCACGTGAATGGCCGCCACACCCCTCACTGCGATCAGCCCCGACGTCCCCCACGTGGTCAGGAACACTTGAAATTGTAACAGGTTTCGATTATTTTATATTATTTTCTACGTGTAATACTATTCACTCAGAATAGGAATGAAATTCATTTTTGCCCCTTTTGTTTTATTTATTAAAAAAATCTTAATACCTAAATAATAATTAAAAAAAAAAAAATTTTTTTTTTTCAATGCTCCCAAATTTCCTCATTCCTTCCTCCTCCCTCTCTCGCTCATTCACTTTCTTTCTGTCGATCACTGCCTCATTCTCATTCGATTACTCACTTCCTACTTCCTTCCTTCACTCAGTCACACCAATAGATGAAGTGATTGCATTAATCGGATGTGTTTATCTGGTGTCTTGTGATGTTCTGATGTCTCATCGAGGTGCTACTGCTTCCAGACTGTGAAGGCTGATTGATGTCGAAGTTCGTACATACCTACAATATTGTCATACCTACATGTACATCATCCTGAGCAACTAGATGACATGAAGTATGGAAACTTAATAGGCAACATAATGCCTTTAACAATTCAGATTTAAAAAGGGTAGAGCTGCCAATAAACTTTTTTATTGACAGGTGTCTGAGGCTGGTGTTAGTAGGGCAGCCCTTTAAAGGATGAATAAACCAACGAACCAACTGAAGGCAGTGGTGGCCTAGTGGTAAAGGTTGGGGGTTCGAGTCCCACTCTCCACAAGGTTGTCACTGCCCCCTCCCCCTTCCCAATGCAGCTAACTGGTTATCAAATGGTTATCAAACTGGTTATCACATATTTCTCACTGTCTATGGTGTGAGGTTCATGTAAAAGAACCATTGCTGACTTTCGTCAAGAGTAGCTGCACAGGCGTCAGCGTGTGATGGCCTTGCGAGCTGTCCAGGATGTACTCTGCCCTCACACGGAGTCGTGCCTGCCTCCCCGTGACCCTAATTAGGATTAAGCGGTTACAGAAAATGAACTAACTACCTAACCACAGGACTTTTGAAACGATTCTATAGGTTTTTTCATTGGATTTAAAGCTGGGCTCTAAGTAAAGTATTCTAAAACCAGTCATCTGTTGACTTTTTTTTATTGTACTGAATGCTCAGTTCATTTTCTGTAACCGCCTAATTGTAATTAGGGTCGCAGGGAGGCTGGTGCCCATCCCAGCCAACTCCGGGCGAGGGCAGAGTACACCGTGGACAGCTCGCCAGGTCATCGCAGGGTGAAAACACGCTGACTGCTTTGCAGCCTACTCTTGTCAAAAATCAGCAATGGTTCTTTTACATGAATCCCACCATAGCCAGTGAGAGACATGGTCGGTCTTTGATAACCCAGTTAGCTGCATTGGGAAAGGTTAGGGTGACGAGAACCTGTGGTGAGTAGGGCTTGAACCCCCAATCTTAGGATCAGTGATCCAGCACCTATACCACTAGGCCACCACTGCCCCGCATTGTACTGAATGGTAAAATCTTAAGCTGTCTAACAGGACACTTCAGGTTTTAGTCCAATGTGGAGCAATGCAGAAGCTGGTCCATAGCTTGGTCATGACACCAATATGGCTATGGTGATATGGTGTTCTTTGGGTAATAAGCTGTATATAATAAGCTTTGGGTAATAACCTTGCTCATCAGACCATACCACATTCAGCCATGTGATATCCTTACTCGGCACGCAGGCGTGTATAGACTACAAGGGACAGTTTCACTTCTGGGGAGTAATGAAGACTTAGGTTGATATTCCTGTAGCTCCCTAACTGTTGCTTTAGACTTTTTTGACAGCCTCCTAAATTATTTATCATATTTGGTGGGATGTCATAATCTTGCTAATGCCATTGTGATCCACCGTTCCCAAATTTCCTTATGATGTTTTTCTTCAGTGTAGCTGGGTTCCTGTAAAAGTTTCCATGACTCCAACAGACACATGAATGCAATAAGAATTTTTTTTTTTTTTTTACATCAACAGCTGATCTTTAGTTATGGGTTAATCAGAATTACTTTAGTGAGGAAAAGTGTATGATGCTTACTTTTGAATATTAGTCTGACTGTGACTTGTTTATTTTCAGCACAAATCACGTATCCCCTTCTACAAACCACCATTCTGGGAATAATATGATCCTGGGAGCCATGTTGTTGGGCATCAGCCCCAGGCATTGACTCCAAAGGCAAACTGGTCAGACAAACTAGAGCAGGGTTAGACAAAGAGCAATTCAAACATCTCAGTAGAGCGGTGCCAATAATGCAGGAAAACTGGGCGAAATGGGGAAACTGGGGCACCCATCAGGAGTCAGACCTAGAAGGTAGGGGGTTTAGCTTGCTGGTGAGTGCCTGGTGACCAAGCCTTGGCTCCTTGGGCTTTGCCTTAAGAAGCGACATTAATCCACAAGTCCCCAGTTGAGTGTCTTGGTGGTGAGTGAGCGGGTCACCTATCTGTGACTACAAGTTGCAAGTGATAAGGTTTTGACTGGTTTTGTGCTTATCGCCAAATAACAGTTTGAATTATCCAACTCAGGCGGGCAATGACAAACTTGGCCACCTAAGTTGCCAACTGATTCCCGTCTGGTGGTGAGTTGGATACCATGGCAGGAAAGACTGCTTTACAGACTTCGTAAACTCAAACTTGGAGTGAGGGTGAATTGAGATCAACTGTTGGACACCACATCCATTAGGTCTTTAACTAACTCCTTTAGAAAAGTTTGGCCACCATGTCAGAAGACTTGGGGGTGGAGGAGTCCATCCAAACAGGGGTCCATGAGGTTGCCAAAAAGCTCCTCAGCAACAGATCACTATAAGTGGATGAGACTTATCCCAAGATACTGATGGTTCTGTATTTTGTTTTAATGTCTTGGTTGGAAAGCCTCTTCAGTGTCGTATGGAAGTCCAGGATGACACCTGGAGTGGAATACTGGGGTGGCGGTCCTCATTTTTAAAGGGGGGACTTGAGAGTGTGCTACAACCATTCAGGGATCACACTACTTTGCCTCCCTGAGTATACTCCAGGGTGTTGAAGAGGAAGCACTCACCAATTGTTGAGCCATGGATTCATGAGGAGCACTGTGGCTTTCGTCCTCGTCATGGATCAGTGGACCAATTCTTATCCTTTGCAGAGTTGCAACGTCTGACCATTCAGTCTACATGTGTTTTGGTTTTTTTTTTACACTTGCAAAAGGCCTACAAACGTCTCCCCTGAGGGAGGCTGTGGGGAGTGTTGCAGAAGTAAGGGATACTGGGGCCTGTTAGGGCTATTCAGTCCCTGTATAACTACAGTAAGAGCTGTGTAAGAACCTCAGCACTGAGTCAAATCCCTTTCCAGTGCATGGTGGGCTCCACAAGAGCTGCCCCTTGTCACTGATCCTGCTTGTGGTATTCATGGACAGGAACTCAAGGTATAGCTGAGGAAAGGAGGGTTTCCAGTTTGGGACCCTCAGGACTGCATCTCTTCTGTTTGCAAATTATGTGATTCTGTTGGCTTCTTAAAACCATGACCTTTAGTGTGCAGAGGAATGCTTTGTAGCTGAGTGTAAAGTGGCCAGGATGAGAGTCAGCGACTCCAAATCTGTAGTCATGCTTCTTAACCGGAAAAAGGTGGATTGCTCCCTTCGAGTCTGGACAAGTTAAGTGGAGGACTTCAAGTATCTTTTTTTATTGTTCATAAGTGATAGGCATACAGTATAATGGAGCAGGGGATAGACAGATGGATTGGTACTGCATCAGCAGCAATGAGAACTCTGCACCGATGTGTTTGTTGAAAATGAAGTGAAATTAAAAAGCAAAGCAAAGCTTTCAGTCCATCCATGCTCAATCCGTCCCCTATGATCATGAGAATTGGGTAATGACAAAAAGAATGTCTGTCTTCCTTTTGGCTTTTTCCCTTTTACTTGGGAGTCGCCACAGCGAATCATCTTGATTCGCACGTTTGATTGGGAGAGGTTTTTACGCCCTTCCTGTCACAACCCTTTTTAGCAAGGGACAGAAACACGCTGACGACTTTGCAGCTACTCTTTACGAAAGTCAGCAATGGTTCTTTTACATGCCTCTCACCATAGACAGTGAGAGACATGGCCCGCCTTTGATAACCCAGTTAACCGCACTGGGGAGGGACAGTGACAACCTTGTGGAGAGTGGGACTCGAACCCCCAACCTTTTGGATCAGCGATCCAGCGCCCTATACCACCAGACCACCACTGCCCCCTAATGACAAAAAAGAATGATATTGCCAATTCAAGCAGCTAAAATGAGTTTCCCTCAGAGGGTGTCTGGGCTCAGCCTTACCATATGGTGAGAAGCTCAGACATCTAACGGATGCTCTGGGGAAGGCCACTGGTCCTCTGCATTAAAAGGGGTCACTTGGGGTTCCTGGTTGCTCCCTTTAGATATTTTCTAGGCCAGTGGTTCTTAACCTTGTTGGCGGTACTGAACCCCATCAGTTTCATATACTTATTCACCAAACCCTTCTTTAGTGAAAAATAAAATATGATTTTTTTTTCAAATTCAAGGCACAGGTATATGTTTTTACTGGGGCACCAAAATGAACCATGCGTTAACATCACTGTGTTCAAAGAACAAAATCAATACAAGTTGGTTACAACCAATACATTTCTTCACGCACACACTACAAGAGGTGCGCATCTGAGTGCGAGTGCGCGTGTGCGTCTGTATGTGTGTGTATTTGTTTTATTTACATCTTATGCATTATTTTTGAATGTTTAATCGTTGTTATTATAAGCATTTATAGTATTGAATATGTATTTATTGATATTATATGTACATATACATGTACGTATACGTCAGTCAGCACAGGGTTGATCCTACTTTGCAAATCATGCAGATAGGACGCCGACGAATATCACGTTCCGTTATATATGTGAATCCATGTTGTACATATTCGTCCGACCACTTTCTTTTTTTACTCAATATAGTATAGATTAAAACAATAAGAAAGAAATCACACGACGTACCATTACAACAGTCACAATTCGACTACTGAGCGCACCAAATTTCCTGCAGCACAGATTGGCCAAGCAATGTAGCGTGATCACCTGCAGCCAGTGATGACCAAGCGGGGCGTGTCATCATGAATATGAGTCAGGTGTGTGTCTTGACCTCCGCCGAACCCCTGAGACTGACTCACCGAACCCCTAGGGTTCGATCGAACCCAGGTTAGGAACCACTGCTCTAGGCACATCCCAAGTAGGAGGGAGTCAAAGGGAAAGATTATGTATAATTCTCATCTAGCCTGAGAAACTTTCAGGATCGCAGGAGGAACTGAAGAGTGTTGCTAGAGAGGGATGCCTGGGCTTGCTTCCTTAGTCCTGTTACTGTATGACAAAACCTTGAATAAGTGGCAGAAGATGTATCATATTCATGTATGGACTATCACATACACAAATTAAAAAAGGATTGCCACACCAGTGTACCAGGGTACAGCTTACTCTCACGCTTCAATATGCACATGCGGCTAAGTGACGAGCTGTTCAAGGTGTACCCCTGCAAGAGTTAGCTGATATAGGCTACATCAACCCATGTAGGATAAAGTGACTCACTAAATTAACGAGTGAGTGAATGGTTTCATATTATAGATAATAAATGTGGGTTCTAAGGGTGGTTTTGTTGTATATAGAGATTTAGTTGTAGAGATAGCCATTGACGTTACCAATGCAGTTCCTGACCAGAATATGGAGTTCCCTTCATTTATGATTTGGAAAAAAAAAAAAAAAAAAAAAAAAAATAATAATAATAATGATATGTTCATAGCTGAGGCATATCTGAGTAAGTAATTAGAGTGAAAATTGGCAGCGTAGTGGGGTAGAGTCACCATGGCAACTTGATCTCATCATATTTAAAGTGTGCTTGTCAGTAGTGGTACCAAGTTTATGGTGTTGTCAATTATTCACCAAATTTTGTGTCAATATGTGAAAGTCTTCCTGAAATAGGAATGAATCCCATTTTAGTGACTTTGCCCTTGACTTTAATTGTAATGTGGAAAATGCTTTGGAAAGTCACAAATCCATCTGGTCCATTTTGTGCATCTTGGTCTGAAGATCATTTTTGCCAATTCTAGGGAAGAATGTACAAAGTTTGTGGCCTGTGAACATTTATTTAAAATTTGAGAAAATCCAACTGTATAGTCGAACTATCTTATGGGACGTGCTCTGGGAGCCATTCTGTCCCTGTATCACCGAGCCAGAGTTTGGTCTGCACTGGTAACAACAGGTCGAATTTTTTTCCGGTGAGGGTTGGAGCCAAGCGAGGCCGCCCTTTGTTACGAATTCTGTTCATAATTTTAATGAACAGAATTTCTATATGCAGCTGGGGCGTTGAGGGTGGCTGATTTAGTGGCCATAGGATCTCGTCTCTGCTTATTGCGGATGTCCTTTTGGCTTCATCAATCCAGAACTTTCAGCTCTCACCGGACCAATTTGAGCCGAGTGCAAAGTGGCTGGGATAAGAATCAGTACCTCTGTGTCTGAGCCCATGGTTCTCAGCTGGAAAAGAGTGGCATGCATCCCCTGAGTCTGGAATGAAATCCTGTCCTAAGTGGAGGAGTTGAAGTATCTCGGGGTCTTGTTCACGAGTGAAGGAAGGATGGAGCAGGAGATCGACAGGTGGATCGCTGCAGCCTCTGCTTTAAAGCGGAGCTTATACAGTACTGGTGTGTCATGGTGAAGAGGGAGCTGAGTCCCAGAGCAAAGCTCTCAATAGTATACCAGTCAATCTTATGGTCACATGCTTTGGGTAGTGACCGAAAGAACACGGTCGCTGTTACAAGCGGCTGAAATTAGCTTCCTTCACAGGATGGTGGAGCTCTCCCTTAGAGATACGGTGAGAAGCTCAGTCATCTGGGAAGAGCTGGGAGTAGAACTGCTGTTCTTCTGCGTTGCAGTGGAGACCGTTGAGGTGGCTCAAGCATCTGAATCTCAAGAATGCCTCCCGAACACCTCCCTGTTGTGCTGCTGGGGCATGTCCAAAGGGGAAGACCTCGGGGTCAACCCAGAACATGCCAGAGGCATTATGTCTCTCGGCTGGTCTGGGAACGCCTTGCAGCTCCCCAGAAAAGCTGGAGGCAGTGGCTCGGGAGAGGAACTTTTGGACCGCATCCCTTAGTCTGCCGACCCCGGGACCCAACCCAGACTAAGTGGAGGAAGATAATGATGTGACTGTATCAGATTGCCTTGAGTGTGACGTCACACTGTATCAACATACATGTGAATTCATTGTTTAAGACCAAGGCATATGTTATTGTCCAAAACATTTAAAATAATTCTCCAATATAAAACTCACAGAGAACAATTTAACGGATTGAATAACTACAAACTAAAATGAATTAATTTCATCTTATTGGTCCACTTAGACTTACTATATAAATACCATTAGTATTTATTCATCGAATTAAAGCAAAATTCAGTGATTTAACAATACACAATTTCCTTAAGTGCAGTCGTCACAGAATCACATGACCACAATGTAAAACTGGTATAGCACCTCTGTTTAATATACGTCTAAAATCTCAGATGTAATAGAAACATAAAGTGTGATCATTTGACATCAATATCAGGTTGGTCAACATTTCGGAAATAAAGAAAATGACCCACGGGGAGGTGTAGTTTTTCGTCTTATCGACAGGGGGCGATGTGGGATTTATTACAGTATTAGGAGAGCTGAAACAGCAATACTTTGGAGGTTAAATTCGGCCTATTCAACTTGCTCTCTGACTTTAAATTAACCTGTTAAACGAATTGCTCCAATATTTATACTAAAATCAAACGGGGTCCATTAAAATAATTAATACAAGTGTTGAGAATAAAAGTAGCATTAACTGGGTATCTACATTTCCTATTGCTAAACAGACAAAACAGCAAAATATACTTTATTCATTTTTATAATATAATCTCTTTACCCGCATGAGTCTGGGTGAAACAACTTCAAACCAAATAATTACTTTGAAAGAAATCGATTATTGATCAAAAAGAAAAAAGGACTAAATTGAGGTAAATATTTCTATATTGAATTAGCAATTTTTTTTTCCTTCCACATATTTCCTTGGGATGTGTGCACATTGATTACTTTATATGCAATTAATTTCACAGTAGTTGAATTATATGGCCTTTATAATTTGTAAAAGATACAATGACGTATCAAGAAGGGCATAACATCAGTCTACAAAGATAATTTAAGCTGTTAATAGGATTAAATGTATATTACTAATGATGCAGTACGCAGTACTCATAAGCATATGATGTTTTTACACAGAGCATTAACATAAGCTAATTAACTAAGCCTGTTGATTGATGCTTTGAATGTGTGTGTGTGTGTGTGTGTGTGTGTGTGCAAGCGTTTTGTTTTTTGCTCAGAACAAAAAAGAGCATTAATAAACAGAAATGAATGAGGTGGATAAAATGTGGCCTGGAGGACTGTACTGAGAGGAGTCCATCACAGAAACTTGGCAGAGTTCACTGTATATCTACACACCAAGGCCTCTGGGTTGATGTCCATTAATAATGACAAATCAGTGTGTGTACAAATCATGACAAAATCCAAGCTATTTTTTTTTTGTCATGTGTCACACCTGGCCTTTTGTCTGCTGCTGGATCCAGTCTGTGAACTTGATGACCTGTGTGTAAACCCCAGGTCGGTTTTGACGTGCGCATCCCTCACCCCAGCTTACGATGCCAGCCAGGAACCACCTCCGACCCCTCTCAAGACACACCAGAGGCCCTCCAGAATCTCCCTGCATACAGACACATGTTAACCTGGATGAAAAAACTGATAAATATGCAGAATGTACACCCCCAACCCCCGAGACACACACACACACACACACACACACACACACACACACACACACACACACACACACACACACAAACTCACTTGACATGCATCGACTCCCCCCTGTATGCTCCCTGCGCATATCATTCTGGGTGTGACAGCATCGTCATACATCTTGTTGCATGTTTTATGGTTGATAATGCTCACTGTGGCTTCCTGCAGTAGGGTGGCCAGCTCACCTAACGCAATGAATCATTACTAAATTCCAGAAAGACAACTTGTACTTACTGAGAACAAGGCAGAGCTAAAACTGTTATCTTAAACCAATAATGTGTTGAAAACCCCTAAGTTTTACCTTCTTCAGTAAGGACTCCCCAACCAGTGACAAAGCAGTTGGTACCAGAGGTAAAGGCATGCGATGGGGCTGGAACACACACTGGCTGTACCAAATCGTTAAAGAACACGGGGGCGGTGAGCTCCAAGAGGGCAATGTCGTAGTCGGAGGTGAACTGATCGTACTGGGCATGCTGGACTATTCGGCGGATCTGGCGTGTGGCAGCTGCATTGCTGGCTGAGTTCATGACCCGCATCCCCATGTAGGCTCTCCAGGCTCGAGCATCTGAGTACCTGAACAAATTCATGTGATTGTGTTCAAAAAATGATTACTAGTCTTTTACAGATCTATACTGACATCCAAAGTTTCCTCACTTGATGGCGTCCGAGTCTTGGAAGCAGTGAGCTGCAGAGAGGAGCCAACGGCTGCCCACCAGTGATGCCCCACACACATGACCATAGCGTTCTATCTGCAGGCTCACCTGCCAGGGCCATGAACCTGCTTGGGCATCTGTACCTCCCACGATCTTTGTCCGTTTCCTTGGTCGAGTACCACACCCTGCTCCAGTATGAATAGTACACAGCCTGAATTCAGCATAGGTATGGTTCATTTTATTTTATTTTTTTTATATATACAGTACAAAACTGATTGTTTTGTTAGAGCCAATGTAATGAAAGGCCAATCAACTCATCCTGCAGACTGTAAAAAATACACCTACTTATGTGTACATGCTCGTTGCACACAATGGAAGTCTTTCATAGGGCTGCTAAAGATGGTGAGCTAGTTGCACTAGAACAGCAAAGAAAGGGCAGCCAAAACAGCCAACGTTGTTGATTGAGGTAAAGTTTCTTTCATGCGAATGAGACATAAGGTAGTTGGATATGACAATGATGCACTGTACTCCTCCTGCAACACTTTCTTTGGTGAATTCCTCCCCTGGCTGTAGTCAGACAGTGCATGTTCATGTGTTTTGGAGGATGACTTTTGAGAGAGAACTGAAGGGAGGAGGTGGGACTTGTTGACTATAAATACTTTCCAAATATAGATTATTCTTGGTAATTTCTCCAAAATTATATACCCTAAACTTTACAGGCTAATATTACATTACAAACCGAATAAATGAGAATATTAGTATTTTGGCAATTTAAATAATAAAACAAATGTAATTACTGTATGGCTTCAGCACTTTTATTTCATATATAATTGAAGAGTTATTTAAGGTCATATCCTCTTAGATAGACTTCCAAACTCTCTGAAAGAACAAATAGCCACTGCACTCTACCAATGTGGAGTGAGTTATCAGCTGGTTGCTCACCACAGCGCATCTCATCAGATCCGTCCTTGCAGTCTCTAATGCCATCACACTCAGGGTTTACCTTCGCAACACACTTGCCATTCGCACATTTATAGGACGTCGGCGAACAACCTTTATCTACACATGCAAAACAAATGCAAGCCTTGCATCAATACCCAGTATGGATACTTACGTATTCATAGAAAGAAAGAAAAAAAAAAAAAAAACACTGAACTGAACAATAATCATAAGATCCAGTCACATCTGGAAGCAAACTTAAAGGAAAGGTTGAGAGAAAATCCATACATACATTTTAGGCCAATTATAAAGCTCAGCACATTTCTATAGCATTGTGCTTCTAAAAACTAGTTAAACTTTATATCTGTGTGTTTGTGCTTTTATAGGTAAATGGATGCAAAAATAAAATAAAAAATAAATTGTGATCCATTTCCACACATTATTTTCCCCTCTAAAATGACTTAAGGAAATTAATATATGTCTGTCTTCCTTTCGGCTTTTTCCCTTTTCTCGGGAGTCGCCACAGCGAATCATCTGATTCGCACGTTTGATTTGGCAGAGGTTTTTACGTCGGATGCCCTTCCTGTCACAACCCTTTTTAGCAAGGGACAGAAACACGCCGACGACTTTGCAGCTACTCTTTACGAAAGTCAGTAATGGTTCTTTTACATGCCTCGCACCATAGACAGTGAGAGACATGGCCCGCCTTTGATAACCCAGTTAGCCGCACTGGGGGGGACAGTGACAACCTTGTGGAGAGTGGGACTCGAACCCCCAACCTTTGGATCAGCGATCCAGCGCCCTATACCACTAGACCACCACTGCCCCAAGGAAATTAATATATGTTAAATATAAATACAAATGTTTAATGTAATTGTTGAATATAAATGTTCTATATAAATGTAGAACTTGTATATTTATTCAAACGCTAATTCAGTACAGTACACCGTTTCACAGCATGTTTATGATATGAATAACATAGCTGCTGGCTATAAAATGCGAGTCTATGGGTACTAGTATTATTTGTGTGGCGAATGATATTATTATTGACATTAGGGATTACAATGTGATTATTACAAATTTTAAATCTTTAAATAATTGAATGTTCTGAAAGTACATATAAGGTAAGTAAGGGACCTTGTTGGGCTTTTTACACCCGAGTCCAGTGGCTCATCAGGCCGGGGCTTATTCTTGGTTTCCATATTGTGAGGCTACCAGGAGGTCAACTCCTCCTAAATGGGATGCTAGTCCATCGCAGGTTACCACACACTTGTGTTTAAGACCTTGCCCAGGGGTCTTAGCACAGTGGAGGTCTAACTGGGATTTGAACGCACGACTGCCTGATCATGAGCACAGCACCCTAACCACTGTGCCACCGGTCCCACTATGAAAGCATATAGAAGTAGAGAAATAGGTGTACCGTGCATGATTGGAGCTAATAGCTCACAAGAAACAGCATCCCATAAAGTTTGGCATCTGTTTCAAAGGCAGATACAGTATGCCCCTAGGATTATCCGGAGTTAAGAATCAGTATCCAGTATGAGGGTCAACCTGACTGACATTGTTCCTATACTGCGTAAAGGATTAATATAATTTATATTTATGCTAATATATTTAAGTTCCATAACTAAATACTCAGAACTCACATGCTCTTGTACAGTTTAGTTCATCACTGCGGTCTTTGCAGTCTATGACTCCATCACACACAGAAGACTTGGCCAGACAGATTTTGTTGGAGCACATGTGGTAACATTTACCTGCTAAGAACAGAACAGATTCTGAGTAGAAGCATGAATTCATACGGAAAGGAAAATCAGGTGTTCCACCGGCACCTGCTACTCTCTTAATTGATATTGTGAGAATACGTAATGGGAATGAGTGGGTTGCATTACCACAGTTTGTTTCCTCACTGCTGTCTCCACAAGCCTGCAGGTTACACTGGCTCCCATGTGGTCTGCACAGTCCACTCCCACAATACACCTCTCCTGGTTTACACATCGCTGTTAAGAGAGCAACGTGTGAGTGATGGAGTGATTGATATGAGGACATAAAAAATCACACAGGACACACTGACAGCCAGGCATTTGCAATACTCGTTTGTCTCGGACTGCAACTTGCCATTATTTATTTTTTGATAATTTAAACAAAAACTGGGAATTTTAACCCGGTCTCGTTTTTTCCTTTCATTGTGGATCTAAAGGTTCTGTCTAAATGACACAAAAAAAGAGAACAAAATCAGTTCAGTAATTCAGTGTGCTATATAGCCGGCAACCACAAAACAGATATACACTGCAACCTGAGACAAACCTTTTTTAAATTTATTTTTACCACTGATAGGCTTAGTGTCAACATGGAAAAAATTCCTACTACAGGTGACTGGCTGTTTACCCCAACAACTGAAAATAAAATAAAACTAGAAGCAATTGTAAAGCTCTGCAGGTGTGATGTGCCAGGGTGGTAAACTCTCTCTGTGACATCATCATAGAACAAGACAATGTTAGAGTGTAGGTCACGACACATTACTGGGACATCATGAGAGACGGACGGATGAAAACAGGGTCTAGGCCCCATGTGAACTTCGACAAGTAGTCTGCCCATGGGACATCCCTTAATGACTGTTTCTACAGGGTGACATGGTGGCTCAGTTGTTAGCATTGAACTTCACAGCCAACAGGAGCCTTTCAATGTGGGATTTACATGTTCTCCTTGAGTGTGGGTTTCATCTGGGTACTTTGGATTTCTCACTTTCTTCCTTGCTTTTTTGAGAATATTTTGAGTAAGTACATGCACAAACATATACAAGTCAGCATCATATATAATTGTTCATAAATATCACTGGAAATTGTTGCGACAGACAGCATATTGTGCTGTGTGATGATATCATCATGATCACCATCATCATCATCATCATCATCATCATATTGGACAAGCCTACTTACAGCATTTGGCCTCATCCCGGCCATCCACACAGTCCCTCTCTCCATCACACACTTTCCTCAGAGGAATACAGCGTCCATCTCCACAGCGGAACTGCCTCGGACACGCTAGAGTGAAAAAGACATGGTGTAAATACGGACAGTAAATTACATGCTCTGGTAGTCAACAAAAAGATTGTAACAGAACACTTGACCTTTAGTGGCCCAGAAACATTACAAAGCATCCACCGCAAGACAAACATCAGTATCCAAGATGGCCACAGCACAAAGGCACTTCACAGAACAAACCACAGCCAAGTTGCTTTGCAAAATAAAGCCCAAACATTGTCATACATTCAGCAGATGCTGGGAGAACACAAAAAGATAGTGTGCTCACTGCTCTCTGGGGAAAAGGCTCTGTACACCAGGTAAAAGCCCTTATGAGTCAGAGACTCATCGGAATGAAAGTGCAGTAACACAGGGGAGGAGTAGATCCTCTTCCTGCTGCTGTCCCCAATTGGATTACACAGCCTAAACGCCAGGGAAAACACAGGTAGAGGAACATATGCACCAGTATGATCAAGTGCAAAAACACGCATCAACAAAATCCACAAAATACTTAGCAACACTACAACCAGGATGATAAAACCTTCGGACTTAAAGGCATAGAAATTCGCATCCGTTGAAAGAGGGGACACTCACTTGACTCCACCGATTTCCAGCCAGTCTTTCTCGCAGCTGCTTGTGGTGGGCGAGTCCTGAATATCCAACATCAAAATGGTTATGGATAGCAGGTAGCTGGGCAGCGGAGCCTGAAAGAAAACCCAGTTAGCCACCTTCAAAGGAAACACTCCAACACAAAAGAAGGAGCATCCCCCATTGGGCTGTGAATATGCTTTACAAACCATGCTCACTAACACTGAGAACATGGGAACCATCTGTGCCCTTAACTTACCCTGATCTTCCAGTTACAGTCGATGTTTGGCGGGTAGTTGGCAGGATAGTAAGGGGATACCACAGTGCCATTCCAAGCTGACAGAAAGCCTCCACAATCTTTTAAAGGAGAATGACAAAAGTAATGTAGATGCAACATGCAAAGAGTCAAATGTTGGATATCGTCTCAAAGGGCATGCTGGGTAAACACACACCGGCTTTTGGTATGGCCTGAAAGTAAGCCTTGAAAATAGCCCCATGTCTCTGTCGATTAAATGAAAAAGTGATAAGCATGACATTTCCAGACGATGTCAGTTTCATCACCGGGGACGATCCAGTCACTGGCAATCCACACCACCTATCAACAAAAACAGGCTTTCATGCTAACTAGTATGCAACATATGTTAATTCTATACCACATTTATAACCTAAGAGTAACAAATTTTATATGATCCATATTTAATGTGTATATTTACCTGGCAATGATCTTGTTCTGAAGAGGAAGCAGGAAGTCGTACGCAGAGAGTTTGTTGGCTGAACAGCTTCCAGGTTTTGCTCCCTGCAGTGTCACCACGTCTAATCGTACAACATGACCCGAGGGAACTCGCAGCCTCCACTGGTAATACGGTTTCTTTGGGCTCACCAAACTCAGTGTTCGATTGTTGCCATATTTGGCATAGAGGTCAAAAGACATGGCTGCAGACCAAAAAAAAAAAAAGGACATAAGGTATTGGGAAAGAAAACAGCAAAAAATACGAAAAATAATCTATTATTTACCCTGAAGTCCAAGCTGCCACTTGCCACTCTGCAAATTATTGGGATTCTTTATCTTATCTGCCATGCCATCTTCATCATCAGCATCATCTTCACTGTCTAAATTCAAGCCTGGAGGTGAAGAAGATGTATATTATCATGCATGTGTTTCAAAACTAACTGCAATACAAAGTACATAAATGGGCTCCATGCAGTTCAAAGAGTTCACCCAGGAGCCTTAGTGTGTCTTCATCCTTTCCCAGGTAATACTGTTCCTCCAGTCTGCTGTGAAGAACCTTGTTGGTGCCTGGTAGATTCCTCTGTAACCATGCAGGTTTAGACCGCTGAAGCTCCTCTGCAATGGCCGCTGATGGAGCAGAGAACTTAGACCAGAAGAAAACGTTGAGCCCATTCAGTCCTTCACTGTCAGCATGGAGGCATAATATTCACACAGGCCTTTTTAAGCATTCAAACTGCATGTTGAAATTTTTAGACAGGCATTACATAACAGGTTGTATAATGTATGGTATTTTTGGGCAGTGTAAATACAAGTGGCACATTGCGAAAACCTGTTACATATTGGACCAAAAGATGGCTTTTCCCAATCACACAACTGCTACCAACTATAGAGGGTATAGGCCCGGGGTCTCCAAACTTATCCACAAAGGGCCGATGTGGGTGCAGGTTTTCACCTCAACCAGAGTAGCCACACCTTCCACCTGTTTCCACCAATCACTGATCATCAAAAGAAAAGAAAAAAAAAATAGATTGGACATTACTCTTTCAATTCTGAAAATGAAGTCTTAAAGCAAGGTGATCTCACCAAGATGGCCTCACATCAGAATTGAAACAGTAATGTGCAATCTAGGGGTTTTTTTTTCTTTCTTTTTTTGTAATGATCAGTAATTGGTGGAAACAGGTGGAATGTGTGGCTACTGTTTGGTTGAAGTGAAAACCTGCACCCACACCAGCCCTTTGTGGATAAGATTGAAGACCCCTGGCGCAAGGCTATCACCCGTTTCCTTCAAGCTACTCAATGGAAGTTGACCACATCATTTTGTACCGCTTGCACATGTGATGTCAGAGGTGGTGAAACACACTGGGAAAAGCACTATCTGCACACTTCCATGTACATGGGTTCAGACACCTATGAGACAGACAGATAGACAGACAGACAGATAGACCGATAGAAGGGGGCCCAGTAGGGAAGCCTCTGTGTGGGGACATTGTTGGCATTGTTTCGGGTATAAGATAAATTGTGATTCGTGCAAGAATTTTTTTAATAGAGTCAGATAAATTTCAACGCTATATGTCAGGTGTAAACCATTAAGGAGTCCGTTTCGAGGATAGGATCTAAAGGCCATTTGGTTGCTAGCTTACAGTAAGTGAAAACTACAATATGTAGGCTAAAACTGAATTTAAATTCTGCTCTCACAATCACAAGCCTCATTTGGGCACAGCTAAGACAGCCAGTGAATACGTCTGTGCATGCCCTTGATGACCAAGTTAAAATCAAGCACTCCACAGCTTAGGTGCTTACAACCCAAATGGGTTAAACAAAAGATGTGAGTACAAATCTAACAATAGAATTGTTTCATGCTGTGGTTTTGATTCACGTTTACAGTGTACGCGCCGTCACCAGGCGGACAAAAGAGAAGACAATAGAGTAGAGCCTTGTGATAAACTTGACAAGAAACTCAAAAAAACGAACAAACTTGGATAGAATTGCACTGGACAGATAGGATAAACAAGTTGTTGCTGGAAGGAAGATCCATACAGTATCACTGATAAAAACAGGGAAAGCCAATAAAGCGAAATGGCTGAATATGAACATTCCGCATTGAGGTTTTAAACCATAGACTTTTACTAGAATTATCAGACTGTTTGTAATGACATCTTCTGGGTTTTACAAGATCTCTGTGAAAAACCATAAAGTTTTATATGTCTTATTATGGATATATAATCTGTTTTTTTTTTAAATCCTCCAGAAAGCACAAGAGTTACAAAGAAGTGAAATTTAGAACTTGTTGGAGTTTGATTTGCTAAGTTAATTTTCTGCTGCTGTGCTTTGGAAATTCAGTAAAAACTGATGCATGAGCCTTTGCCAACACAATTTGTGTATCCTGGGGCACAATAGCTAACCAGCATATTGTGTAGCATGTTAAAATTATGAGTAGTATTTTTCAGTAGTCCACACACAAACTGAATACAGTGGAGCTGGAGAATCTGGTTCACTGGCTCAGCAACCAGATCTGCCGGCTTAATTCTGGGTGGGATTATTAATAGCTATTATTCTTTTAAAAGGCTGCTGTTCATATTAAGAGATTAACAGTTCCTTTTAAACTGTTATGATACTGGTATGTAATGTTTATAGTTTTAAACCGACCATTATGCTTTTGTAGTTCCTTTGTTGAGAACTTGCGCTACTTTAACCATTTAAAAGTTTGGAATTACCCATAAAACGTCAGATTTTCACTTTTTCACTGTACACCTTTTTTGTTCTACCCATCAATTTGTCAAGGTCAGATATCTTTCACCCCATGCTTCTTGAAGCACCTCCCACAAATTAGACTGGCTTGATGAGTACTTCTTCTATACCCTATGGTTAAGCTGCTCCCACAACATCTCAATAGGGTTGAAATCTGGTGACTGTGTTGGCAACTCCATTATTGACAGATTAACAGCTGACTGCTTTTTCTCTAAATAGCTGTGGTGTACATTGGAGTGTTTTTGGGTCATTGCCCGGTTGTAGGAGGAAAGTCCAATCAATCACTGTCCACAAGGTATGGCATGGTGTTGCAAAGTGAAATAATAGCCATGGGATCCAGTTAACCCAGTACAAATCTCCTATTTTACCACCACCAAACCACCAAACCACCACCGCCACCCCTAGATATGACAGATTCTGAAACCTCTGTACACCCATGTAGATAATCCATTCAAATCCCATCGTTTTCACCAGTAGTAGTCATTTAACAATGTTTAGACAGTCTTTCTGATCAGTTACAATTTTTAAATAAAAAATAGCATTAAAAAAAAAAAATTGTATAACATGATTAAAACACAGTATACAAAACAGCCTATATACTGAGCTCACATAGGGGGTGTGTTTACAAACACCTGATGTTCGTGAATGAACAGCGCACCATTCTCAGAGCTTGAGGCACGCTCCACACTGTAGTCTATCTAATAGAAAGTATTGAGAAAGTCTGAGATTAAGTGAATCAGTGGACTAAAGGCCAACATATCATGAAGAAGGTAAATCTTAAAAATGGTGAAGATAATGTGAGTGTTGGCTGATAGGTGACATGCATTGTAAATCTCCAATTTACACACACTGTGTTTCAAAGGGGAAAATATCTACACATATTAACCTCCCGACATGAACTTTGGCAAAATGGAAGAGTAGTTGCTTGTATACATGCTGTGACAGTATTGAATTTATAGCAGACATACAGACAGAAAGAGACATACAGTAATCCCTCATTATTCGCGGGGGTTGTGTTCCTCCCCTACCCGCGAATCCCAAAAATCCGCAAATAATTGATGCGGTTTTAAAACCCTACGTATGATATTACATATGCTGAAATATTCTTCTTAAACACATTCTGTGAGAGATTTCCTTTCAGCTTTTTCCCTTTATCAGGGATCACCACAGCGAATGATTCGCATGTTTGATTTGGCATAGGTTTTTACGTCGGATGCCCTTCCTGTCACAACCCTTTAGCGAGGGACAGAAACACGCTGACGGCTTTGCAGCTACTCTTTATGAAGGTCAGCAATAGTTCTTTTATATGCCTCACACCATAGACAGTGAGAGACATGGCCGGCCTTTGATAACCCAGTTAGCTGCACTGAGGGGACAGTGACAACCTTGTGGAGAGTGGGACTCGAACCCCCAAGCTTTGGATCAATGATCCAGTTCCCTATACCACCAGACCACCACTACCCTTTAGACAGTCTTATGCATTAATACAGTAATAATGTAGTAAAATGTAGTAATGACTAAGTAAAAACTTTTTAATTTTGTACTGTGATAATATTTCTTATTATTAATAGTAAATATATATATAGAGAGAGTAGGCCCTCGTTATTCATAGGAGTTCAGTTCCGGTCCCTCCCACGAATGAAGATAATCCGCGAGTTCTGTACCCGGAAGTAACACCCCATGTGTCATATTACATGCCCGAATGATCAACCGGAAGTAAAATACTTTGTATCTCTTACATGCACTAAAATATGTTTCTTAAACACATTCTATAGACAGTCTTACTCATTAATACAGTATTAATGTAGTAAAATATAGTAATGATTAAGAAAAACTTAATTTTTTTACTGTGATATTTATTGATAATAACAATATAAACATTATATAATGACATAATAAGAGTTCTGCTCCAATACCCCCCACCCCCCACCCCAATGTTTTTGATCTTGCATCTAATAACCACCCATGTGTACTGGGAGCAAAATGGTAGATCAAACTTTTCAATTTTATTCGATTAGTCCCTGTAATGGTAAAATGAGGCGTTCACCTCCTATAAAAGTGAGCTTACGGTATTTCAAGACCCCCTGCTACTGGGGAATGTCTATAATGTTCATCAGTAACAACAGATTTGATCGTTCCACCATGCTTTAAAAGAGAGGAAAACATTTTGCTGTGTTCTCATGGTAAATGTCCAACAAGATGAACCATTAGAAACTGCGACAGCAAAACTATGGGAGCTAGATATGGTCTCATCAGAAAGTGATGACGAGTGTTTTCACGATTCTCCTGCTCACTAACTTCATACATTTAAAGACGTTCTTGATCAAAAGCACATGCACAAAGTGTGCATGAATGAGGAAAAGGGGGCATTGCATCATCTCAACCAATCAGCAGGAGGGAGAACAGCCATTGGCTGAATTTGAATCACGTGACAGTTGCTCGCGAATATGCGAGGGCGTGAGTGCAGAACCGCGAATAGTCAAGGGCCTACTGTATATTATCCCTAGAACATATACTGAACTGTAATTGAAAGAAAAATATGCTTGTGAATACCCTATTAATAGATATGCAGACAAAAATACGTATGTACGTACATACATAAATAAATTCTGTGTATGCGCTTATTTATATATATATATATATAAAAAATAATAATACAAACCAATGAATAAACTTGAGTAAACATGCTACAGTACATAAAATCTCACACTCAAACATTCTAAACATTATCTTACCAAGGGGAAATAGTGTGTGGAGTCGACAGTCGTGGCTGTCCACGTTGACAACTTGTGCGTGAATGAGAAGAATGAGGTGTACACATCATCTGCAACCAATCAGCAGGAGGGAGAAACAAAAGTTCTCAGCCACTGGCTAAATTTGAATTATGTGCCAGAAATGTTGCCAGGGCTGCCACTAATTTAAAAACATTATCAAAAAAAGGCTTTGAGAACAAAATCCGCAAGTATGCGGGGCCGCGAATGGTGAGCCCTGAATGGGCAAGGACTTATTGTATTAGCAGTTTGGTGCTCTGATTGGTCAATCTACTTCTAAGATTTTTGTTCATATATGATGACCATATCTGCCATCATAGAAAAAATTGAAATGGTGGTGACTCTTTCTGAGCTAAAATATTTACCATATTTTTCAGACTATACAGTATGGCGCCCTTAAAATCCTTTAATTTTCTCAAAAATTGACGATGTGCGTTATAATTTGATGTGGCTTATGTATTGACAAAGCCGCACCACTTCATGGATTGTCAGAGTATTACGGCTACCGTAGACAGGTACCTCACTAAATATGTATTGTGTTTCAACAGGTAATATTATGGTGTGTGTAGGACCCCAAAATGGCACCTGTTAAGAGACATATCTATGAGGCAGATTTCAAATTGAAGGCTATCAGTCAACATGTACAACATGGAAATAGAGCATCAGCCAGAGAATGCAACATTAATGAATCAATGGTCCGAACGTTGAGGAAGCAAGAAGATGACCTGCGCCAAGTAAATAAGACCAGACAGAGTTTCTGTGGGAACAAAGCGGGATGGCCACAGATAGAAGATAAAATTGAACAGTGGGTTATTGATCAGGGAACATAATTACTGATCAGCTACGTAACAGCAACAAGACTGACTCAATGACAGAGATCCAGGCATGCTTGATGTTGAAATTGTGCAACTTCTAAACTCAGCCACTAAAGGTGAAGAATTTGACGGATTTGTGGAAGAGGAATTAACTGAGGTGAGTTTATTGTTTTATATTGTTAAAACTGAACAATGTTGAGAGTTCGTGTGAATGAGTTGAATTAAGTTTGACTTACCTGACTTTTGTTTCACTTAATGCACCTTATAATCCAGTGCGCCTTATGTACAAAAATAGCCCATTCAATGCTCATTCATATGATGCATTAAATACAGGGTAGAGAAGTGGGCAGGTCTTTTGGACCTGTTATGGGGTTAGGTGTCCCAGCCACCATGAGTCTCCACTGTCATGTATGCATGCCACAAAACAGTCAGTAAGAGTAGGACCTGTCTATCTACACATGTGAAGACTGGGTCCGGCTGATTGTGTGAAAGAAACCACCAGATTGGTTCAGCGGACAAGAAGGCGGACCTAGCAAAGTGTCGTGGAGGGCAACCAGGGCACAATGAGACACAGGACATCGCAGGCCATCCACTGCATCTTTACCTATCTCCAGTGATCTCGACTATGTCGTGCCACTGAACCCAGATGGACCAGAAGAAGAGAGTATGGCTGACGATCTGCACAACTCTCTCCCACTTAAATCCAAGTCAAGCACAAGTCATGACTTCACCCATACCGCAGATCATCGATCTGATATGATGTCATGGTTATCTTCGACCTCGAAGGACAAACAACAATAAATACAGGGTTTTTGTTTGTTTGTTTTGCTAAATGTGACAACTATTCAAATGTTTGACGTTACATAGAAATTTCTTGTTTTTGAAAGAAAAACTTTTTTTTTTCAATAATACAAATATTTATCAGACATTCTAGACACTATCATTGTGGTACATGACCATTAAAGGTGGAACGGCTGAATTTTTAAAAAGAAATATCTGCATTGGTATACAGAGGCCCAGTATGCCATACTCATGTTGCAGTGGCACACTCATTCATCTTCTGAAACACTTAGTCCTAACTATGGTCGCAAGGAGACTGGTGCCCATCTCAGCTAACTCTGGGTAGGACAGAGTACACGCTGGACAGCTCGCCAGACCATCTCAGGCCAGAGACATCCTGATAGCAATGCAGCCTACTCTTGATGAAAACTAGCAATGGTTCTTTTACATGCCTTCCACCTCAGACAGTGAGAGACATGGCCGGCCTTTGATAACCCAGTTAGGTGCCCCTGGGGTCATCAGTAACATAACAACCACTGACAGTGGGACTTGAACCCCCAACCTTATGATCAGTAATCCAGCACCTTACCCATGGGCCACCAATGCCTGCGGTGGCACACTGTAATAGCTAATTCAAGTTTGTCATGTTAAAAGCCTTATGTATAATTATTAAACCATTTTCAAACATGTCAGCCGATGCAAACTGATGTTCTGATTAAAGAAGCAATAACAGCCTTTGTTGAGATTGTTGAGATAAAGAGAAGCCTGAGGTCCCTGTGCACAACTGAGCAAGAGAACAAATGTAAGAAATGACAGTTTCCTCTGAAGTGCCTAAAGAGAAATAATCATCTGAAAGCACTCTAGCCCAAGCAGCTCAGCCACACCCCTCAGCCGGAGCGGGGAGAAAACAGACACACACAAACATTCTAAACATTAACGTAGGTACTGTACCGGAATAATAATTGAAAAAAGACTTTAATACTACAGCTTTACAACAGTGCAGATGATTATTCCTCTTCAGGCACTTAAGAGGAAACTGTCGTTTCTTCAGGAGAGTCTTATTTCTTCAGAAGAGACATCCAAAGTCATTACCTTTTTCTGGCGCTTAGCTGGCGTGAGTGGCATCATAGAGCTTAACTGGTAATTATAACACACTAAAAAAAGGCTCATTGACACCTTGTGTGCAAATGAAATTTGCAATTCGCGAATAGTCAAGGTCACGAGTGCAAAACTGCAAATAGTCAAGGGCCTACTGTATGCTGGAGGAGTGCTTGACACCATCTGTTAAAAATTATGGTGAAATTGTGATGGTCAGGGTGTGCTTTGGTGGTGGTAAAATTGAGAGAATTGTACAGGGTTAAAGGGATCTTGCAAAACTAAAGGCATAGCCTTCCTTGTTTAACACTATACCAGACCCTGTGGATAAAGCTTGAGATAAGCCACTTTCCTGCTACATCAGGACAATGATCCAAACTATCCAAGAAATATGAGTATTTAGAAAAGTAATCAGCTGGTATTCTTTCAAAAAATTTATTGGCCAACACAGTCACAAGAACTCAACACTACCGAGTTGTTATTGGAGCAGCTTGATCACATGGTTAGGAATGAGTGCCCTTCAAGCCAACCCAACATGTGGGACGAGCTTCAGGCAGCAAGAAATTAAAATTATTAATCTTACCATGACAAATTAACAACTAGAATGCCAAAGGTCTGCAAGGTTGTAAAGTTACAAATGGAGCATTTTAGACAAAAGAAAAGTTTGAAGGACAGAATTATTATTTCAAGTAAAAATTTTGTAACCTTTTCAAACACCTTGACTATATTTATTATTCATTTTTGCAGCACATTTCATGCATGTAAATTTGTGGTTTTATCGAAAATGTGAAATTTACGGGCTGATTCCAAACTTTTGAACCGTAAGGTATATATTTATTTATAAAATGATAATATGCACATCAAAAAGATATGGTTATATAATCCTTACCTGAGTCTTTAAGCCTTTAAATGCTTTTATCTTTCAACAGTAAACCTGTCTTGGCTCAACTACAGTTGGAGTAAGGAAAAAATCTGGGGAATTCTTACCTAAAGGCGACAATCCCTGAGCGGCGGTAGTATGGCCTCCAGGGTGATGACTCATATAACTCTGAGAACTGAAGCGGCGCAACAAAGAATCATTCATTCATTAAACATCACATCTAGGGACTAAGACGGAATAATAAAATTATCAACCTGTATGAACAACATCCACTGATTTGATGTTCATAAAGAAAAAAACTGGACCCCCCCTTTCATATCATCTAGTATGGCGTCACCCGGACTTCTGAGCTACAGAAAAAGTGACATCACAGGACGAGGTGTGACATCAGTAGCCCTGGCAAAGACATGCAGTCTTGGCACAAAAGGCCCTGTTCTTGTGTGATTGGCTTTGAGCAACAAGAGCCGCGGGCAACAAGAGCACCATTGTCTGGAGCTCAATGTCATTCTGAAGTGCATGGTGGCGGGGGTGGGCAGTGGGTTCAGGCTACCTTTAATAAGCACAGGCACACTCTCACACAACTTCACCACACCTGCCCATTCACTCATATTAAACAGGATTACAGGTATTACATGAGGCATTATTCAACTCAGT
>CM045734.1:23218563-23388563 GCA_024760905.1 Plotosus lineatus | reverse complement strand
CAAGTATAAAGTTCGAAGGAGGAGGATCATGATGTGGGGTTGTTTTACAGGAGGGCTAAGGGCTTGGCCCCTTAGTTTCAGTGAAATGAATTCTGAATTCTTCAGCATAACAACAGATTTTCTGCAATTTCATGTTCACAACTTTGTGTGAACAGTTTGGGAATGGCCCTTCCTGTTGTAGAAGACCAGTACACAAAGCAAGGTCCATAGACATGGATAAGCAATTTTGGTGTGGAAGAACTGGCCTGTATAGAGACCTGACCTCAACAAAATACAACATCTTTGGGATGAATAAGAGTGGATACTGCCAACCAGGCCTTCTTACGAGATCCCCATGCGACCATCAAAATCTGCAAAGTAGGATTCCCCCCCACGTATACTACATGTATATGTGTATATAATATCAATAAATACATATTCAAAGTTATAAATGCTTATAATAACAATTAAACATTAAAAAAATAACATAAGATGTAAATAAAATATAAATACACACACATACAGATGGAACTGCATGAGAAGAAGAGGACACATACATACATACACGCGCACGCATGCGCGCAGATGCGCGTGGACACACAGATGCAACAATGTAAGTACAGACCCTCCCCAGCTAACAAATGAGTTAGGTTCTCGATGGCCGGTTAGCTGAATTTGTTTGTAAGTCATTACAGGGCACTCTTTAGAGGGGAACTTATGTTTAAACCTTGTATAAGTCACCGATACAAGTTTGTACTGTATACAATCTCTCTCTCTCTCTCTCTCTCTCTCTCTCTCTCTCTCTGTCTTCCTTTCGGCTTTTTCCCTTTTACTCGGGAGTCGCCACAGCGAATCATCTGATTCGCACATTTGATTTGGCAGAGGTTTTTACGTCGGATGGCCTTCCTGTCACAACCCTTTTTAGCAAGGGACAGAAACACGCTGACAGCTTTGCAGCTACTCTTTACGAAAGTCAGCAATGGTTCTTTTACATGCCTCTCACCATAGACAGTGAGAGACATGGCTCGCCTTTGATAACCCAGGTAGCTGCACTGGGGGGGACAGTGACAACCCTGTGGAGAGTGGGACTCGAACCGCCCCCCCCACCTCTCTCCATAATCACCACATTATCAATATAATTATGTCCCATGTTTAAACTTCTGGTTCCTCTCAAGCAGAGCCCAGTGGATCTGATCAGATTTACAGAGAGTTTTAATCTTTTCCAGTTAATTATAATACTGGAGTCAATTTGTGTCTTCTTTGAAAGTTTTGGCAGGAGGTCAAAAATGCATCGTTCTGCTTCTGCTCCTGGACCTCCGTGTCAGTCTGCTGGAGCCGAGTATTAAGTGTACCTCAGGATAATGTTTAATCATACAGTGGTATGAAAAAGTATCTGAACCTTTTAGAATGTCTCACATTTCTGCATAAAATCACCATCAAATGTGATCTGATCTTTGTCAAACAGATGAAAAAACAGTGTCTGCTTTAACTAAAACCACCCAAACATTTATAGGTTTTCATATTTTAATGAGGATAGCATGCAAACAATGACAGAAGGGGGGGATAAGTAACTGAACCATCACATTTAATACTTTGTGGCCCCCCCCCTTTGGCAGCAATAACTTCAACCAGACGCTTCCTGTAGCTGCAGATCAGTCTGGCACATCGATCTGGACTAATCTTGGCCCATTCTTCTTTACAAAACTGCTGTAGTTCAGTCAGATTCCTGGGATGTCTGTGTGTGTGTATGTATGTATGGGGATCCCTCACTTTCCCTCACTTTTTAATCGGGACCAAGACCTCCGCGACTGCCGATTTCCATGAGGTAGGATCGACCCCCCCTGACTGATGTATACATACATGTACCGTATTTTCGGGACTATAAGTCACACTTTTTTCATATTTTGGCTGAAGGTGCGACTTATACTCTGAGCGACTTATATGTGACATTATTACATATAATTCTGTTCAACATAATAATAATAATAATAATTTCCGTGCAATTTTTACACCCAAGCCACAGTGGCTCATCAGGCTGGTGCTTATCCCCGGTTTCTGTAGTGTGAATAATAATTTCATATGTTTGTTATTTTTACACTCAAAACCACAAGAGGGAACTCTACGCTTGGGTACCAGGACCTGCTCATCCACCACGGAAGAAATGGCCCAAAAAAGAAAATCTTATTCTGCGGATTACAAGCGCAAGTAGTGAAATATGCAGCAGAAAATGGCAATCGAGCAGCAGAAAGAAAGTTTGGAGTGAACGAGAAACTTGTAAGGGACTGGAGAAAAGCGGAGATTACTAGTACTGCAATGAAGAAAACAATAACAAATAAGGTAAAAGACGGGCTAAAAGCTAGATGGCCACAGCTAAAGGAATGAGCTCGCACATGGGTGTGTGAGGAACGTGCTGCAGGGAGAGGCTTGTCAACTGTGCAGTTGCATCTCCACGTCCAGGTAGTGAAATTATTATTATATAATTACGTCCGCGAACATAATTTCACACTCACAACCGCAATAAGCAAACAAGAGAGCAGAAAAGCAGAGATTATTATTACTGCAATGACTAAAACAACAAAAGCTAATCGCAAAAATCTAAAAGCTAATCGCGGGCTAAAAGCTGGATGGTCACATCTAGAAGAACGAGATTCACACATGAGTGTTTGAGCAACACGCTGCAGGGAGAAGCTTGTCAACAATGCAGTTGCGTCTCCACGTCCAGGTAGTTGTCAGGGAGAGGAATATAAATGACTTTGCGTGAGAACTTTCTTGGTGTTACCGTTTCATGCAACACAACCCCCTCTCTATATCATAGTGAGTATTACAACGCCACATAAACTGCCAGCAGATTTCCAAGCCAAGGTAGACAGTTTCCATGAGTTTGCGACTTATAGTCCAGTGTGTATACTGTATGTTTTTTTCTTCTTTATATATGCACTTTTTTTTGGCCGATGCGACTTGTACTCCGGAGCGACATATAGTCCGGAAAATAGAGTATATGTGTATATAATATCAATAAATACATATTCAATGCTATAAATGCTTATAATAACAAACATTCAAAAATAATGCATAAGATGTAAATAAAATATAAATACACACACATACAGATGCACACGCACACACTCAGATGCGCGCTTCACATAAAAATGTAAGTAGTTTTGTTGGGGGGGGGGGTTTGGTTGTTTTTTGTTTTTGTTTGCTAGGGTTTTTTTTTTGCATAATTGGCCTTGTTTTGTGGCATTTTCCTTAACCTTTTCCCTATTTTTCCTTAATTTCCTTATTTTTTATTTTTCTATGAATATTTTAGAAAAACCTGAAATGCACTTGTAGCTGCAGAAACTGAAGCATGAAGTAGTGAGGGATCACTGTATATAGATGGATAGACAGATAGATAGATAGATAGATAGATAGATAGATAGATACACACACACACACATACACACACACACACACACACACACACACACACACACACACTGGGAGATAATGTCATGTCAAAATATGTACATATGGTGAACACAGTTTCGGAAATAATAAAAATACTTCATAGTTTATACCCTTTTCACCTTCAATTTTGAGACAAGAGCAAGACCTCATTAATTTTATGTCTCGCTAAGTCTCTGCTCAGGTCTAAACAGGTCCAATAACAACATGAATCAGAGGTCAGGTGCATGCACAACCACAGAATTTGCAGGTACATGGAAAATTGGTAATTAAGCATCAGACTTAAAATGGTATCGATGATCTACATAAATTTTCCTCTCCGTGTTACATAGTGTATCTTTTGCACCCACTGATCACTGATGTATTGGCATTTATTAGCTATAGATGAGTTGGCATAGTGTAATGAATTAAATAATTATGAATTAAAGCTATTATTATTAATAATAGCTTGTCCACGTTACATACAGACTTTTTTGAGTCGTTCTACTGATTATTTGATAATTCTGCTTCTCCAAGGAATATTACCGTATCTGCTATGTTTAATGTTTATTGTCCTAATACTTTAAAAATGGAAAACACTATTTTTTCTAATTCTGCAAAAATGGAAAAAGGTCAACGTCACACATTTCAGTACAGTTTCATTATCAGACCCATATAGAAAACCCTAAAATTAGATTTAACATTACATCAATTAGAGAAAAAGTTCACATTTTATTTGCACTAACCCGGCAAGCATCTTGCTCTCCACTGGGTACTCCTGCACAGAGCATGCGAGGAGAGATAGGACCATATGCCCTCTTACACTCACTCTGACTCAGGACATTTACTTCAGCCTTCTGCAGCACAGTAGGTAGGATCTTATCTGGGAATAACATCAATATTTCAATTGAATCATAGTTGCATGTGTTATCAATAGTATTTTTAAAACAGAAATGTGTATTACTATTCATTTGAAAAAACAAATTTTATGAGTATATAAAATGAAAGAACTTTGTTTTGATGGAAATTGATGTGTCAAATTTAAAAAAAATAATAATTTAAAAAATGTATTCCTGCTGTTAATCAATGCAAATGAATAAGGGGAAAATGGTCAGATTTTGCTTAAGCAAGACTGCACAAAAGGTTGTGTGGATTTTCATAAAACTTCTACAAAGGGCTTTGAACAAGAGAAGCTCCATTTGATTTTGCAGATGATTAAAATTCAATTCTGGATCCAAGATTTTTTTTTTTTTTAATTAGCATTGTGGGACAGGATGATTGGTTTTTTTTTTTTTTGAACGTTTAATATTACTGCAGGTCCAATAGGGGTGAACATTCTATACTTTCCAAAAAGTAATATGCGGATTTATTGGGCAGCACAGTGGTGTAGTGGTTAGCACGTCTGCCTCATAAGAAGGCCCTGGGTTCAATTCCCAGCCTGGGCGTTTCAGTGCAGAGTTTGCATGTTCTCCCCATGTTTGCATGGGTTTCCTCCTGGTACTCCGGTTTCCTCCCATGGTCCAAAAACATACACAGTAGGTTAATTGGCTGTTCCATATCACATCTAAATGTGAGTGTGAATATGAGTGGTTGTTTGAGTGCTGGCCCTGCGATGTCCTTGTGAGCTGTCCAGGGTGCGGTCCAGAGTCAGCTGAGACAGATGCCAGCCTCCCTGCAACCCTAATTAGGATTAAGCGGCTCAGATAATGAATGAATACAAGGGTAATAATTGGATTTTCCAGTGGTGGGGCTTTAGACAGGAAATACTCCATTGGGGGCTGTCACTATGTAAAGGTTTATGTTTAACCCTGAAATGAGATCATGTACAAAATGGATATAAAAAAAGGTAGATCAATATTAATAACATGAGAAGAAACTGCAATTGTGTCATAATATATATGTTGGGTGGCCTTCAATAGGTGACAATTTTTGTTCTACTACACATAAAAGTCTGAAAAATTATAGACTTTTCTGAATGTGAATGTTTTTCTTTGAAATTCAATCCAATTCAATTCAATTCACTTCAATTCAGTTTTATTTGTACAGTACTTTTTACAATTTACATTGTCACAAAGCAGCTTTACACAGTAAAACAGTAAAAGTTGGGCCTTACAAAGTATATAAGAATTTAAACATTTCCTATAACCCCTACACATCCCTAACAAGCGTCGCCCGTGGAGACGGTGGCAAGGGAAAACTCCCTCAGTAGATGTGAAGAAGAAACCTTGAGCGGAACCAGACCCAAAAGGGAAAATCCATCCTCATTTTGGTGAAATCATACGGATACAAACCGTATATGAGAAACTTCATTACAGTCCAAAATGTAGTCCAGTTGGTTACACAACTGTAAGTCCTAAATAATTGGGGGGAAGAGAGTTAATATCACCAGCAGTCATGTTACAGTCTGTTAGTGCACATCTGGGTCCATTTAGATCTTCATCAGTAGAGAGGAGGGGCTTCCAAGATGAAGAATCCAGCCAGCATCAGCACACCAGGACAGATCACAGGACTCGGAAAGCAGAATGATTAGGATCAGCGGTGTCCCAGAAGAAGAATGTGTACCTCAACAGAGAGACAGAGAGAGAGAGAGAGAGAGAGAGAGAGAGAGAGAGAGAGAGAGAGAGATTGGTTGATTGATTGATTGATTGATTGATTGTTAGGTCTATTCATAATAATGTAATGGAAATAGAAGAACTTATTATTGCTGGGTGCAAGCAGGGATTCTGGCATGACTAGCTGTGGCAACATAACCAATAAGAGACAGAAGCAGAAAGAAGGCAGACATGAGGGCACCCTGTGACGTTGGGCTATCAGCCACCCCACTGTCAATCGAACCTGGGTGAGCATGTAGAGTAGAAGAACAAAAGCATCCAAACATCACAGTTTACCAGAACTCTCTATGTCTGAGACCCCCAGATCTGCTCCTTTACCAAATAAAAGGCTTTTAACAAAATGCACCACCAAACAGGTAAGTTTTCAGCCTCGTCTTAAAAACAGAGACTGTGTCTGAGTCCCCAACATTAACTGGAAGGCTACTCCATAACTGTGGGGCTTTTTAAGAGAAAGCTCTGGCCCTTGCAGGAGTCTTCATTATTCAATGTATCACTAAGCATCCTGCACCTTTAGATTTAACGGGGCGTGCTGTATTATAACGAGCAAGAACTTCCCTAAGATAATGTGGTTTAAGACCATTAAATTCTTTATAGGTTAAAAGTAGTGTTTTATATTCAATTCAAAATTTAACTGAGAGCCAGTGCAGTGTAAATAAGATTAGGGTGATATGCTCATGTGTTTGGGGTCAGCATTCTGGACTAAGTGGAGCTTGTTTACGCTCCTATTAGAACATCCAGACAGTAACGCATTGCAATAATCTAATCTGGAAGTAACAAAAGAATGAACAAGTTTTTCAGCATCATGCAGTGGCATTATATTTCTTATTTTAGCAACATTCCTGAGATGAAAGAAGGCTACCCGAGTAATATCTACATGAGCTTCAAATTAAAGATCAGCGTCAGTAATCACACCAAGGTCCTTTACCGCTACACAATGAAACTGAAGCACTATCCAAACTTACTACATCATCAGAAACTTTATTTCTAGCTGCCTGAGATCTGAGTAAAAGTAGTTGTGCCTTATCAGAGTTTAATAAAAGGAAATTAGTATGTATCTAGTGTTTAATATCCTTTATACATTTTTCAATTTTATTAAGCTTATGTGTCTCATCTGGTTTTACTGAAATATCTTTCCTTTCCTTTTGGCTGTTCCCTTCAGGGGTCGCTACAGTGAATCATCTGCCTCCATCTCATCCTATCCTCTGCATTTTCTTCTCTTACACCAACTGCCGTCATGTCCTCCTTCACCACGTCCATGAATCGTCTCTTTGGTCTTCCTCTAGGCCTTCTACCTGGTACTTCCAACCTCAGCATTCTACTACCAATGTACTCACTGTCCCTCCTCTGTACATGTCCAAACCATTCTTCTCTTAATATGGCTTTGCTGAAATATATAACTGTATATCATCAGCATAGGAATGAAAGCTAATATCACGATCACAAATGATATTACCTGAAGAGAGCATGTATAGAGAGAAAAGCACCAGGCCTAGGACAAAACCTTGTGAAACACCAAACTTAACATTAGAACATACAGAGAAATCACCATTTATATCTATAAACTTATAGCAATCAGTTAAACGAGATTAAACCAGGACAGAGCTATTCTAATAACTCAACAACATTTTCTAGTCTGTCAAGAAGAATCGCATGATCTATTTTAAAGGGTGCACTAAGGTCAAGTAGCATAAGCAGTGAGACACAGCCATGGTCAGAGGCCACTAGTAGATCATTTATCACCTTAACAAATCTTGTCTCTGTGCTATGATGAGGCCTAAAACCTGACTTATGTTATTCCTATGAAGGTATAAACATAACTGCTGTGCTGCAGGTTTTTCTAAGATCTTAGAAATAATAGGGTGGTATAGTTTGACCTCTGGTATGGGTCAAGATCAGATTTTTTAATCAGAGGTTTAATAACTGCTAGTTTAAAGGATGTAAAATGTATTAATTAATCACAATTTAATTACAGGTACTGTCATTTTTAAGAGTCAAGCTATTATTAGTCTGTTTTTCAAAACAATCATGGTCGGCATGGTGGTGTAGTCATTAGCATTGCTCACAGAGGGCATTTCTGGGTGGGGCATGTTCTTGCTGTGCTTGTGTAAGTTTTCTCTGGGCGCTCTGCTTTCCTCCCATAGTCCATGCAAGACATGCATTAGGATAACTGGCTGTTTCAAATTCTTTCAAGGTGTGTGTAAGTGTGAATGATTGTGTATGTTTTGGTCTTGGTCCTGGATTGACATGCACAGGGTGTGTCTGCCTTTGCCTAAGATTAGCTGAGATAGGATCCAGCCTCTCAGTGGTTCTAGTGGGTTTAAGTGGGTTGGCAGCTGAATGAATTAATAAAAATAATCATGCACCAATGTGCCACTGTAGGCTAGAAAACAGAAGTTTAGCACCTGATAAAGGTGAATGTGTATAATTTGGGCACATTGCGAAATGGCAGGTCTGAATGCAACACAGTGTGTGGTGATGAATTTATGGGCATCCAGGAAATTTTAGTGTCAACAGATATAAATCCGTGCTTTGAAATGTCCTCATCATTCAGTCGCATCTCACCCTGTTCGGAGCGATATCCCCAGCCAGTCACCCAGCAGCGATGTTTCTCAGAGAGGGTCTGTGATGGCGCGGGCAGGCACACTGGGTGGATAAAGGAAGCCAGGCCACTTGGCCATGCCTTTTTGAGCTGCAGCAGGGCAATGTCATAATCAAAGTTACGAGCGTTGTAATATTCGTGCACCACGATGCGGCGGATCTCTGCCATGTACTTAGCATTGCCCTGAGTCAGCATACCCAAATAAGCAATCCATGGCCGTGGGTCTGACAGTCTAGTAAGGTAAAAGGGTAAAGGTTATTTAAACATAAGTGGCCTAATTGTACTTTTTCTTATGTATAGTTCATTAACTTTATTGCTTAAATCAAATGCATTTCAATGATCCCATCAGTGTTTAAAATTATCAATGACTAATATACAAATCACCTTAAAAGTATTCCCATGTATACTAATCATATCCATATTTGTGATAATAAATGTATGTATTAGATCAAAAGTACAGGGAGACAGATTTGTTTTGTGTCTTACTTTGAGGAATGAGGAACGTGTGTTTACCTGATCTTACCTCTCTTTGCTGAAACAATGTGCAGCTGAGATGAGCCACTCGCTGGTGATTACAGAAGCGCCACAGTACAAATGGCCGGAGAAATGCAAACTGACCTGCCATGGCCACTCTCCCTCTACCGCATTGACCCCACCCACCACTCGTTCCTGTAGAGTTGTGCTGTCTATCACATTTCTCAAAGGCCTGGATTGACCACAGGCTGCGACATGGAATACACACAATTATCGTCAAATTACAGGTTGTCCGAATAAAAAAAACAATGATCATGATTTCGAGAACATCTCAGTATTGATTTGTTTCTATTTGGAAAACTTGACAAACAACACCCTGGACACCCCACTTTCTCCCGGCTCTCCTGCAGAAAAAGGTACAGGACACTAAAAACAAAAACTAACACACTCATGAACAGCTTTTATCCTTAAGCTTTTAAATGTGTACCCCACCGCCACCATCACACACGCTGACTGAATAACCATCATTCAGGCCATCATTCAGATTTTCCTGGACAATAAAGTTGAAGTACAATACTGATGTTAAGAGTAGGTCTTCAACATTATATAATATTTTAGCACCATGCACCTTTGTTTAAAAAGCTCTGCCTCTTACCCGCTGTGTACCAACTACCACTCACATACCGTGCACCCTTCTGTCTATGTGTGTGTGAATACTGTATGTGTATCTGTATTAAGAAGTCTGTGCATGTGTGTGAATATTTGGAAAAATATATAGGTGTATATAGAATATTTGTATGTATATGTGTCTATAGTCTATATGTGTGCGTTTAGGTATGTGTATATATGTGTCTGTAGGTATATGCACATGTATAGCTTAGTACAGTTCCTCTGTTGTCTTGTGCACTTTTTCAAATACAGTACTGTATATATATATATATATATATATATATATATATATACTCTCAGTCTGTAGTTTGTAAACAATGAATGCAGAGTCATTACGTCAGCGTACTACGTAGGTACGTCTAAACTCAAAATTTGACTTTTTTTTTTTTTCCAAAAAAAAAAAACGTAAAATAAAAAAAAAAGTAAAACGGATGAATGTAAGTCAGGGAGAGTCTGTACTTGTTTCTAAACAGAGAGCTGCTAAACTGATTTTTACTGTTTCAGGAACATTCATTAATTTTCTGAACCACTTAATCCTAATTACGGTTGCGGGAAGGCTGGTGCCCATCCCAGCCGACTCTGGGCTAGGGAAGAGTATACCCTGGACAGCTCACCAGGCCATCGCAGGGCAGAAACACACTGGCAGCTATGTATCATACTTTGTATAAAAGTCAGCAATGGTTCCTTTACATGAATCTCACGCCATAGACAGTGAGAGACACTGATAACCCAGTTATGTGCACTGGGGGGGTTATTTTGTTTCTTTATCTTAATTGGCTGAATGTAAACTTTCCAGATATTTAAATATAACCTATCTGATACAGTACTCCTAATTTTACAAACAAATTGCCAAAAACCAACAAATCTTAGGATGGATATAAACATTGCTCCGCCTACTTTCAAGAGGTTTTATAGCAAAGACTATCACAAGCTTATTTGGTAAATGTTAAAAAACCTCACCAGACAAAAAGTGAGGGTATGTGTAAGCAGTCATGGCACATGGTATGGTTCGGTTGAACTGAGTTTAAAGATTAAAAATGTTAACGTGCATGCTATTACTGGCCACTGTTACTGGCTCTCAATCACCTAAGAATTCAAATTGTAATATACATATAAATGTATATAATACATATATAAACAAAATATAAATATACATACAAATAAAAAGAGTGCACTCCCTTTATGGGATGAATCACTAGTATGTTTTAATTGAATACGAATCCTCACGTCTTTAATAAATGCTTTGTGCAATCTTTTCTTTATTTATCATGTTAAAATAGAAAATAATATTTTTCAGTCATCCACACATGAACTGAACATAATGAACTCATCAGCTGACCAGTGATGTCACTGGTAAACGGGTCTATTTCAATAATTCATAGGCTTAAATTCCAAGTCAATGACACTAACAAAAACACCAAACATCTCCTTCCAGCCAATCTGCAACACCATGTCTTTGAACTGGGCACATGCACCGATGACCCAATATTTGCTTTTATTATAATGCGCTGAGGCATTTTCTTTGTTTCTCATCAAGAGAGAAACAAAAACCTTTTTCAGGGGACACACATCATGGACATCTAGTGAGAAAATATTTGCTAAATTTTTTAAAAAGTGTATTAGATTAGAATTGATTACTGCACCTTTAAATGCAACTAAAAAAAATATGAAAGAAAGAAAATCTGATGAGATTTATGAAAATGTAAAAATTTAGTACCATCAAATTAAAACTGGCATTCAGAAATGTTTATTTTTTTTCTTCTATCTTTCCCCATTTTTCTCCCTAATTTATTTATATCCATTGGGTATTTCCTTCCCTATCACATGACCATCATCAACCGGGGAGGGGCAAAAACATGCACACGTCCCCTCTGTGACATGCAGTGCTAGCCACCTGCCTCTTTTTGAACTGCAGCGCCATGCATATTTGGGGGACGGTGTAACACACTCAGAGAGAAAGCGCTATCCGCCCCCTCGTACAAATGAGCTCACAGGCCTATGATCGGCTGGTGATTACTGTGAATGACATCGAAGTGAGCGTATGCTGTCCCTCCCTCCTGTGAGAGCTTTGCCAATTAGCACCCATGGACTCTCTGCCATGGACGGCTGTGGCATTAAACCGGAGAAATGTTTCTCTACTCGTTAACAAGACCTTCAGAGACTTGAACTCCTCCACTTGGGGTATTGTTCACAAATGAGAGAAGGAATGTCTGACCGGGAAGAGACCACAGGGTTGATCTAGAACACGCGGGAGGGATTATATCTCTCTGCTGGTCTGGAAACGCCCTGGTCCCCCCCCCAACCCGGAAGAGCTGGTGGAAGTTATTGGAGAGACGTCTGGACCTCATTGCTTGGGGCTGCTACCCCACGACCCGACCCCAGATTAAGTGGAAGAATATGATGATAATGATGATGATGATGATGATGATGATGATGGAAAGTGTATACAATAGCCATTGCCTTGAAGGACAGCGTCTTTTATTAAATTCTTCCAGGCCTTTGCTTTGAAACCAAAGCAGTGATTGAAGCTCAGGTTTTTCATCCCAAACCTCTCTGAAAGTCACCGCCAACACTTACTGCAATTAACCCTGCAGGTTCAGCGCACTGCAAGTGAACCATATAGAATGAACCAAGCAGTAACCATTTCTTCATGGAAGCACAACCGAGATTAAAGGTAGTCACTGTGCTGTTACAGTGCTTCCTATAAATGAAATCTATGGGCTGGTTTCCAGAAGAGAAGCTCAGAACAGTAATTCTTTGAAACAGAAGCAGAACTAAAGTTGGAGTCGCCCAAGTATTATTAAAATCACTCAACTTGGAAGTTAAAATAAATGCAAACTGGTAATATAATCAAAGATAAAAGACGGAGGTTAATTAAAGGCTACCTGTTTTGTAAGTCAAAACTCACCACAGTTCTCCTCATCGCTGTGGTCAAGACAGTCATGAAATCCATCACACTTTGCATTTTTCTTCAAGATGCACGCGCCATTCTTGCACCGATACCACATCCTTGAGCAACCGGTCTCTGTGGAGCATCAAGGATTCTATCAGATGTACAATTCACACTGGAATAACCCTCTCAGCCAGAAAATATTCTTTTAACATCGTATATTTAGCCATCTTTGATTGAGAGTGATATCTTCTCTTTTCTAACATAACTTGTCTAAGAAAGGTTTGTCTTTTTAAGTTTCCAGGGGAATATTGTACCTTGAGTACAGTTGGTTTCATCTTGTCCATTAGGACAATCATTTTCTCCATCGCAAACATAAAGAGGATGAAGGGTCGGGCTTCCACAGTTTTTAAGTGGTTTCGCTGCAAATTAAAGTTTCAGTGAAAATATATTCCCTTAAAAATGAATTCTTATGGATTAACAAGAAATTCAGCCTCTATGCAGATATAATAATAAAAAGTGTTTATTCTATACTGTATGTATATCCTCATATAGAACATTTTTACATGCACATACAATGATCTCTATGAACAAAAGTAAGATGTGAGTTTTAAATATACAGATTTATACAGAATAAGCCAGCTTTGTTTGTTTATATATATATATATATATATATATATATATATAAATAAAATATATATATACACACACACAGTATATACAGTCGGCCTCCTTCTTACGAAAACCCCTGAAAACGAAAAATCCAGTATATGAAAAACATTTTCCTAAATTTTTGTCCTCTGTATACGAAACAACTTCTTCTTACGAAAAGCACCAAATGTGCCATTCAAACATTCAAACGTGCCATTCAAACAATGCGCGAGTTGCTCTCTCACTGGCTGTTTCCCAACATCTCGCCCCGCTGGCCTCCCATTGGCTCGGAGGGATGACACAGCTCCCTCCCATTGGCTATCTCTCAACATCCTTCCCCGCTGGCGTCCCATTGGCTAGGAGGGATGACGCTGTTGTTCCAACTTTGTTCATGTTTGTGTGTCATTCCAACTGTATTTTATGGCTCAGGCTTTTAATTATAACTCTGCTAAGACATGGTCAACACACACACACACACACACACACACACACACACACACACACACACACACACACACACACACACGTGTGATTCCCGGTAAAAATGATTCCCGGTGCCATTAATCATTGTAAGATTATAACTCTGCTAAGACGACATGGTCAACACACGCGCACGCGCACGCGCACACACACACACACACACACACACACACACACACATACACACACACACACACACACACACACACACATACACACACACGTGTGATTCTCGGTGAAAGTGATTCCTGGTGCCATGGTCATTGTAGGATTGTAACTCTGCTAAGAAGACATGGTCAACACAAAGTAAGTACTTAAAAGGTATACTTTTATAATTTTTATAGGGTAGTCTTGGGAGCCTTCGAACGAATCACGCGTTTTACATGTAAAATGTGCCTCTACTTATGAAAACGCCAGGTTCCGAAAAAGGTGCTGGAAAGGATTAATTTCGTAAGAAGGGGGCTGACTGTATATATATGTATATATTTTGTTGTTGTACGGTGCAGGGAAATTACCTAAAGTTCTTTGTTTATGGAAATCACAGATATTATGTTGTGGATGCACTTTACAAAAATTATTTTGAAAAAATTCTGAAGTTGTCCTTCAACATTGTGATGCCACTACAACATTTTATTGGTTTGTTTACTGACAACAGAGGAAAAGGTGACCTACAACAGAAAACCTCATCGCTCTCATCCAGACAATCATCCAGACCATCACAGCGCCTTTCCTTTTCCACACATAACCCCGTGGCACACAGGAAGTGACCCTCAGGACATGCTGGAGGGGAAAAAAAATCTATCATGATGACGGGTCACATTCGTAGTCTTGGTTTATAACAATGTGAGAGCATTTCAGCAGAAATATAATATACGATAAAAAATAAAGTCACTGTAATAAGTATAATATTTTTATTTTTGAATTACTGTATATCAATATCAAATTGTAAAAACTTCAACTGCTGTTTGGGCAGCATTGCTCTCACGCTGACTAATGTTAAAACTGCTGTAGATGGCGCTGAAAGGCAGCTCGGAGCTGCGAGAACTGCAGCGAAACACCATCTCGACACTTCTCTCAGGAACGCGGAAGACGGTTGCATGACTCACATAGCGGCCACAGTATCTGCGGGATCACAGTGAAGGAGTGAATCTGCAGTTATCAACCTACGCTGAATAAAAATATAAATGCACAAACCAAAAATTCTGAGTTAAATTGATGTATAATGTAATATGCTCATAAATACTGTTTATTGGTGGACCGCAGTGGTGGGCCATTGGGTTCAGCAAAGCCTTTTTATTCCATTAACTTCAATCAATTGATTCCCAACAGTCTATTCTCTGCATTTCGTAGCGTGTCTCCTGGCTGCACTGCTTCCAGTACATACATGTGGATGTTAGGTTTTTGCCCAATCAGATTTCAGCTTCTATGTGCTGCCATATCAATCTAATCTGCTCAGGGTCTTCAAAATCAGTAGCGATGATCGTCTCTTAAACTATATTAGCAACGGGGCTGACTCTTTAACCAGTCAGATTTCAGATTTGCCTCACAGAGTCAGCAAGCTGGCCTACAATAACACTAGCAATTTCCCGTCCTCTGATTGGTTGATCAGAGCAAAACTAGCTGAATAGTCTATTGTGTTCTGCACAAAGCACATTTAAGTTATAATTTTTTATGCCCACAATGGCTTGACGGAGGAGAAGAAAGTGACTTGGTGTCGACATTCTTAAAAATCTATTTTCAAGGCAGAAAAGCAAAACATCGTAAGGAGGTCAAGGAGGTAAGCTTTACACTTTTTTACATTTGGCCAGTGCCAAATTTACCAGGAACTTCCACCAGTAAACGCTGGTGAAACTTATGTAGTACTCAGAGTTACTATCAGAAATGTGCAAAATGCGTCTCTCTCTCTCTCTCTCTCTCTCTCTCTCTCTCTCTCTCTCTGTCTCTCTCTGTCTCCCTCTCTCTCTCTCTCTCTGTCTCCCTCTCTCTCTCTGTTTTGTATATTATTGATGGGTTGTATAATTGTGACGTAATAGTTGTGGTATTGAGTGGTGGATTAAGTCCATTAAGTCCCACTCAAGGCCCGCCACTGGTGGACTGAATGATTTGTTCTGCTGAATTCTGGTTTCCCATTTCTCTTACCGCATTCCTGTGAGATGATGCAATCACTGACTTATTTCACTGATGAGTGGCATAATGCATAATAAGGCACCAGGCTCAATAAAAGGTCACCCAGAAATGTGCACTTTTGTCATGGGGCACATTACCAAAGATAACATAAATCATGCCCTCATGATTTAGCATGCCATTGGCATGGTGAATACAGGGATGTCTGTGACAGCAGTGTGACCATACTTGAATGTGCATCATTCCACCATCAGTCAATTTAAATAGTTTTGGGGATGTTCTGGATCAATAGGTGAGACGTGTTCCAGTTCTAAAAACGTGGTCCAGCTCCAAGTTGTGCGGCAGGAGGAATGGGACAACATTCCACAGGCCACTATTGATCATCTTGGTAACTCTATGCTTCAGAGATGAACCACTTTATGTGATGTTGATGGCAGGCACGCGTGGTACTGAGTGCCCACTGACCCCTGTTGGGATCAGGCTATGATAACTCATGAATTGTGAACAGAAAATTGTTAGTCATGTTTCCTTTGGCCATGTAGTGGTGGCCTGGTGGCAAGGTCACATGATTCCAAGGTTGGGGGTTCAAGCCCCACTCTCAACAGTTTGTCACTGTCTCCCCAGTGCAGCTAACTGGGTTATCAAAGGCCGGCCATGTCTCTCACTGTCTATGGTGAGCGGCATTAAAAGAACCATTGCTGACTTTCGTCAAGAGTAGCCGCATAGCCGTCAGCGTGTTTCTGCCCTACAATGGCCTGGCAAGTTGTCCAGGGTGTATTTTGCCTTCGCCCAGAGTAAGCTGAGATGGATGCCAGCCTCCCCGCGACTGTAATTAGAATTAAGCGATTCAGAAAATGAATGCATGAATGAACGTTTCTTTTGCTTCAATATTAAAACAATAATAAAGTAGTAATTGAAATTCTGAAATATTTCAATATTATCTAAAAGTATATTTTAAAAAATTATTTGTGCGTTTATATTTTTGTTCAGTGTACCTTTCTCAAACTAAACATAGTATGATCACTTACATGATCTCATTGATCTTCCACCAGCCGTGTTCACACCGAGTCAGGTCTTTTGGTGAGAGGATGTAGTTCTGAAACTTCAGAGCCACACCAAGAGACATGCTCTTTGTCTAAAATTTGTCAAACAACCTCAGAGTTATCTACAACTTCAAAACAAAAAACAAAAAAAAATAAAAAATAAAAAATATTGGAGCGATATGGAAATGCAGTAAAGAGAAGTTAGCAGGCGAGATCATCAGCATGGGAGGTTCCAACATCCAACCAGACACTTTAAATCCAGAAAAAAAACACGTATATAATTTATTACACGTAACAAATATCTGATGTGGAAACGCACCTGAAGCGTCCAGGTGCAGGAGCACAGAGAGGGGAGGAGACTGGGGTAAAACGGACTGGTGATTTCTCCTGCTACACCAGTGGCCACCGGAATCTCAATTACATTTAGGCACTCTACAGATATACAGAAGAAAAATAAAAGAAAGATTAAAGATACAACACAGATTACATCTTTGATAATATGACTTATGCTGCTTATATAACAGTACACTACAGTACATCCTTTATCTCTAATTCCGTCTTTATCACATTATCTCGCACACACAACCTTCCTCAGGAACAGCCTGGAAGAATCCTCGGAAGCTCTTGTTGCCTTGTGTGAGTCTGAAGGAAAGCAACATGACGTTTGAAGTGGAGACAAGAGAAACTGGAACACGAACTGCCTCACACAATCTATAGAGAAAAAGACATTCACTGTACACACATTTACTGTATATTGCATTATATATCAGCTGCTGACAGCTATTATTATTATTATTGCTTAAGGCTGTTTATTTTATTATTATATTTTAAAAATGAACCTGTGCAACATTTTGGCTCTCATAGGCAGAAGGGCGTCATACACACTGAGAGCATCGTGTATGCAGTCACTAGGCTCAATCTCCAGACTGTTTGCCGTCAATCGGATGATGGTTCCCGGAGCGGACGTCAGCTTAATATGACAGCTCAAACCGCCCCATGAGGAGAATACGTTCAGTGGGACTCTTACATCAGGAAGGCCTGCATACAGCTTATCCACACACTCAGAGCCTAAGATGGAGGCAATGAGGTATGAATTTTCATGTACGTACTCCAAATCAGAGATATGGAATGTGAAACACATGCAAACACTTTAGTGAAAGCATTACCTGCAGCAATCGATGTGTAATCTGAGCGAAGAGCAACTGCAAAGAAAAACAAAAAGTCATTTCATATAATTTCATTAAGTAGACTGAAATAACTTTGCATATTTAATTTGATAATTTAACATAGAAGGATTTATAGAAGCAAGTTCTGCCTGGTGTCAAAATGTAGGGCAATTCCTCTACTTTCACATAGTGTCTTATTGTGTGATACTACATATCCAACATGCTAATATTGACCTTTTGAGTTCGAAGGTGGACAGATATTTTTAATTATTTTTAGATTACTATGAAATTATTCTGAAAATGTCAGACCTCTAGCTGTTGTTCAGCAGTTATAGAAGCCTGAAAATAGCAAAAAAATTTAAAGTCTTAATTTTGGTCACAATTTTAGTGTACCCCATACCGACTTCAAATGGTCATAAATCTGGAAATACAGTGGTACCTCGTCTAACCAGTGTCCTTTATGATGAGTTTTCCATGATATGCGCTTCAAACTCACTAAAAATCTGTTTCATCCAACAAGCAAAAATTCACTTTATGAGTTCTCTTCGAAATAGCTTTTCCAGGCCGATTAGCCTCATATTCTTCCGCGTGTACTCCTCCACGCTCCAAGAATTCCTTGTGCAGTGCTTCTCAATTATTTTCTGTGACGCCCTCACTAGGAAGAAAAAAAACATTTCATGCCCCCCCCCCCCCCCCAGTGCCCTACATGTGACTATAAATAGTGTTTACTGCACTTCATATCGTTTGCTTGTTGTTTTTTCCCTACACGACAGCGTGACAATGAGAGAGCCACTGCCAACTACTGTAGTGGATGCGCAATTACACTTAATTCTAGCACAGTATGGCAAAAAGCATGTTTCCCAGGGTCATACGTATCCCCCAGCATCACACCGTGCCCCCCAAGAGGGGCACACCCCACTATTTGAGAAGCACTGGCCTTGTGGGAGCTTGCTGGCATTTGTAGTGTGCGCACACACAAAATTCTCCTCCTCCTCCTCTGTTACCTCCTGCCTGCCCACATGACATCTTCACCGCAGTCAATGATCAGAAGGGTGAGTTGACTTATTGTTTATTCTTGTTTTATTCTTGTTTATTATTAATTATTATTAACTTTAATGTACATGTATTATTATTAAGAAATATTTATACTTTTTACATACAGCAGCTGTGAGGGAGGGGCACAAGCCAGTGTCTCTCCCTCACGCTGGTCCCAAGCCCAGATAAATACAGAGGGTTGCGTCAGGAAGGGCATCCGGCATAAAACAAATGCCAAATAAAATATGCGAGTCACAGCAAAAAATTTCATACCGGATCGGCCGAGGCCCGGGTTAACAACGACCGCCATCAGTGCTGTTAACCAACAGAGTGCTGGTGGAAATTGGACTACTGTTGGTCGAAGACGTCGAAGAAGGAGAGGCGGGCGGCATGTCTGTAGGCAGAGAGAGAAGAGGAAAGGCATGAGTCTAGGACTGAAAGTAGGGACTTCGAATGTTGGAACTATGACAGGAAAAGGTAGAGAGCTGGCTGACATGATGCAGAGGAGGAAGGTGGACATACTGTGTGTTCAGGAGACCAGGTGGAAAGGTAGCAAGGCTACAAGCTTAGGAGCAGGGTTCAAGCTATTTTTTCATGGTGTGGATGGGAAGAGAAATGGAGTAGGAGTCAGCTTGAAGGAGTTTGTCAGGAATGTTCTAGAAGTGAAAAAAGTGTCAGACAGAGTGATGAGTCTCAAGTTAGGAATTGAAGGCGTAATGTTCAATGTTGTTAGTGCTTATGCCCCACAGGCAGGATATGAGCTGGAAGAGAAGGAGAGATTCTCTTGTGAGTGAGTTAGATGAAGTGATGCAGAATACCTCCAGAGGTGAAAGAGTGGTCATTGGGGCAGACTTCAATGGACCTGTTGGTGCAGGCAACAGAGGGGACGAGGAAGTGATGGGCAGGTTTGGTATCCAGGACAGGAATGCAGAAGGACAGATGTTGGTAGATTTTGAAAAAAGGATGGAAATGGCTGTGGTAAATACTTTCTTCCAGAAGAGACAGGAGTATATGGTGACTTATAAAAGCGGCGTTACAAGCACACAGGTAGACTACATCTTGTGTAGGTGATGTAATTTGAAGGAAGTCAGTGACTGCAAAGTAGTAGCGGGTGAGAGTGTTGCCAAACAGCATAGGATGGTGGTGTGCAGGATAACGCTGATGGTGAGGAAGGTGAAGAAGGCAAAGGCAGAGCAGAAGACAAAGGAAGAGTGTCGGGTTGTCTTCAAGGAGGAGTTGAAAATGGCTTTGGTGGTCACGAAGTGCTTCCAGATGACTGGACAACTACAGCAAATGTGATCAGGAAGACAGGTAGGAGAATACTTGGTGTGTCAGCTGCAAGGAGAGGAGATAAGGAGACTTGGTGGTGGAATGAGGAAGTGCAGGAGTGTGTCCAAAGGAAGAGGTTAGCTAAGAAAAAGTGGGACATAGAGAGGACTGAAGAGATTAAACAGAAGTACAGGGAAACACAGCGTAAGGCGAAGGTAGCTGTGTCAAAGGCCAATGATGACCTGTATGCTCGGTTGGAAATTAAAGAGGGAGAAAATGATTTATACAGGTTGGCACAGCAGAGAAATAGAGATGGGAAGGACGTGCAACAAGTTAGAGTGATTATGGACAGAGGGAAATGTATTGACTGATGACAGAAGTGTGCTGGGAAGATGGAAAGAGTACTTTGAAGAGCTGATGAATGAGGAAAATGAGAAAGAAAAAAAAGTAGAAGGGGTGACCGTTGAGGGCCAGGAAGTAGCAAAGATTAGTAAGGGGGAAGTGAGGAGGGCACTGAAGAGGATGAAGAATGGAAAGGCAGTTGGACCTGATATACCTGTGGAGGTATGGAAGTGTCTAGGAGAGGTAGCAGTAGATTTCCTGACAAGAACATTCAATAACATCTTAGAGAGGATGCCAGAGGAATGGAGGAGAAGTGTGATGGTGCCCATTTTTAAGAACAAGGGAGACGTGCAGAGTTGCGGCAACTACAGAGGGATAAAGTTGATGAGCCATACGATGAAGTTATGGGAAAGAATAGTGGAAGCTAGACTAAGGACTGAGGTCAGCATTAGAGAACAACAGTTTGGTTTCATGCCAAGAAACAGCACCACAGATGCAGTGTTTGCCTTGAGGATGTTAATAGAGAAGTACAGAGAAGAAGGTCAGAAGGAGCTGCATTGTGCCTTTGTGGATCTGGAGAAAGCATATGACAGGGTGCCGAGAGAGGAACTGTGGTATTGCATGAGGAAGTCTGGAGTGGCAGAGAAGTATGTTAGAGTGGTGCAGGACATATATAAGAGATGTAAGACAGTGGTGAGATGTGCTGTCGGTGTGAGAGAAGAGTTCAAGGTGGAGGTGGGACTGCATCAAGGGTCAGCTCTGAGCCCGTTCTTGTTTGCTATGGTGATGGACAGGCTGACAGACGAGGTTTGACAAGATTCCCCATGGACTATGATGTTTGCAGATGACATTGTGATCTGTAGTGAGAGCAGAGAACAAGTGCAGGAAAATCTAGAGAAGTGCACGTATGCCCTGGAAAGAATGAAAGGAAAAGTGTACAAGACGGTGTTGAGGCCAGCGATGTTGTATGGGTTAGAAACAGTGGCCCTGGGGAAAAGACAGGAGGCAGAGCTGGAGGTAGCAGAGATGAAAATGTTGAGGTTCTCTTTGGGAGTAACGAGGATGGATAGGATCAGGAATGAGCACATCAGAGGAACAGCACATGTAAGACGTTTTGAAGACAAAGTCAGAGAGGCTAGATTGAGATGGTTTGGACATGTACAGAGGAGGGACAGTGAGTACATTGGTAGTAGGATGCTGAGGTTGGAAGTACCAGGTAGAAGGCCTAGAGGATGACCAAAGAGACGATTCATGGAGGTGGTGAAGGAGGACATGAAGGCAGTTGGTGTCTGTCTTCCTTTCGGCTTTTTCCCTTTCTCGGGAGTCGCCACAGCGAATCATTTGATTCGCACGTTTGATTTGGCAGAGGTTTTTACGTCGGATGCCCTTCCTGTCACAACCCTTTTTAGCAAGGGACAGAAACACGCTGACGGCTTTGCAGCCTACTCTTTACGAAAGTCAGCAATGGTTCTTTTACATGCCTCTCACCATAGACAGTGAGAGACATGGCCCGCCTTTGATAACCCAGTTAGCTGCAGTTGGTGTAAGAGAAGAAAATGCAGAGGATAAGGGTGAGATGGAGGCAGATGATTCGCTGTTGCGACCCCTGAAGGGAACTGCCGAAAGGCAAAAAGATTTATAGTTTTTACATGTTTCTGGCAGGTTATATGAGTTTGGGAGAGGGTTGGAATGGGTTAATTGGTTTTCTGTTATGGGAATAATTGTTTCATCTACCAAATTTTCGGCTTACGAGCTTGCTCTCGGAACGGATTAAATTTGTTAGCTAAGGTATCACTGTATTTACAATTAAACTTGTGAATTTTGGATTTTCCCACCATATATAATGTTCTGTCAGTTTATAAAATTTTATGAAAATCTAAAAGGGTCAGGTGAGAAATTTTCATAAAATCTGTTGATTTCATATGGAATGACCTAAAGGTCAAACTGTAAATATACACTGAAGTTTTTTAAACAGTATTTTGGAGTTTTGGATGAACAACTCAGACAACAGATTCATGAAAATCCTTTTTAAAAAAAAATATTTTATGAAAGATAGAATAATAAAAAGTTGATAAACGAGTACGTACTGTATTCTGTTACTAAATATGTGAAACAGTATAAAATTTTATCTTATCTAATTGACATTCGTGAATTTTATTAACACTAATGATGAATTCATAATTGAGACTCATAGAGTGCAAGGTACTGCTGTCACACTAAATGCATAAAGCAGCAAATAGGCTCTATATGGGTACTTGTTTTAATTACCCAGTTTCTTGTCTTATAATCGGAATTCTAGTATGTGAATGTAACAAATTGGTGTTTGAAGGATGCATGAACTGGCTGAGATTTGACTCTTCAAGGTCATTCAAGTCACGTTGATAGCAATCCAATGGCCTTCTCTTGAATAAAGTCATAAATGGTTCTATTATCCCAGTTAACAGCACTGGGGGGACAGTAGTGACAACCAGTGATTACAACACCTCCACCAAGTGTGGGTGGAATTTTGATACGAATGAGATAATAAAGCTTGTACTCGTTCTTTATTATTATATATATGTAACATGACTCTGATTCGCACTAAATTTGTGTAATAAAAACAGCCCGTGATTCTAACCCAATAAGGTTTTTGTCAAATTCATTGAATATTACCAAAAGATTCGATAACTTCACCTTTTTTTTTTTTTTTTTTTGAGGGCTGAGAAGAAATTGGGGGTTTTACACAAGCTTGGCTCTGTACACAAGTATATGGCTTGATGCAAGTCACATCACACTATTCCAGCTAATCAATAAAGAGAGCACTTGTGAATATGCATATACAGTGTAATTATAAATGCTTATGGATATACAGTATGTTACTATGTGTTGATTAAAGTGTAAGTTCTCCATGACACATTCTCCACATTTCCCAATACTCCTAAGGAGTCATCTGTAGATAGTTGTCTGAAGCCAGTCCTCACTTTAAAGGGTGTAATTTTAAGCTTTTATAACCAAATTACTGCTTTGTGCATGGAGTCCTTAAATTCATTAAAGGCTGGGTGGGAAGAAGACCGTGGAGAATCTCTCACATATGGATTGGACGGAGATTTTGATGTGTGTTCACAAATCCTCTATTTGTGTGACACAGCCTCATACAGTTAAAGGTGGTACATTACATAGACATCAATAATTCCCAGCAAATTATATTTGAATGTTTTGGTTGTTCTCATCTTTATATGCTTACTGGACAGAGATTTTCGCTACATTGACAGAGGTTATGGATGAAGAACTACGTCCAAATACTGTTAGTGGCCTGCTTGGGGGTTTTCCCTCTCTGCTGATAAAAAGGATACTTTAGCATTTCTGACTCTTTCAGTCAGGAGGCTTATTGTAATTAATTGGAAATCCCCAAAACCACCCTCCATATCCATTATATTAAAGACACTCTCTATTTTTTTTCAAATTGGATATATAAGACTTTCTTTAAAGGATTTTTCCAATAATTTTTGGAAGGTTTGGAGATCTTTTTTTTTTTCAGTTTGTTTTTCTAAGAATAAATTTTCCATTCACTACTGCTTGACAGAATCTGTTTGGTTAGTCAACTCTTATACAGTGGTACCTCACCTTATGAAAGTCCAAACAAACGAAAAATCCAGGTTACGAAATGCATTTACCTAAAATTTCCATCTCTGGATACGAAACAAATTCATGTTACGAAAGTGCCATCTCAAAAATTCAAACAATGCAGTAGTTGCTCTCCCATTGGACTATCTCCCAACATCCTGCCCCACTGGCTTCCCATTGGCTAGGAGGGAGCTGTATCTCCATAATACCCATGATGCTTTTAAACCCATTGTTCTTTGACAGAGTTCTAACACGCGAAAGGACATAGTTACTGTTGTTTCATGAGTTTTTCGAGTGTGCTCATTGCAATTTTATTTTTTGGATCAGACTTTTAACCTTGCATAAACATTTGTAAGATTATAACTCTGCTAAGAAGACATGGTCAACACATGTGCGCGGACGCACACACACACACACACACACACACACACACACATACACACATACACACATACACACACACACACACACACACACACACATACACACACACGCACACACGCACTCGCGTGTGATTCCCGGTGAAAGTGATTCCCGGTGCGAGTGAAAAGAAGAAGTGGGCTCGTGGCATGCGGTTGAGTGATATTGCAAAGGAATATGGCCAAACCCATCCACCATCGGTATGATATTGAAGCAGAAGGAGGCCTTAAAAGGTATACTTTTATCAGTTTTAAAGGGTTTAGGGGGTAGTATTGGGGGCCTTGGAATGAATCAGGCATTTTACATGTAAAATGCAGCTCAACTTATGAAAAGATCAGGTTACGAAACCATTTCTGGAACAGATTAATTTCGTAAGGTAAGGTACCACTGTATATATGTTTAAATGTTGATAAAGCTGCTTTTATGTTACTCGTGAACATGTTATTATATCAGAACCAAGTTTACAGCTGCATGATTTTGTTTTGTCCAGGCCTACTTTATTGTTTTGGGATTTTTTTACTAAATTGGTAATTAATAATTGTTGGCTTTGTTAAATTTCTCCCTTTACTGATCTTATTGTATCTTTTTTTTTGTATGGCTTTGTGGACTAGTTGTTTTTGTTTTTTCCTCATTTTTTTAACATACAAAAGTTAAATAAACAAACTTTTAAAAAGTGAAAGTTCTGAATCAACACCTCGGTCAGGTTTCATCTTACTGTTGACTAAGATTGAGTCGATGTCTACTGGCAGCCCCAACAAGAAGCCCACAGAGGACCTGTTCTTTAGGGATGTGAGCACGGAGTCTCTGAGGATTGCACTGATACACTCCTCACATACAGCTGGAGTCTTCAGCCTTGGCACCACAAAGATCATCCAGAAATGCACTAACACACCACCTTTATCATTATTACTGAAGAGAATGAGAACACAACATTATTTATTTATATATACATTGTTTAAAACACTTTTTTAAAAGTTTTTATAGATTAAAGAAAAACTTTAGATGAATTTATTAGTTTAAATGCTTACCACTTACACTAAATGTAATCTCAGCCAAGACATGCTAATGTATGAACTCATTACAGGATTAGGTTACATGACATTTTTAGAATCATGCCACATCAGTGCCAGAAATTCTTACAATAATAATTATACCTACTACACAAATTTCACAGTGACCAACCATCATATACTGTATGTCCTTCAAAGCTTTTCTGGATGATAATGATCATTAGGAAAGACGGTCAATAAAATGTCAATCATGGCTATAGAATAAATGTCAAGGAACAGATTCTAAGACTTTTCAGTCTGGGTGAGAAAATATAAAAAATTACTCAGATATAACAAACTTTTTTTGGAGGTGTAAAACACCATATTGTCTTCACTACATTTATATGTGTATCCTACCATGAAAATGCATCAACCACAACAAAACTGTCAAACTCAGGATGAATTTTGTGTAGTCTGATCTTGGCATTATCTGACAAACAAAATTACGAGGCTAAAATTTGTCACAATGAAAAATTCCACAGCAAACATACATAAAACAAAGGAAAAAACTAAAGGCTAACAGATTTACCACTGAAAACAACAATACTAATATAGATAACAAGAAAAACAATGGGCTAATGTAGTAACAGTAAAAATAAATCTTGGACAATAAACACTAGAGGAATAATAGAGTTGAAAATAAATGCTTTGTAATGTATCCATTCACTCATTTTCTGAACCACTTATTCCCAATTAGGGTCACAGGCAGGATGGTGCCCATCTCAGCTGACTCTGGGCGAGGGTAGAGTACACTCTGGACAGCTTGCCAGGCCATCGCAGGGCAGATACATGCTGACAGCTATGCAGCTACTCTTGATGAAAATCAAAAATGGTTCTTTTATAGGCTTCTCACCATAGACTGTGAGAGATATGGCCATTCTTTGATAACCCAGGTAACTGCACTGGTGGGCAGCAGAGACAACCGTTGACAGTGGGGCTTGAATCCCCAACCTTGGGATTGGTAATCCAGGACTTTGAGCCGGCTTCATAATGTAACTAAACATAAATACTACAGTGTGGGTTTGATGGTAACCTGATCCCAAGGTTGAGGGTTCAAGCTCCACACTCTCAATAGGTTGTCACTGTCCCCCAGTGCAGCTAACAGGGTTATCAATGGCCGGCAATGTCTCTCACTGTCTATGATCAAGGGCATGTAAAAGAACCATTTCTGACTTTCGTCAATAGTAGGCTGCATAGCTGTCAGCGTGTTTCTGCCCTGCGATGGCCTGGCGAGCTGTCCATGGTATACTCTGTCCCTGCCTAGAATGAGCTGATATGGGCATCAGCCTCCCCGCGACCCTAATTAGGATTAAGCAGTGCAGAAAATTAATAAATATTACAAGGTGAACTTACATAATAATTAAAACTACATAGCTTATGTAGCTAACAAATGTTACAAGTCTGGTTTGGCTAAATCAGTGCTTCTCAAATAGTGGGGCATGCCCCCCTTGGGGGTCATGGTGTGATGCCGGGGGGCACGGTGTGATGCCGGGGGAGCGTGTATGACCCTGTGGGAAGATGCTTTTCTGGAATTGTGTATGAGAATTAAGTGTAATTGCACCTCCACTCCACTAGTCAACAGTATCACTCTTATTGTCGGGCTATTGTGTAGTTTTTCGCAGGAGTAAACAATGTGAAGCGCAGTAAACAACCCCTCAAGAAATGACATGGAAACATTTCTAACATGAACGAAGAGAAAGGTGGAGAGAGATGGAAATATTAAGAAATCAATAAGTTTAATGAGTTTAAATAAAGATTTTTTTTTTATTTCAGGCACATTGGTGCATTTTAAATATTTTCTATTACAGATCAAGAAACAATGTTAATTAAGTTTTTCTTTATTGTAAGTTGAACTATATTTCTTTGTTTTTTTGTTTTTAATGTTAATAAACATACAATGTTATGCAGATGTGTACTAATAACAATTTTGTACACACATAATACTATTTACAGTTGATCATGGGGGAGGGCGTGAAATGTTATTTTCTTCCTGGGGGGCACTACAGAAAATAATTGAGAAGCACTGAGCTAAATGAAAACCTTAATGCTGATGTAATTAATGATGAAACCACAAGGATGAAAGCGAGGAGGATCTTTGTTGGTTGATAATTGTTTTTCACGTAAGCAACATTAACATCTGTTGAACATCAACTAATTGACTGCAAAATATATATAAGAAATAACCATAAATCAAATGTAAAATTAAAACAAAACACAAGACCTGGATGTTATGTTGTGTGTACCTCAGGTCAGATATGATGGTGTGCTTGTAGAGTTTTGATACTGATGATGATCTATAAACTTTGCTTACCTGTATTGGAAACAGGAGATTAGTAGTTTCATACTTTACTAAAATGCAGTGGCATTTCTTATGCTGAATTGTTGATTCTAACTGGTCAGATGTTGATTACATTTTTTAATTGCAGCTCTCCCAGCTTTATTCATTCATTCTTTCATTTTCTAAGCCGCTTAATCCTAATTAGGGTTACGAGCAGGCTGGCACCCATTTCAGCCAACTCTGGGCAAGAGTGGGGTACACTTTGGACAGCTAGCCAGGCCATCACAGGCTCAACACTCAGAGAAAAACCCAGAGGAAACCCACACAAGCACAGGGTGAATATGCAGAACCCACACAGAAACGCCCGATCTGAGAGTCAAGCCCAGGCCTCTTCCAGCTTTATATTGCAGTAATTCTAATATATAATCAAGGCATACTACAGTATTGCCTCATTTACAAGACATCCCCAAGAACAGGATAAAAAGGTACAATTATTATAATACAAACCAGATTCCAAAAAAGTTGGCACACTATACAAATTGAGAATAAAAACTGAATGCAATGATGTGGAAGTGCCAAATTTCAATATTTTATTCCGAATGGAACATAGATGACAGGGTTAAAAGTTTAAACTGAGAAAATGTATTATTTTAAGGAAAAATATGTTGATTTTAAATTTCATGGTGTCAACAAATCTCAAAAAAGTTGGGAGAAGGCCATTTTCACCACTATGAGGCATCCTCTCTTCTTCTTACAACAGTCTACAAACATCTGAGGACCGAGGAGACAAGTTTCTCAAGTTTGGAAATAGGAATGTTCTCCCATTCTTGTCTAATACAGGCCTCGAACTGTTCATCTGTCTTGGGCCTTCTTTGTTGCACCTTTCTCTTTATGATGCGCCAAATGTTCTCTGTAGGTGAAAGATCTGGACTGAAGGCTGGCCATTTGAATACCCGGATCCTTTTCCTACGCAGCCATGATGTTGTAATTAATGCTGCATGTGGTCTGGCATTATCATGTTGAAAAATGCAAGGTCTTCTGTGAAAGTGACGATGTCTGTAGGGGAGCATGTGTTGTTCTAGAACCTGAATACAGTATAGCTTTCTGCATTGACAGTGCCTTTCCAGATGTGCAAGCTGCCCATGCCACAAGCACTCATGCAACCCCATAGCATCACAGATGCAGCTTCTGAACTGAGTGCTGATAGCAACTTGGGTTATCCTTGTCCTCTTTAGTCCAGATGACAAGGTGTCCCAGTTTTCCATAAAGAACTTCAAATTGTGATTCATCTGACCACAGAACAGTTTTCCACTTTGCCACACTCCATTTTAAATGACCCCTGGCTCAGAGAAAACGCGTTTAGAAATGGCTTCTTCTTTGTACTGTAGAGTTTCAGCTAGCAACGGCAGATGGCATGGTGGATTGTGTTCACCAACAATAGTTTCTGGAAGCATTGCTGAGCCCATTCTGTGAGTTCACTTACATTAGTATTCCTGTTTGTGGTGCAGTGCCCTTTAAGGGCCCGAAGATGCTCCAGTATGGTTTTTCGGCCTTGACCCTTATGTACAGAGATTGTTCCAGATTCTCTGAATCTTTGGATGATGTTATGCACTGTAGATGATGATAACTTCAAGCTCTGAAATTTTTTGCTGGGAAACACCTTTCTGATATCGCTCCACTATCTTTCTGCGCAACATATGGGGAATTGGTGATCCTCTACCCATCTTCGCTTCTGAGAGACACTGCCACTCCGAGAAGCTTTTTTTATACTCAGCCATGTTACCAATGGACCTCATTAGTGGTAATTGCTCTTCCAGCTCTTCATTATAAGTGCAATTGACTTTTCCAGCCTCTTATTGCTATCTGTGCCAACCTTTTTGTTGACACCATGAAATTTAAAATAAACATTTTTTTCTTAAAATGATACATTTTCTAAGTTTAAACTTTTGATCTGTCATCTATGTTCTATTCGGAATAAAATACCGTATTGAAATTTGACACATTCACATCATTGCATTCGGTTTCTATTCAGAATTTGTATAGTGTGCCAACTTTTTTGGAATCCGGTTTGTATAATTAGTATAATATGAAGACCGGTGACATGGCATAGTGTTTATAGACCGGTGACATATTTGCTTCACAGCAAGAAAGCCTGGGTTCGATTCCTGCTAGGGTGTATCTGTGTGGAGTTTGCATGTTCTCCCCATGCTTGCATGGGTTTCCTCCAGGTACTCTGGTTTTCCCCACAGTCTAAAAACATGCACCGTGGACTAATTGACTGTTTCAAATCACCACTAGGTATGAATGTGTATGGCTGTGTGAGTATTGGCCCAGTGATGACCTGGCGAGTTGTTCAAGGTTTACCCAATCCTTGCCCTTGCCTTGATGGTTGAGAAGGGCACCAATCTCCCTGTGACCCTAATTAAGATTAAGCTGCTTAGAAAATTAATGAATAGCACAAAGACATTTACTGTGTTTTCCGGACTATAAGTTGCACTTTTTTTCATACTTTGACTGTAGGTGCGACTTGTACTCCAAAGCGACTTATATGTGAATTTATTACACATACATAGTTCTGTTTGTCATAATAATACATAATTTCATGCGTTTGTTATTTTACACTCACAACCACAAGAGGGCACTCTAGGCTTGGGTACCAGTACCTGCTCATCCACCACTGAAGAAATGAGCCCAAAAAGTAAGTCCTATTCTGCGGATTACAAATTGAAAGTAGTGAAATATGCAGCAGAAAAGTGTAATCGAGCAGCAGCAAGAAAGAGAAACTTGTGACAGACTGGAGAAAAGCGGAGATTATTATTACTGCAATGAAGAAAACAACAACAACAACAAAAAAAACTAAAAAAAAAGCTAATTGCATTCTAAAAAGAAGATGGCCACAGCTAGAGGAATGAGCTCGCACATGGCTGCTTGAGCAGCGTGCCAGGGAGAGGCTTGTCAACAGTGCAGCTGCATCTCCCGTGCTCAGGTAGTGAAATTATTACATATAATTATAACAAGAGGGCAGAAAAGCGGAGATTATTATTACTGCAATGAAGAAAACAAAAAAGCTAAAAAGCTAAAAGCTAATCACGAGCTAAAAACCAGATGGTCACAGCTATAGAAGAACATGGTCACACATGTAGGTTTGAGCAACACTTTCGCATGGAGAGGCTTGTCAACAGTGCAGTTGCGTCTCCACGTCCAGGTAGTTGTCAGGGAGATGAATAGAAATGACTTTGGGTGAGAACTTTCTTGGTGTTACCGCTTCATGCAACCCTTCATGCCTCTCTATCAGAACGAGGACCACAACGTCACTTAAACTGTCAGCAGATTTGCAAACCAAGGTAGACAGTTTCCATGGGTTTTGAGACTTATACTCCAGTGCGACTTATATGTATATTTATTTTTCTTCTTTATTGTGCATTTTCAAAAAAAATTTGGCCAATGCTACTTGTACTCCAGAGCGACATATAGTCTGGAAAATTAGACAGTTAGACCCCCACTGGGCTAAAACCCCTGGGCAAGGTCCTAACCACAAGAGTGCCTCTTTTTCACCCAGCAATATCAGTGGGTACCAGTAAAAATATACTGGGAAGGTAACCTGCGATGGACTAGCGTCCCATCAGGGGGAGTTGAACTCCTTGTCGCTTCACAGTACAGTAACCGGGGATAAGCACCGGCCTGATGAGCCACTAGGCTTGGGTGTAAAAAGCCCAACAGACTTTACTTTACCCTAACACTTATAGAAGGAGTCTCCAATCATCTCTTTGTAACAGTCGGTACTTTTTCTCTTTAACATTAAACACTTTTGTTTTTAAGGAAACCATAAAATGACATATACTATGAGAGAGAGTGCTTTCCTTTTGGCTTTTTTCCTTTTTCAGGGGTTGCCACAGCGAATGATTCGCACGTTTGATTTGGCATAGGTTTTTTACGTCAGATGCCCTTCCTGACACAACCCGGTAGCAAGCGACAGAAACACGCTGGTGGCTTTGCAGCTACTCTTTATGAAAGTCAGCAATGGTTCTTTTACATGCCTTTCACCATAGACAGTGAGAGACATGGCCAGCCTTTGATAACCCAGTTAGCTGCTCTGGGGGGACAGTGACAACCCTGTGGAGAGTGAGACTCGAACCCCCAACCTTAGGATCAGCAATCCAGCGCCCTATACCACAAGACCACCACTGCCCTCTTGTGGAGAAATATGGGTAAATACCATAAATATTTTAGAATGTTCTAATGAATATGCAGTATTTGACTCCCTACAGTGACTGATTCTTTCAGTATTTAAACTTGCAGTCACCACCTCTCAAGTTTCCATGGGGATCCTTTTTTGAACGTACACTATAAATATCTATAAATTATATTATGTCTATCTAAACATATATTAGGTATATCTATAAATATGAAAAATGTTGTGGTTTAAGCAGAATCCAATACAGACACTCCCCAACTTTATGTTCATTTGTTTTATGTATTTTTCAATTCTACAGTTTAAAAATATATATATATATTATGTCAAATTTTGAGTTTAACGTGCTCTCTATAGTACAAGATGTACCTACGTAGTATGCTGACATAATACGCTACTTCCACATGACGCTGCGTCCATTGTTTACAAACGACAGACTGAACGTGCCCTCCTTCTTCCCAGTTCATCTCATGTTACCCTTGTGTTAAGATGTCGTCTCTGTGATCTTTGTGTTTACAATGTTTTGTGGACTTTTGTAACCCTAAGCAAATGTGGCTGGTCAGAAGCGTAAGCCTAATAGTGATAGTGGTAATCAGAAAAAGCGGCAAGCCATCTCGTTAGAAATGAAGATGGCTATTATCAAGAAAATTGATGCTGATGAAAAACATGTGAATGTTTCACGTTTCTTCCAAATGGCTCCATCGACTATCGGAACCATTTACAAGTAGAAAGACCGCATCACAAAGAATGTTAAAGGTTATATTTGATACAGTATTTGATATTTGATGAGTGAATTTGATTAAAATGTATCTATTTGAAATTATTTTGCTTCAATTTAATTTATTTGAAATTAACGTTGATATTACTTGATATATTTGATATTATTTTACAATGTTATGTTTATAATAATTGATTTAGGGGTGTTTTATGAGATATAATAATGGTATTTATGGATGTATAGTACATTATGAACATCATACGTCACTGTAACAACTTACGTTTTTTTTTCACCTTACATTCGGCGGTCCGGAACCTAACTAAAACGCAAGTTGGGGAGCATCTGTATTTCTTGGCAGCAACAGTAATTCTGTTGAATCACATGGTATTCTCTGTATATAATTCATTATTTACTTACCACATGCTGTATTTCATTTGCCATGGATACAAATTCACTTGAATCAGTATACCGATACTCTGGTATGAACTCCACATTGGCAACACGAAACATCCCAGCGAAGTACACACCACTGTTGCTCTCTCTCCGAACTTAAAAATGTACAATATTTGACAAAGTGACTAAAAAATTAATGTATAACTTTCATGTGATAACTTTATTCATATCTTAGACAGTTTGTGTGTAATGCTTACATGTAAAAACCCACAGAAGTGACCACATGATCACCACGATAACAAACACCACGACTGTCATAATCAGGACCAGATTATGCAGCTTCACTGGGAGCTTCTTCTTCAGATTCTTTGCCTTCTTTTCTCTCTTTCTTTGCCGGTTGTATTTCCTACATAATTTATTGAGCATGGCATCGACTGTGGCCACCTCCACAGACACATCGGCCACCTGTAGCCAACAGATTAAATCCCACACACATGAAACATGAAGATATGAAAGATGAGTGTACATAAACAATACAGCAAAATATTTTCTTGTTTTTTTAAAGCATGGTGGAACAATCAAATGTGTTGTTACTCATGAACATTATAGACATTCCCCAGTGGCAGGGGGTCTTGAAATATCATGTAAACTCACTTTTACAGGCAGTGAATGTCTTATTTTACGGTTACAGAGGCTGATCGAATAAAAGTGTTTGAGTAAGAGTTTGATTTGCAATTTTGCTTCCAGTACACATGGGCGGTTATTAGACGCAAGATCAAAAACACTGGGGGGTGGGGGCTTATTGGAGCAGGGCGCTTTTTATGTCGAATACGGTAAGTTCTTAATATCATATACGTACAGAATTCTTTGTATATTTGGTCATGAAGTTCTTTTGGTGCTTGTGGTGTTTCCTTGCTTGGTGGTTTGTAGCTTATTTTTAATTACTGCGAATTGATTAAATTGCCATTTATACACATAAAACGTGGACATATATTAAACACTTAACTTTTTCTGGTAGATGTTGTTGGTGGATGTTAGTGACTGTTGTACTGGAAGATGTTGCTCGTAGGTGTTCGTGGCTCATGTATGTAAATATTATGGTAGGAGATTTGGTTAGTAGATCATGTAATGCAGCCATGGTGGGGGGGGGGCAAGCCAGTGTTATGTCTTACGCTGGTCCCAAGCCAGGATAAATGCAGAGGGTTGTGTCAGGAAGGGAATCCGACGTAAAATATTGGCCAAATTTGATATGCAAAACATCAATATTACCTTCATACCAGATCGGTCGAGGCCCGGATTAACAATGACTGGCATCAGTGCTGTTAACCAACAGGGTGCTGGTGGAAACTGGGCTACTGTTGGTCGAAGAAGGAGAGGCGGGAGGCGTGTCCATAGGTGGAGAGAGAAGAGGAAAGGCATGAGTCTAGGACTGAGAGTAGGGACTTTGAATGTTGGAACTATGACATTAAAAGGTAGAGAGCTGGCTGACATGATGCAGAGGAGGAAGGTGGACATACTGTGTGTTCAGGAGACCAGGTGGAAAGGTAGCAAGGCTAGAAGCTTAGGAGCAGGGTTTAAGCTGTTTTATCATGGTGTGGATGGGAAGAAAAACGGAGTAGGACCTATCTTGAAGGAGGGGTTTGTCAGGAATGTTCTAGAAGTGAAAAGAGTGTCAGACAGAGTGATGAGTCTAGAGTTAGAAATTGAAGGCGTGATGTTCCATGTTGTTAGTGCTTATGCCCCACAGGCAGGATGTGAGCTGGAGGAGAAGGAGAGATTCTGGAGTGAGTTAGATGAAGTGATGCAGAGTATCCCCAGAGGTAAAGGAGTGGTCATTGGTGCAGACTTGAATGGACATGTTGGTGCGGGCAATAGAGGGCATGAGGAAGTGATGGGCAGGTTTAGTATCCAGGACAGGAACACAGAACAGATGTTGATAGATTTTGCGAAAAGGATGGAAATGGCTGTGGTGAATACTTTCTTCCAGAAGAGACAGGAGCATAGGGTGACTTATAAAAGCAAAGGTAGAAGCACACAGGTAGATTACACCCTGTGTAGAAGATGTAATTTGAAGGAAGTCAGTGACTGCAAAGTAGTAGTGGGAGAAAGTGTTACCAAACAGCAGGATGGGTACCAAACAACAGCTGAAGGAAACAGCCGAAAGGAAAAGAAGAACACAGGCAGACACCGTGTAAGGCGAAGGTAGCGGTGTTAAAGGCCAAACAGAGGTCTTATGATGACTTGTATGCTCGGTTAGACAGTAAGGATGGAAAAAAAATGATTTATACAGGTTGGCACAGCAGAGAAATAAAGATGGGAAGGATGTGCAGCAAGTTAGAGTGATTAAGGGCAGAGAGGGAAATGTATTGACCGATGACAGAAGTGTGCTGGGAAGATGGAAAGAGTACTTTAAACAGCTGATGACTGAGGAAAATGGGAGAGAAAAAGAGTAGAAGACCGTTGAGGACCAGGAAGTAACAATGATTAGTAAGGGTGACGTGAGGAGGACATTGAAGAGGATGAAGAATGGAAAGGCAGTTGGTCCTGATGACACCTGTGCAAGTTTTGAAGTGTCTAGGAGAGGTAGCAATAGATTTTCTGACAAGAACATTCAACAAGGTCTTAGAGAGTGAGAGGATGCCAGAGGAATGGAGAAGTTAGCTGGTGCCAATTTTTAAGAACAAGGGAAACATGCAGAGTTGTGGCAATGACAGAGGGATAAAGTTGATGAGCCATATGATGAAGTTATGGGAAAGAATAGTGGAAACTAGACTAAGGGCAGAGGTCAGCATTTGTGAACAACAGTTTGGTTTCATGCCAAGAAAGAGCACCACTGATGCAATGTTTGCTTTGAGGATGTTGATGTATAAGTACAGAGAAGGTCAGAGGGAGCTGCATTGTGTTTTTGTGGATCTGGAGAACGCATATGACAGGGTGTCAAGAGAAGAACTGTGGTATTGCATGAGGAAGTCTGGAGTGACAGAGAAGTATGTTAGAGTGGTGCAGGACATGTATGAGAGATGTAAGACAGTGGTGAGGTGTGCTGTCAGCATGACAGAAGAGTTCAAGGTGGAGGTGGGCTGCATCAAGGATCAGCTCTGAGCCCCTTCTGGTTTGCTCTGGTGATGGACAGGCTGACAGACGAGGTTAGACAAGAATCCCCATGGATTATGATGTTTGCAGATGACATTGTGATCTGTAGTGAGAGCAGAGAACAAGTGGAGGAAAATTTAGAGAGGTGCAGGTATGCCCTGGAAAGGAGAGGAATGAAGGTTAGCCTCAGTAAGACAGAATACATGTGTGTGAATGAGAAGGAATGAGAATCCTCATGGAGGATTTTAAGTACTTAGTCTAAACAATCCAGAGCAATGGAGAGTGTGGAAAAGAGGTGAAGAAGCGTGTGCAGGCAGGTTGGAATGGTTGGAGAAAAGTGTCCGGTGTGATGTGTGATAGGAGGGTATCGGTAAGAATGAAAGGAAAAGTGTACAAGACGGTGTTGAGGACAGCGATGTTGTATGGTTTAGAAACAGTGGCGCTGAGGAAAAGACAGGAGGCAGAGCTGGAGGTAGCAGAGATGAAAATGTTGAGGTTCTCTTTGGGAGTAACGAGGATGGATAGGATCAGGAATGAGTACATCAGAGGGACACCACATGTAAGATATTTTGGAGACAAAGTCAGAGTCTAGATTGAGATGGTTTGGACATGTACAGAGGAGGGATAGTGAATATTGGTAGCAAGATGCTGAGGTTGGAACGTCCAGGCAGAAGACGTAGTAGAGGAAGACTATAGAGGAGATTTATAGATGTGGTGAAGGTAGTTGGCGTAAGAGAAGAAGATGCAGAGGATAGGGTGAGATGGAGGCAGATGATTTGCTATGGCGACCCCTGAAGGGAACAGCCAAAAAGAAAAGAAGAAGATGTAAGTAGGTCATGTAAGTGATTGTTATGGTGAGAGATATTGGTAGAAGTGAGTGGGCCATTTATGTGATTGTTATAATAGTAGATGTTGTGATCAGTGTTGTCAGAAGGGGTTACTGGAAGGTGTTAGATAATGTTAGTAGTCGACAGCGCTGGTAGTTGTGAGTGGTACGTTAGCGGTTGGTGTTGTTAAGCAATGTTTATTCCCGTTGCTGTTGGTAGTAGGTATTAATGATAGGCAGTGTAACCTAGTTGGATTTGTTTCAAAATGTGAGAAGCTGAACTGGTAATTCCAACCGCTGGTGTTGTGATATCTGACAAGTGATAAGAAAGAACTGTGCCACTCCATGCTGTCACGGTTAGTCAAAATCTTGAACCTCAGATCTCACACACACACACACAGCTAATAATAGACGAGATGCTGAACCCATTGACTCTCTCGTCTGCAGGTTTTTCTCCAGAATGTATGGAACAACACTTTTTCAATAAAGTCTGCTTCTATATATACACCTATTGATGCATACAATTATTATTAATAATTTATCTTATTTTATAACTCAGTAATGCTGCATTTTATGAAGTTACCAAGCAAATACCTAGTAAGGAAAAAAGCAATATATATTAAATTATACAGATATTATTAGCTGTTACAAATCATTCCCAGGATTGAAAATGAGTGTGAGTGGTTGTGTGCATTGTCCTGTGATGGTCTGACAAGCTGTTTCATGTGTACCCCATTTTTGCCAAGTGTTGGCTGAGATAGGCTCTTTTTCTAGTGGAAATAAACAGTTTGGCGATGACATATGGTTACTGTTGAGGTATTTGAGTTGTTCCTGTTAAAGCACTGAGTGTGTGATGCAGAAGAGAGCAAAGGTTCCTGTTGGAAAACCTCCCGCTGTGGATCTCTCAGTTCTGTGTGTATGAGTTAACCTATTTAGCCTTATGGCGTTTCAGTGAACATTCATTATTCATGCTGCGTCATCTCATCCCTTCGTTTTACTTACAATGGCTGCAGTTTAATAGCCCAATCACATCGCATGAAGAACTAAAGTTGGGGACAATTCATTTTGCTGAACAAAATTTGAGCACAAAAATCAAGCACTTTACAGTAGCCGAAACTTGTTCAATCTTTTTTTGGATTTGGTTGAAAGACATTGATATAAATATCATAAGATTTAAATTTGTTTGTTTCCTGAAATGCTTAATCCTGATTAAGAGGTTGGCGCATCTCAGCAGACTCTGGGTGAGGGTAGAGTACACCATGTACAGCTCATAGGCCATCGCAGGAACATTGGCTCTGCTGTCTACAATTAATGAAAGTCAGCAATGGTTCTTTTGCATTCTTTTCAAGACAGTGGGAGACAGGGCTGGCCTTTAATAAGTTGAGTTGGCTGCACTGGGGAGACAGCAGTGAGAGCCCGTTGGCTTGAACCCCTGACCTTGGGATCAGTAATCCAGCACCTTGCCACTGGGCCACCACTGCCCACAAGTTTCACAATGAAATAAAATTCAATAAAATAAAATAATAATTAAAAACATAGGATAAAAGGAAGAAAAAATAAGAAGCAGACATACCTTAAAAATTCACAAATGAGGATATTAAGTATGTGTTTTAGAACTTTATTTTTATACATAAAATATTTTATTATTGTTGTTGTTTTTCTTATTTTTGATAACCTATGCATTATTCAGTCAGTTGGAAAAAAATATTATAGGAATTACAGTATGTTTATATATTTATATAATTTCAAAATATTTTTTTGTGAAAAAGCATCATGTGACTTAATACACCACTTTTCATAAATCATAAATAAAAACCAATAATAAAAACCCACTGATTTTTTTGGTGGATGTTTTTTGTTTCATCTAGAAATGTTAGGTTTGATTATTTTTGAAGGCGTCTTTGCTTTGTAGACTTTTGCACAATGCTGTAGATGGCGGACCTTAAGCAAAATTACATTCTAATTATAAAGAAAGACTTCATGCAGCTGGCCAGGTAAGAACGCAGAAGGCGAAAGTGAATTGGGGCTTTCTGTAGAAACATTTAAGTGCACAGTAAAAAAATTAAACATTTTTTTAAAAATAAATTAAAAAAAGAAAAGAAAAACAAGCACACACAAAAGAAGGTAAACCCTGCCGCTTGATTGATGTGACTCACACTGATGCGGTCCTCCGGTGGCGCCTCGTCCTCGCTCGCCTGGCTGCTCTCTCCGCGCGCGTCCATACCACCGGTACATTCCTCAAGCCTTCGACTCTTCGATTAAAACAATGACAGTTGCACGCTCGTATCCGCCATATCCACACGCTCTACCTGCGCTGGGTGCGAGTGAGTGCATGCGCACGCTTATGTGTGTGTGTGTGTGTGAAGCATCCGGTGAGTGCATGTAACTTTATCCGCACCTACTGAACTCCTGTTTATTTAATTCTGTTATCCGAGAGCTGTCTTTAATTCGGTTATCCTTTTAGAGCACCATCGTTCTCAGCACACATTTTTGCACCCAGAAACGGACTCCTTAAAAAAATAAAGTTACTAAACTACAGTAGATCACACAATAGAATACATTTTATGAATAGAGACAAGCCTGACAGGATAAAAAAAACTGTTTATCAAGAGGGCAATATAAAGAATAAATCCTATTATGCATCCTTTTAGGCATTTCATTAAAGCAGTGCTTCTCAAATAGTGGGATGTGTATGACTCTGGGAAACATGCTTTTCTGGAATGGTGTATGAAAATTAAGTGTAATTGCACCTTCACTCCAGTAGTTGGCAGTGACGCTCTCGTTGTCGCGCTGTAGTGTCGCGGTTTTTCGCACGAGCAAACGATATGCAGCGCAGTAAACAACCCCTCAAGAAACAACACGGAAAAATTTCTAACAGGAACGAAGAGAAAGGTGGAGAGAGACGGAGATATTAAGACATAAGTAAGTTAAATGTTTAAATAATGATGTATTTGCTTTTATTTCAGGCACATTGGTGCACTTTAAATCTTTTTCTGTTACAGATTAAAATAATGTTAACGAAGTTTTTCTTTATTGTAAGTTGAACTCTATTTCTTTCTTTTTTGTTTTTAATGTTAATAAAGATACAATGTTATGCAGAGGTGCACTAATAACAATTTTATAGATAAATAATACCATTTATAGTCGTTCGTGGGGCGGTGTGTGTGTGTGTGTGGGGGGGGGGGGGGGGGTGAAATGTTTATTTTCTTCCTAGAGGGGGCGCCACAGAAAATAATTGAGAAGCACTGCATTAAGGTGAACATTACTGAACACTGAGACATATAAACACCTTTTTAAAGAAAATATGTTCAAGAAATCACAATTTAATAGCCATGCATTACATATTCTCAACTAGAATTACATCCTATGGGGCACTTCATCATACTTTCTTTTTTTTTAATGTATACGATTCAGGAAGTTTCTAGAGATTGGCAGTAAATGTTCAGCTGTGTGTATAATAAAACATGAAGTGTCAATGGTATCATGTTATATTGCCTGCTGTAGGGGCAACCAATACTGCAGTTAACCGTGTTTTCACACACAAAACCACACCCTAAACGCCATTGTATTATATATTCTTCACAAGCGTTCCCAACAAGGGTCTGTGACCAAGAAAACATTATGAAGTTTCCCATGTGTCATCTCTATGAAGATGATCTATAGGGCACTTTATCGTGTTGAAACCATGAACACTGCATGACATCATTACCAGTATGATTTCCTATAGTTCCTATTTCTTTAACGTGTCCCCTTTGCTTGTTTGTACATGATAGGGGAAGCATCTTGAGGCTGGTATCATATAGAGCAGTGGCATAGTGATGTGAATCATGAGGTGTCATCTACATCATGTTCTATTCTTGGTTGAAAGGGCAGCCTTTAGGGCACTTCATGTCTCATTTCATACATAGAAATCCTTGGCCATTACAATGCCCTAGATGGGACTCAATTACTGTACAGCCCTCGAAGGAACTCATGTAAGAGAATCCTATAGGGCGCGTTTTGATGTTTCATTGCATGCGTGGATATCCTTGAGCACTAAATCACATATTCTTTACTAGAAGGGCATCCGAGATGGCACTTCTTCAGATTTTCTGGCAGGTATACAGACCTAAAGTGTATATAGAGCACTTTATTATGTACATGAGTATAGAATGGACACAGAGTCACAGAGCTGTGAATTTTCATAGTTGCACTTTATGTGTTTATTTACAGAACATAAGGTTATTAGTTGTAAAGTGTTTTTTTCTAAAGTTAGGACGAACGTTTAAAAAAGGTTCCAGCCTCAGCTTTATAAAATTATACAACATACTGTATGAATACACATTATTGTCTTAACAGACATTAACATGAACAGGATAATATATATATATATATATATATATATATATATATATAAACCTGATACAAGCAGTACCATTACCACACCACAACAAACACCCACCCACACAACATGAACACTTCTGGTACCAAAGATTAATTTGGCTCATGTTCACACACACAGACACATACACATACACATACACACACCATTCATTCATTGTTCTTTGTTGTTCTTCTCAGTGGCACAGCAACTCAATAAGAACTTCTTCATATCACCATTTAAAGATTTTTTTTTTTTTCTTGACCTTTCTGGTCATTTTTTGAAAAGGGTATTGCGCGTGAATGTGTACCACAGATGTGTGGGCTTCCGCTTGGGCTCTGCTAAGGAAAAGACCTGCTGCTGGGGGATACTGGTGGGTACAGTGATGTGGCGCTGGTGGATAGGGTGTAAAGGTGGAAGAGGATGAGGGACTGGGTGACCTGTATATTTTATATCGTAGAAAAGAAACACACACAATTAATGTTAGCTTACTTTAGCTAATGTTGCTCATTGCTATGAAAAAAGGCCTGATCTTACTTTTAATTTTGCCTTGTTTGGATTTTCTGGCATTCTGAATCACCTGTTTCCTTAGGCTTTCGCTAATCTCCATTCCTGTGAGAGTGAAGGAAGGAAGAAATTATTGTTTGATACCTGTTTGATACACAGAAAATACCTCCTTCACTTGAGAACTCACCCATCTCCCGGTCCTCTTTCACACGTCTGCGTTCTCGACTGAAAGCATCGAGCCACTGCTGCTTGTCCTGGGCTTTCCTGCAGCTCAGCACACACAACACCTCCAACGTGTTACGGTTGCGTAGACCAATGGCGTTCCGCAGTGTGCCCAGGTCCGGATGACGTCCATCAGGGAAATCCAGACACACCACACTGTCCATGTCAAGACGGCAACGATAATGCAGCAGGTCCCGTCGTAGTACATCCTTTTTGCAGAAGACGAGCTGGTGGTCAAACAAGAAGCAGCTACGTTGCTGCGTCTTCCCGGAACGAACCACTCGCATCAGCTCTCCAGAATGGATAAGCTCAGAGCTTTGTGATAATAGATCTTCACCCTGATTACAAAAATAAGCACCACAAGCCTTATTTATTTTCATAAATAATATAACAGGGTTTTGAAGACATGATTTGACATTAAAATTTCTAACAACAGTTGTTGTTCATTAAAGTAGTTTCTCACTGCCCTCTACCGGACAGAATGGATATTACAGTGAAGAATTATTCTTCACTACTGATACTACAGTGGTGATAATGTGCGATAAGGTCACAATATCATAATATATTTATATGCATTCTTAAGCATTCTAAGATTCTATCTCAAGCCTCATGAGGCTAGGAGCTCATACACGCCTTCTGGTCATGGAATTTGAAAATAAGCCTCAAAAGTGTACACACTTAAAAAAATAAATTGAAAAACATTGTGTTTAACCTTCTCAACAGCATTTTGTAATCAGCAGACAAACTAGAGATTCAAAAATTTCAGACAGTTGTGTGACTCGCTGGCGCTAAAGTGCAGCTGAGACAACAGCCAAATGCAGCGAAAGCAGTGGTCTGTCCTCACCTCCCAGTGCAGGATGGACTCCTGCCAGTGCGCGATGGTATCAATGTTCTCCAGCCTCCTTTTCTTCTCGTTGATCAGACTGGCCACGTTCTTCATCGCCTCGTGAGCTTTACAAACCGCTTCATAGTCACTGAATCAGAGAGGTTAATATATAAAAGCATTAATGAACACGCATATGCAGCGCCTACTCTTTAACAAAACTCTCATATATATATATATATATATATATATCTGTTAATGCAAAGGTGTGTGTGTATTACCTGTGGTCTTTTGGGGTATATTTGAGCAGCTCTCCCAGCTGAAGTGGGTATTTGCAAATCTTCTGCACAGGCGTGAGGAGAAAGCCAGCAATGGAAATATTAATCATCTGCTGCAGGAGACGACAGGCTTCGAAGAAGTGTTTGTATCGTCCCTGCTTCATGAGTCTCTGCAGCTCTGTGCACGCTGCTGGGTGTGTGTTACAGTACTCCGAGTAGATGGAGAAACCTTCACCCTTATGGAGGACAGATTCGTGTGTTTGTGTGAGAAAGAGAGAGAGAGAGAGAGAAAGAGAGAGAGAGAACAGATAGTCCAGCTGGTATTAATAAAAATACCAATACCAATGATGTAAGAGTGCAGGCACATGTTTTGGTATAATTATATTTAATGTTGTAAAATGTTCAGGAAACATGTTCCTTCCTGTTATCTCTTCACTTATACTATAGCAGCTATAAAGCGATAAAGGTTACTTTATTCTTTCCTTTTATCTCTCTTGAGGTTAGAAAAAAATAAAAATAAAACCCCCACACTGATTTAAAATTAAATTACCTGTTGAAGGAAGCACGACCCAATCTCACTCAGATGAGGGTGGTGTTTGTCATAATTTCTTTCCAAGTCCTTCACGAACTTCCTTTGGAATTTGTAAATCTCTTCAATGTTGCTGAAGATGGTCTTGAGCTGGATGTCTGTGAACATGTCTAAGCGTTTCCTGCACTGACGGATATAACCCTGAAACACGCACGAGCACACACACACACACACACACACACACACACACACACACACACACACACACACACACCTTATTAAATCAACCTCGTTTGGGAAAAGAAAAGGAATGTGATGCCAAGTTCTTTCTGCATATGTCCTCATTGTTATTTCAGAGGTTGGTTTTGAGGGAGAGATAGTCAGCAGAGCAGAAACCACAAACAAACACCGATAAAGAATTGTGCTGAGATTCATTTCTCTGACAAGAATTAAACAAAAAAGGATGATTTTGAAATAAAGAAATGCACATGTCCCAACTGAGTCACCATACCAGCGTGATCATTTGCATATTAAAGCAAAAATGATGAGTGTCCAGAAAAAAAAAACCCACAAGTACAGTATTACTGATTTTACTTAATAATACAAAATCTAATAAACAGCAACATAACCCAGTAATCCTAAATTGTTTTTCCTTTATAGCACAATTTATTTGAAAGTTTGAAAGGATTAAGCATAATGTGTAAATAGTATTTAAGAATACACTCTATCGATTCTATTAATTCTCCAAATATTTTTTTTTTTGCTGTTCTCAAAAATGTTGTTTAAAGGCTGGCTCTTTTCTAATGAGACATAAAGCTAAATAAACAAAAACAAAAGTACTTCTTATTGTATATTTGTGCATGTTAGTCGTTTTTTATACTTATTAACATGAATAATACAATTTTAACAAAAAATATTTTCATTAATTAATCAATAAATACTAACTGTGACTAACTGTTAACATTTGAACTCAACATTTCCCTTCAGAGCTTCTATCGAAGTTCTTCCCCTAAAACTGATGGACAGATTGGTTAACAGGAACAACCCTAGTTATTCCAAGCAATCAGAGCAACAGGGGGTTTAATTATTAACGCCGAGAGTAAAAGGTAGGTGATCATAGCTCTTGTTCTGTTTATATGTCACATTTACATAGAGCTCTGTTCTGAAAGGCATGTAAAAGAACCATTGCTGGCTTTGGTAAAGAGCAGGGCTGCGTACTGTTTCTACCCTGCGATGGCCTGACGAGCGTCCAGGGTGTACAGTACTCTGCCCAGAGTCGGCTGAGATGGCGCCAGCCTCCCCGCGACCCTAATTCGGATTACGGGGTTGAGTAAATGAATGAATGTACATACAGTTTGGAAAGTTAGAATCCCCATTATTTTTGAACGGAGGAAAATTAATGTTTTTATCTATTGATTTATTTTATTTTTAACATATTTTTTAAGTTCTCTGCAAACAGAAACATTTTTAAATTGTTAAAATAGACCATGGGTCCATATAATCCTGCCTTCAGGACCATTTTTCAAGTCCGATATATACAAAGTGAAACACGGTCAAGGTCACCCATAAACAATCCCACGTTTTTCGCCCAGATGGGAAACCGTACAGCAAATTTTGTGATTCGCAAATACCATCATGTAATAAGGCAACAATCCCCCAAGTACAAAACACAACACTTTCAGATAATGCAGGGCAGCGTATCAGTTTTGGCAGAGAGAATCTGTGTGGGGTGGTGGGTTGACTGAGAAGCTGTGCAGAGGAAATGAAAGAGATTTTAAACTGAAGGAAGGAAACTTATTAAAGGATTTTGTCATTACATTCAGTAAGGGAGATGCAAACTTTTGAACTTTTGAAATTTTCTTTATGATAATACATGGTATGAATTTTCTTAAAAACTAATTCTGTGTTGAGGTTGTCCAATCTTTTACAAAAATTCTACAGACCGTGTAACTGTAAACAGAATCTACAGCATAAAGATATTCAGAGATGAAAATAATGAAAGAACACATGCTTAAAATTTAACCAAAGATAGTATTTATAACCGTGAAGTGAAATGCTGCTCACGTCACAGATGTCTTGAAGGTGCTTGATGTAGACTTGCTCGGTATTCATAATCTCCTGGACCACATTAGCTCTCATTTGCTCTCGGTACTCATAGCCCTGGCTGCATGGTTCTTTACAAAGCGCCTCCTGCTGTTCTGGAGAGTGCTCCGTGCCTTCGCTGGCCGAGTCCTCCTGATTCACTCGTACCTACAGCACAAAAGGACATCAGGCTCTCTTTACTTTTCAGCCACATTAAAATGCCAAATAAAGCTGGAATTAATAACAGTATTGGCTTGACTAATAGTTTTTTTACACACTGAACATATTAAACCCTGACACTGAGCAAACATCGTATTTGTTCAGTTCCACTCAACTCTAGCTAATCTGTAGCAAAGCAATCAAGAGGTCAAAATCTGTATATTTGCTTTATAAGAAGCCAAATCTACAGTGCTCCCTCCGTCCTTTAGACGCTTGCTTGTTCCCATGACCCACACCTTCCGCAACACCTGCCAATCAATAGCAGTCACCATGGTGATGCTCCTTTAATGCCCTCTTAACTCGGGCCCTGCTGAGGCATGGAAACTGAAAGGCTCCTGGGGTTGAGTAAAGATTTGTTTCACACTCATTGCTCTGAGGGAACCTGAGCACAGTTCATACTACACTTACTCTCACAAAGCTGGAAGGGAACCAGGCCTCCCGCTCGCCCACAAGCCCCCACCACCAGTCTTTCTCCTGGGCATCCAGCACCCGGATGACGTCCCCAGCTTTGAAGGCCAGCTCCTGCTCACCCATCGTCACGTGATCCCACAGGGCCTCCGCGTACACGACATGTCCTGATGAGATGTACTGAAGTAGCACAGACAGACATGACAAGAACATAATAATTTAGTTCAATTGCAAGTAAAAGTCACAGCAATTTATCTCCTATTTAATAAAGTAATTACAGTAATTGTAACACTCAGATCGACTATAGTGTGCCAATTTGTTAATATATTTATGGTAGTTGTAAAACCCCATTTAAGGTATTTGGTAGCTTTAGTACTGCATTTAAAGTCATTTAACACAGTGTCTTTACGGTACTTGTAAGATCCCAGTACTGTTTCTGGCACTTTACTATGGGTGCAGTGGGTTATCCGGGCTAAAATGACATGACAGGAAGTGACCACTTTGAACTTGGTGAAACCAAGCTATACAGTTCAGTTCATTTTCTGTACCCTCTTAATCCTAATTTGGGTCGCGGGGAGGCTGGTGCCCATCCCAGCCAACTTCGGGCGAGGGCAGAGTACACCCTGGACAGCTCGCCAGGCCATCGCAGGGCGGAAACATGCTGACGGCTTTGCAGCTACTCTTGTCGAAAGTCAGCAATGGTTCTTTTACATGTCTCACACCATAGACAGTGAGAGACATGGCCGGCCTTTGATAACCCAGTTAGCTGCACTGGGGGGGGCAGTGACAACCTTGTGGAGAGTGGGACTCCCAAGCTATACAGTTCAGATAATTTCTTCCTCTTCATCTTCTTCTGCTTAATTCAAAGTCAGGTCATGGGGGCAGCATCCTAAGCTTTGTGTTCCAAATATATCTCTCCCTCAACATTCCTCTCCTTAAATCACCAAGTTATCATGGTGGAGAGGTTTGCGTGACCTAATTATCCTGTGAGCAATGTTGTCGGGGGAATTATTCACCTGGTATTATACCCAGGCAAACAGGTCTTGGGTGAAGGTCCACACTCAGTGCTGTTCAGAAGACCCCTATAAGTGAAACGAGTACAAGGACTCGGAACGAGTACAATGAAAAAGAATATACTAGTGCTGATGGAAAGTCTGAGCAGATAATGGTAAATATCTGGGTAATCCATATTCTAAATGAGTGTTAGTCCACCAATCTGCTGGTAGCCTTTATAGGCTCAATTTTAAACCTACTAGTGCTAATTTCTGTAATTTCTGCTTATATCTTCCAGAAGCCTCAGCAGCCAACCCAGCTTGATACTAGTACGACATTTTGACTCGTGTTAACGTCAGGCCACTGCACATCTGGGAGGGTCATTCAGCCACTTTCAATCTGGTAGCTCGTATGAGCACCTCGGTCAGTCCACTTGCTATCAACTTTCCCATATAATGCTGCCTAGCTGACTCGCCAAGCTTGTCCGTGTCATCATAGGCCATGACAAATGATACACTTTGCTGGAGGTGCTTGTTGAAACAACGTGACACTGATGGGTCATTTGTTTTCACCAAGTAAATAAATATGGCAGCAGGCCATTGCTAAGTAGGAGTGATGTGGGCCAGACTGTGCCCACTGGTTCGTGTAGATAAACTACTAGTAGAATTGTAACAGTTTCCCCATCTGTAAGTGTATTTATACTAATAATAATAATCATCTTTTATTTTTATGAGTCAAGTCATTAGTGCTTTTATTTAAGTTATACCATTACACCGGTTATGATACAGTAGCTTCATCTATCCACACTAAAGAGTGCATGGCACCAGCAGTAACTGTGAAAACACCTAACGTTTTGAAAACTTAAATTTGAAAGTGCAGGTTTAAAATTCTAATGTGAACGGGGAAAACAATTTTTAGAAAAGACGATGCATAGCTATGGTTTCCATGGCATTGATGAAATTTTGTACTCAAAACACCAAATCATGATGGAAAAAAGTGAAGTCAATGACGCTTAAACTTGCTAAACTATCTTAATTACAGATTAATTATCATACTCTGCACATGCACTGCTCCAACATCGAGAGAGGATATAACACTGAAAACACACGTGATGTGAATGTGTGTGATGTGAGTAAGAAATGGAAAATGCTCACTTGGGACATGACCTGCTTTAAAAAGGAACTGGTGGAATGTAATTGTCATAAACCAACAACAACTTTCTAATAATAGTAATACAGGGATCCCTCACTTTCTGCGGTTAATTGGGACCAAGATCCCCCGCGAACACCAAATTCCACGAAGTAGGATCAGACCCCTCCGAGTGACGTATACGTACATGTACATATGTATATAATATCAATAAATACATATTTAATGCTATAAATGCTTATAATAACAATTAAACATTAAAAAATAATGCATAATATGTAAATAAAATATAAATACACACACACAGACACGTGCACGCAGATGGGCGTGCAAGCACTCAGATGCGCACCTCATAAAAATGTAAGTAGTTTTGATGGGGTTTTGGGTTGCTTTTTGTTTATTTAAGGTTTTTTTGCATTATTGGCCTTGTTTTGGCAGCATGTTCCTTAACTTTTCCCCCTATTCTTCCTTAATTTCCTTATTTTTTAATTCGTTAAATTTTTTTTTAAAAATCACGATGCACTGAAGCCGCATGAATTGAAGCGCAAAGTAGCGAGGGATTCCTGTATTACCTGAGGAATGGTGACAAAAAGACAAAAAAAAACCCCACAAAACATTTCCACGGTTGGGTGCGGATGCAGAACATTTAAAGATGGTACAAAAATAACTGTATGAAGAATGTTTTACACCAAATTTATCATCAATATTATCCAAGTGCTTTATTTTTCGACTTGCTATTCCAGCAATTATGGTTTCCATCTAACTGTCTGTGTATTTATCCTTTTGTGCAGTATTCTGGTTTCTGTTTAATAACACAGTTGCTAATCCAGTAATTATGGTAATTTGGTTATTTTTTCAGTGGTTTAATGGGGAGTGTGTTATGAATTATGGTGAGTTGCTCATTATGAACATTAGGGGCAGTGGTGGTCTAGTGGTATAGGGCGCTGGATCGCTGATCCAAAGGTTGGGGGTTCAAGTCCCATTCTCCACAGGGTTGTCACTGTCCCCCCCCAGTGCAGCTAACTGGGTTATCAAAGGCGGGCCATGTCTGTCACTGTCTATGGTGTGAGGCATGTAAAAGAACCATTGCTGACTTTCGTAAAGAGTAGCTGCAAAGTCGTCAGCGTGTTTCTGTCCCTTGCTAAAAAAGGGTTGTGACAGGAAGGGCATCCGACGTAAAAATCTCTGCCAAATCAAACGTGCGAATCAGATGATTCGCTGTGGCGACTCCCGAGTGAAAGGGAAAAAGCCGAAAGGAAGACAGACAGACAGACAGACAGACAGCTCATTATGAACATTAACTAATGGAAAAAGATACACTCCATTACTGAACAAAAACACAGTCAATGACATTTCTGTTATTAATCTGTTTTGACCATTCGTTCAATCATTCATTCATTTTCTGAGCCGCTTAATCCTAATTAGGGACACCGGGGGGCTGGCGCCGGCTCTGGTCGAGGGCAGAGTACACCTTGAAAAGCCTGCCAGGCCATCGCTGGGCTCTGTTTGACCAGTCAGCCATTATTATTTCTGAGTTTGCTCATGTGTCTTTTAATTAAATTCAGAACAGCTGCTTAAATCCAGAATGGCGCACTTACCATATCCCAGTACACGCTGTCCAAAAAACTACTCTGCGAGTTAACAGAGATGCAAACAATATAAACAGCATCCTTTTCCATTACACTTCCAGTGTCAACATAAAAAAAAAAAAAAAATCATCAGGAATCCTACCCACATATGCGTGTGTGCGCGCACACACACACACACACACACACACAAAATCATCAGAATCTCCACCTAGAGCAGTGGTTCCTAACCTGGGTTCGATCGAACCCTAGGGGTTCAGTGAGTCAGTCTCAAGGGTTCGGCGGAGGTCAAGACACACACCTGACTCATATTCATGATGACACGCCCCGCTTGGCCATCACTGGCTGCAGGTGATCACGCTACATTGCTTGGCCAATCTGTGCTGCAGGAAATTTGGTGCGCTCAGTAGTCGAATTGTGACTGTTGTTATGGTACGTCGTGTGATTTCTTTCTTAATGTTTTAATCCTTACTATGTTGAGTAAAAAGAAAGTGGTCGGACGAATATGTACAACATGGATTCACATATATAATGGAACGTGATATTCGTCAGCGTCCTATCTGCATGATTTGCAAAATAGGATCAACCCTGTGCTGACTGACGTATACGTACATGTGATATATATACATGTACATATAAGGCGGCACGGTGGCGTAGTGGTTAGCACGTCCGCCTCACAGCAAGAAGGCCCGGGTTCGATTCCCGGCCTGGGCGTTTCTGTGTGGAGTTTGCATGTTCTCCCCGTGCTTGTGCGGGTTTCCTCCGGGTGCTCCGGTTTCCCCCGCAATCCAAAGACGTGCACTGTAGGTTAATTGGCCGTTCTAAATTGACCGTAGTTTCTCTCCTGCAGCGGCACTGGAACCCAGTCGTATCGGCACTTGCCCTTCCATTGGATCCTTCCGGTGGCGCCGAGACAGGGGGGGACTTGCTGCTTGGGTAACAGCCTGTCCCTCATTACTCCCTACCCAGGCTCTGTGCACTGGGGAGTATCACCAGTCGGGATACTGGCCAGAGTGCAGCCATAGTCCTTCGGGACTGACGGAGGCCTATGATACGATGTACATATATCAATAAATACATATTCAATACTATAAATGCTTATAATAATGATTAAACATTCAAAAATAATGCATAAGATGTAAATAAAACAAATACACACACATACAGACACACGTGCGCGTTCACACGTAGATGCGCATGCACGCACTCAGATGCGCACATCACATAAACATGTAAGTAGTTGTGATGGGGGAGTTCATGCATTGTATTGGTTTTGTTCTTTAAACACAGTGACGTTTATGCACGGTTCATTTTGGTGCCCCAGTAAAAACCTATACCTACCTATGTCTTGAATTTGAAAAAAAAAAAAATCATATTTTATTTTTCACTAAAGAAGGGTTCGGTGAATAAGCATACGAAACTGGTGGGGTTCAGCACCGCCAACAAGGTTAAGAACCACTGACCTAGAGATAGCTACCAACTCAAATTATTTAGTCAGTCTTGACATGAATTTTGAGCAATTTAAATCCTTCACTTCAAAAAAGGTCGACGATGGAGTTCAAAATCTAGAGAATGTTTACTCAAATGTGAAATTCTCGAGATCGGGAAAAGCCAAAAGGAAAAGAAGAAGACGACTGCCAAACAGCACATTTAGAAAGTGTACAGTATACCCGCTCTGTCTGTCATGTGACCTCACCTCTAAGATCATGTTAAAAATAAATCACTGAGATGAATGGATGATATTTTAAAAGATAAACAACAAATAGTAAAATGAATATGTCATAACAGTGAAAAAAACCCTCCTGTTGAAAAAGAATAACATTCTTAAAATGGAGGACACTATTCTGAATCTTGAACTCAATGTATTGAAACCAATTTATTGTGATGAAGAAGGATTTATGAACTGATTTAGATTTTCAAGCAATATCCCGCAGTAAACTGAATTTAGAAATGGCTCTGACTTTTGTTTGGATATTTGTTTAAGAACAATTGTCAGTGCGTGGATTAAGTCCATACAATCTGGAATAAAGGCCCCAAACACATTTTCATGTATTCCACATGCAAATAATCTATAATGGGCAAATGAGTGACTAATGCTGTGGTGAAGCTGGGTTGGGTCAGTTCATGGCAGGAGGAATGGAAAGAGACTTTAAGGCTGGCCTCTTGGCAGGAGTCATAATTATATTAGATTTGCAGATACTTTGAACTATAACAAGACTGTAGGATATATCGCTAAATTATAATACCGCCATATGACTATTCATGTTATTACTCAACCGAATATTGTGGGTGTCGTGATTTAGATAAAATATTAACTTTCTAGCATTCATTCATTCATTTATATGCAACTTGCTTAATCCTAATAGGAAGGCTGAAGACTATCTCAGCCGACTCTGGGTGAAATCAGGAAAACCCTGAACAGCTTGCGAAACGATCATAGGGATAGCACACACACACACACACACACACACACACACACACACACACACACACACACACACACACACACACACACACACACAAAACCATTCAAAATTACCCTTCCACCTGGGGCAATTTGGAACAGCCAAATAGTTTAATATGAATGTCTTTGAACTGTCAGAGGAAACCAGAGTACCCCGAGAAAACCCTCTGTGTACTTGGGTTTCCTCTCATAGTCCAAGCAGGAGAAAATGCAAACTCTACATGAAAACACCCTAAAAAGCCCAGGACTCAAGCCCAGGACGTTCTTGCTGTGAGGTGGATGTGTTAAGCACTACACCACCATGTCCCTCAGCTTCTCCACATATTCTTAATAGATGAACAGTGTTTATTGATGTGATCATGAGGATAAAAACTGCAGCTAAAGAGACTACAATGTTGCATGATACATACAACTAACTTAGGAAATGAATGAATGAATGATTATCCATTAAGCCGTTTAATCTTAATTTGGGTTGTGGGGAGGTTGCTACCCGTCTCAGCCGACTCTGGGAGGGAAAGATACGCCTGAAACAGCTCGCCAGGTCATTGCAAGGCAACATACACGCACAGACATTCACTCTCACACCTGACAATTCTAAACTGTGTATTAGCCTACTGTACGTGTTTTTGAACTGTGGGGAAAAATCAGAGTACCTAAAGGAAACCCACAGTTTAAACAGGTGATTCCAAACTGACTTCTTCTGTCTATGAAAACTGCTTCGATAGCATAATAAATCTGTGAAAATATCGTTCTCAAAAGTATTATAGCATTTTCATGCGATCTCGCTCAGCCTTATGTTGTAACCAGGTTAGCACTCATTAAGTGACCCACACACGAACTGTTCCAGTGTTACTGTACTATTCGATTATATTTTGTGATCTGTGAACATGTAGTGTACTGAAAATGACAGCAAGATATTTTCAGCTGCGGGTATGTATGTTCTGTCAATCTATAACCGCACTGTATATGCTCAAGCTGTATGATGCAGAGAATCAATCTGACTAAAGCTAAGTAAACCTTAGAGCCTTCGAAATGCAACGGAGTTCGGAATTACCAAATTACAGAATTCGAATAATAATCCAATATTATGATTGTGCTAATGATTGAAACACAAAGAAACATCCTATATGTTTAATCTCAAGGGATAAATTGTTCCTGGTTTTTTTTTTTTTGGTAAAGCACCAATTCCGTTTGCGGCAAAACGTACTGTTACTTCCACATTATTTAGACTATATGAGAAAATAAAATAAATTGGTCTTGAAACAGATTTCTTTTCATTTTCCTCAGTGCTATTGTGCTACTGGGTTTATCAAACTTAGAAACTGAGAATTTCTACACGTGAATATTTTTAGCAAAACCAGCACAGATTGGAATGGGGAAACAAAATGTGGGTTGGGTTATACACATACAAACAAAAACCTAGCACCATAGACACATAAACGTAATCAAGGTTTTACACATGAAGCTGCCATGGTATGTAAAGAATTTTTGTACAGTATAATACACAAAGGTCCTAAGTTCCAAGCAATCTAATGCTAGTCAGAACCAAGCGGTGGCAAGGCTGCAAAGCAGCTGAGTTCGACACCCTCGAGGTGTACAGGAGCACGCGAAGCAATGGGAAGGTGTGCGAGGAGGTATTCATTTAAAAAAAAAAAAAAAAAGGCTGGTAAATTATGACTTCTGATACATTTTGGAAAGCAAAATGATACCAAACTGTCTATGTGCAGAAATAAACTTTATTCATAAGTCTAAAAAGTTTGGATCAAACAGAATCAGTTCATCAATTCATTTTTTTCACAAAGGAACAAACACGAATTGCTTCATTATAGAAGATATTCGTGTTTGTTCCTTTGTGAAAAAAATGCTGACTACTTGAAAAACTTCTATAACGGAAACTTGAACTGCTATGATCGATATATTATTTTAACATTTAAAACCTACATTGATAATCTGTACAGTGGTACCTGACTTTACGAAAGTCTCACCAAACGAAAAATGCAGGTTACGAAACGCATTTTCCTAAAATTTTTGTCTCTGGATACGACACAAATTCACGCTACGAGAGCGCCATCTTAAAAAATCAAATGCGCCATTCAAACATTCAAACAATGCGCGAGTTGCTTTCCCATTGGTTGTCTCCCAACACCCCGCCCCGGTGGCCTCCCATTGACTAGGACTTTGATTACTCACCTGGATTAAAGTTGACAGATTGACTTCTGGTTGCAGTAACGGTGTTGCCTCGGTGAGCTCTTCAAAACTACCGTCCTCCTCACTCACACTGTAATCCAGCCCTGTGGAGCCACCTGCACACACAAAACTTCATATATAACACAGAAGAATCATACGATTTGTACACATGCGCATACTCACACGCAACTTATACACCACTCACATACCACATGCTCTCACACACAGCATTCTCTCTCACAAACACATAACATGCTCTTTCGCTCTCTCTCAAATACATACACACACACACACACACACACACACACACACACACACACACACACACACACATACATACAACGTCATTTTTCACACACACACACACACACACACACACACACACACACACGCAACAAGTTCACACACATGTGGTCACACACACAGACACACACACAAAATTGGTTATACAACAGGCCCACCCACACCACACTCATACACATGCACACAACTTGCTCTCTCTCTATCTCTCTTTCTCTCTCACACACACACACACACACACCCACACACACACACACACACACACACACACACACACACACACTATAACTCACCACTCAGGACTCTGCGTGCTTTGCGGCAGCCCACTCGGTCTAGACCTGTGGGTGTGCTCTGGGAGAAGACGCAGGGGCGTAATCGAACAGACACAGCACGGTATGGAGGCACACCGTGAGAGGGTACAGGGGGCCGGGTGATGGGCTACAGAAAAGCAAGAGGACCACAAGTTCACTTATGGAGCTTATCACTGGTTACATTCACACAGACTACGTTTCATCAAACTTGGTGGAGGGGTGTGTGGCTCAGAGCCAGGAATTTATTAATGATTATTTATAACTATTAAGAAACATTTAGTTATTGCCAATGGCCTACACACATTTCCCCATCCAAACACATGGCAGAGGTTCATGCACTGACCCAGTGCTTATTTGAAGACATTTCCCTTTTGGATTGTAAACTTTGGTGGCTTAATATTGCCACAAAACATTAGCTCTAATTAACATTTTCTCTTCAAGATATGATTCATGTGCTTGCAGAAAAAAAAAAAAAAAAGTCCCACTGTGCTCAGAAAAGATGCCATGTCTGCAAAGAAAGAATTTTCTCCACAGGTTAATTTATTTGGAATGCCACAAGAAGATATTATCAGAGCACCGTGCAGCACGTGATTGACTGAACCTGTTTGCACTTGCACTAATTTGTGATACTCTTGGAAAATTGTGTTGTTTGTTATTAAAAATGAAGTAACTGTCTCAGTGTTCATTCATCTATGTGGTGTTTCTGAATCACCTGCAGAACTGTTCACGCCTAATGTTTTGGTGGTGGTATTCTAATCACCGACGTTTGTGAATATACCGGTATGTCTGTCTGTGAACATAATTCTGACCACTCCTGAGCACAGACTTTTACCAAACTTTGACGGGACACTACTGTATTTAGTTTACTTGATTAGGGAATGTCAAGATTATAGGTGAAGATCAGAGCAAGGTCACAAGATTTAGAGATATACTGAATTTATCTTCAAAATAAGTGCCAACAGACATGCCCTCAGGGCAATAACAGGAAACCATATATGAACTTTCTATCAAGAAAATTACATTTGACCATGAGTGACCTTGAAATGTCAAATAGCAGCCATTTCTTCAAACAAGACTTTTTTGGGCTAATTTGGTCACATCCACATACTGTAGAACATATCGGATGAATATGTGGGTAATTAAAACCAGTACTCATACAGGGCCTTTTGGCTACATCATCCATGATGCCGGGTGGAGGCTCTGTGCACTCTCAAGTACCCCTATAGTTTCAAATTCAAGCTAATTTGTTCATTATAAATACTGCATAGCTTTATAGCTGGTACACTCTTAAGATAAAGGTCATACTGACATGTTTATACAAACCTGACAAATGATTCGGTAAAAAAAAAAAAAAAAAAAAAAATCAGCATTTTTGGACTAAAGAATATCTGTGAATCACTCCTCGTAAAAATTGGAAGAATTTGCTGATAAGTCAATATACAATAAAAGACAACACAGTAGTTTTTCAGTTCTAGTGAATCAATGATAAACAATAAATGATAAAAAATCTTGTAACAACATAGATAAACTGAAGTATTAACTTTCGCTAAAATCTTGTCATTTGCATCATCCTGATGTTACTGTGACTGCAGCACAGCAGTGGCATTGACATTTTTCTCTTATACTGTATAATTAAAATGCCTATCTGAAAGAATGTCACACCTGCCCTTAGACATTCACTAGAAATGAGTCTTGAATACTGAGTGTTGAAATTCTTATTCAGACGTACCGTTACGGATAAACTACAGACGATACCGATAGAAATCAGGGTGAAAATTGCTCACTCAAGTGTTTCTTTAAGTACAGTAGGCCCTCGATATTCGCGGGGGTTCGGTTCCGAGCCCTCCCGCAAATTGAGGTAATCCGCGAGTTCTGTACCCGGAAGTAAAGCTATGTATGACGTCACATGCACGAATGAGCAGCTGGAAGTAAAATACTATGTATTGCTGACATGCACTAAAATATGCTTCTTAAACACATTCTATACACAGTCTTAATCATTAATACAGTATTAATGTAGTAAAATAAAGTAATGATTAAGAAAAACTTAATTTATACTCTTATTGATGATAAAATGTGAAAATTATACAACATATAATGTTGCAAAGCACTCGTTTTAAAGTCTTTTTCAATTATTATTCCAGTACAGGACCTCAGTTAATTCTGAGAATGTTTGTGTGTGAGAGTTTATGTTCTGTAGCATGTTTAACAAATGATACCAAAAGGATTAACTTTATTACACTTCATGTCCTTTTACATTGAACTTGGAGTGACGTCTTGGAGTGACATCTCCAAGATGGCGCTGCCTAGAGGGCAATGTCGCGGAGTTCTCAGAGTCAAATTGTTTCTTTGTTGGTTTTAATTTGTTTTATTTGTTTGTTCATGTTTTGCACTATGCTCATCTTTGATCGGTCGACCATACTACAGCTATGAGCAGCTTCAGCTTCGGGCAACTAAGCACGCAACAACTTCTATCTTCTATCTATTCTATGCTATGGGAGCTCCATGCTAGCGGTTACCGGCTAAGCCCAGGCAGAGTTCTCAGAAGCTTGGTTAGCATTTCCGGCCATACAGTACTACTTGAAAATGTTCAGGCCCTGCGAAACAAGATGCACGAGCTTCATGCTCAGATTGCAGCGCAGAGGGATCTACAGGACTGTGTTTCTGTGAAACATGGCTTGAGGAGAGTACACCCGATAAGGCGATTATACCAGCCGGCTACACGGTCTTCATCCCCTGCAATCCCAAGCGCCAGAGTCGTCGTTCGGCCCCTTCCCGCCTGGGCTTCTTGTCCGCTGGGGTGCGGCTCGCATTGAGTTGCCTACCATAGCATATTAGCTCTGCTAGTCGCATCCCGGCTAACAAGCCCAGTTGAGCGTGCTGAGTTATACACGCCTGAAGATACTCCAATCTGATAGCTGTATAGTGCAAAACATGAACAAACAAAACAACAAATAAAACAAATTAAAACGAACCATAGCATGCTAGCTGTGCTAATAGCATGCTAGCTGTGCTAATAGCATGCTAGCTCTGCTTAGTAATACACACCCAAAGATACTCCGATCTTATAGCTGTACCGGTCGTACACGAGTATAGTGCAAAACATGAACAAACGAAACAACAAATAAAACAAATTAAAACGAACAATGAAACAATTTGACTCCGAGAACTCCGTGACATCGCCCTCTGGGCAGCGCCATCTTGGAGATGTCACTCCAACTTCAATGTAAAAGGACATGAAGAGTACTGTAATAAAGTTTATCCTTTTGGTATCGTTTTGTGAAACATGCTACAGAACATCAAATCTCACGCATAAACATGAACTTGGGTACTGTACTGGAATAATAATAGTTGAAAAAGATTTTAATACAACAGTTCAGAGAAAGGAGAATCCAGCGTTTTCTATCGCCTAGCCAGAGAGTGGTATCATAGAGCTTAACTGGTAATTAAAACACACATAAAGAGGCTCATTGACAACTTGTGCGCGAATTAAGAAAAAGGGGCGGGACATCAGCTCAACCAATCAGGAGAAAGGAGGGCAGCCATTGGCTGAATTTGAATTATGTGCCGGTTGCTCGGCAGTCAGCGAATACTCAAACCATGGGTGCAAAACCGCGAATAGTCAAGGGCCCACTGTACTGCTTGTTTTGTGAGGTCAATCAAAAACCTTAGAAATATTTGGATGTCTCGGAGCTTGTGGTATGAACGAACAAGAATCTGCCATTATGTTTTTTTCTCTCCCTAAACTACATTCTCTGTGACGAATTAAACTCAGGCCAATGCATTATTTCTTGTATGTGTGCTTGGTGCATTCTCACAATAAACCGGACATGTGCCTGACATAACACTAGCTTGTATTCTAAATTTTATCTTGACATGATATAGTTTTTCTTGACACATTTGAATACAATGGGCAGTGATGGTCTAGTCACTAGTGGTATAGGGTGCTGGATCGCTGATCCTAAGGTTGGGGGTTCAAGTCTCACTCTCCACAAGGTTGTCACTGTCCCCCCAGTGCAGCTAACTGGGCTTTCAAAGGCCGGCCATGTCTCTCACTGTCTATGGTGTGAAATCCATGTAAAAGAACCATTGCTGACTTTCGACAAGAGTAGCTGCATAGTAGTCAACATGTTTCCGCCCTGCGATGGCCTGGTGAGCTGTCCAGGGTGTCCTCTGCCCTTGCCCGGAGTAGGCCTCCCCGCGACCCTAATTAGGATTAAGTAGTTACAGAAAATGAACTGAGAAATGACATTTGAATACAAAGTCTTGCGTTGAAGCTACAATACATTATGTTGTATTTTCATCAAAAATACGTTTTACTACGGTATGCGTTTACTTTATGATCTATGCATGAACTATTAAATAGACTAGGTAGGCATGTTAACTAGTAAGGTCAATGTCAAACTGACCATTTCAAAAAATGAAACAATATTACATTTGGTATGGTGCAGCAGTATTTGAATATCAGCAAACTCGAGATCACTTCCAGCCATTATCTGCCATGTCTGCTGATGCTTTTGCCAACTCTAACATAGTAACTACTCGAAACTATGAAGAGTGGAATGAGACATCTGTGCCCTTGAACTACCACCTGACCAATTCAATAAGTAATCCGGAACTAGCTGTTGTTTTATGATGCAACGTGAGACACTGCTGAATTACCTCCACCAAAGAGATTATGTTTTACCTGTTTGTTTGTTTGCAGAGTTACACAAATATATATGCATGAATTTTCATGAAATTTCTACCAGAGTTGGGGCTTTGGAAAAGAAAATCTCTGAAGTTTTGTTGGTGATTTTTTTTTTTAAAGGATTGTTTAATATTTTACTTTTTAACGTTTTTCATTCTGATTCATATCGGGGCTTCCTGGGCTTGGTAATGGTTTGTGCTCTCAGAGGGCTCATCTTTAACGTGATATTTGTTTCTTATGAAAGAGACATATACTTGATTTTAATAGAAGTCTCTAATGTTGACGTTTCAAAGAACAAGTTACTTCACACAAATGATTTAGTGAGAGGACTACACTATACTACACTACACTATAGCTGCTATAACCTACAGCGAAAACTAACATTTCATGAATGCTTCAGGACAATAAACTTACTACTGATGGCAAAAATAGCGCCACCCCTTTTATGCTACATTCCTCTATAATTACAGCATTTTTGTGGAGCTGAAATTTTCCAAAATCACCATTTTTCATAATCTAAAGGTGGGCAGGGTTTAATACCTATTCCCAATTAAAATGCTGAAGGATAAAGTGAATAAAGAAAGACATACAGAAGGCAAATTAGCATCCTCCTTCTCATCAGGAGATACAAACAGATCCACTCCTCCTATTACAGAGATAGGTCGTCTCCTCTTGTTGTCCACGTGTCCATTTGTGCAGCTGTCCACTTCAATGTGCAAATCAGCATGTGTCTCATCAGCATTACATTCCTCTTGGGGTTCTACTTCCTCCTTGGGAACAGAATATTTTCTGAGCACAATTGTTCCGTAGTCAGAAATCGGACGGGGTTTATTTTTGTTCAGCCTTCTGTTAAGCAAGGATGAGACAGGTATGTCACAGGAGGCCAGTGTTGTCACCATGGGCAACTCTGTAGCACAGGTGGGTGAGACAGGAGGACTAATAAACACTGAGTCACTCCAGCTTTCGTCATTTACTTTTATGAGGTCTGCAAAAGACGAGTCTCTGGATGGTGTCTGGAATAAATTTGTGCACTTTTAATGAAAGGTTTAAAGAAAAACAGTACACTTTATAATAAGAGAAAGAATATGTAATTATAATTAACTCTACTGATCTCATTTATCTGAATGAGTAATTAAACAAATAAAAGTGAGTCCTTAGTAGCTGAGTTAATATTAATTAAACATAGCAAAGCATTATTTTGTGTTGCTGATGAGGTGGGAAAAAAAGTGCAAGCATGAAAATCTGGTTGTTTGTAAAGGTGTCCTGCTGACACTCTTCTCATAACATCTTTCCAGAAAGGCTTACCTCTAGGTTTTCACTCGCTCTCTCTGGAGTCTTCCAGGCACACTGAAATGGCACACAGTGGATCAGCACCATGGTGACACACACACACACACACACACACACACACACACACACACACACGCACACACACACGCTTATGCTCTTTGGGCCATTTTCTTTGAATCTTTAGGAAACTGGTCACTAATACCAGTATGTTTCTGCATCTGTGTGTTTGAGGCATTTCTTGAACTTTGATTCCTTGGCCTGCTGATAAGTGTTGATACTGACATCTAGGAACCCTGTTTAAGCAATAGTGCTAATCATAAACCTGAGTAATTATTAACTTCTGTCAAGAACACTACAGTTGAGCCATCAGTAACAACTCCAAGTGTTTATAGCAGTCAAAAACACAAGCTTCATAAATGGTCAAACTATTCAATCAGAGCATTTGATAAATAATTTATACAGTCCCGTGCTATATGGATTAAAGCCAAGAGGAATGTACAGTTCTTCAACATTATGAACATTCTACCAGTAAAGTACATTGGTCAGCTATACGTTCCATTTTAACATAGGCTAAAACCAAGCCATCTATATACTTCATTGATTACAATCTATCTTTGCTGTCACTTAATAACTCTGGTAATAAAACTCAGTGCAACTCAAATGAACCCACAGAATCCACATCTACAGTAATGCATTATTTTTTAATGTTTAATCATTATTATAAGCATTTATAGTATTGAATATGTATTTATTGACATTATATACACATATACATGTACGTATACGTCAGTCAGCGGGGGTTGATCCTATTTCGTAAAACATGCAGATAGGACACTGACTAGCATCATGGTCTGACCACTTTCTTTTTTTGCTCAACATAGTATAGATTAAAACATTCAGAAAGAAATCACACAACATACATTACAACATTACAACAGTCACAAGTCGACTACTGAGCGCATCAAGTTTCCTGCAGCACAGCTTGGCCAAGCAATGTAGCGTGATCACCTGCAGCCAATGATGGCCAAGCGGGGCGTGTCGTCATGAATATGAGTCGGGTGTGTGTCTTGACCTCTGCCGAACCCCTGAGACTGACTCACCGAACCCCTAGGGTTTGATCGAATCCAGGTTAAGAACCACTGCTATAGAGCATCATATTTGCTTATATCTGCCCCCTCCTTGAATCTCCACCTTATCGTGGGGGAGGGTTTGCGTGGCATTATGCCCCTGGTAGGGTAACCGAAGGCAAACAGGTCCCAGGTGAAGGTCCAGACAAAGTGCAGGTCAAATGACCTCTATGACAAAGAAACAAAAAACAAGCACACAGTTTCCTTTCCCAGACACGGGTCACCAGGGCCCCCCTGGAGCCTGGCAAGTCTGGGACAGGGCTCGAAGACAAGCATCTGGTGGTCAGGCTTCTGTCCATGGAGCCCAGCCATGCCCAGCCTGAAAAGGAGACATGGGTCAGTCCTCCCATGGACCCACCAGCTGTGGGAGGTGCTATAGGGGTTGGGTGCAGTGCGAGTTGTGTGGCAGCTGAAGGCATGGGTTCTGTTGGACCGATCTTCTGATACTGACTCTTGGGACATGGAATGTAAGCTCTCTGGTGGGGAAGGGGCCTGAGCTGCTGCATGAGGTGAAGAGATATTGACTAGATATAGTCGGACTCACCTCAATGTATAGCTGGGCTCTGGAGCCACCCATCTCAAAAGAGGCAGGACCTTATTCCATGCTGGAGTTGCTCATGGGGCGAGGTGGCAAGCCAGTGTGGGCATCCTTGTTGCCCCCATCTTGGTGCTCATACATTGGGGTTCTCCCCGGTCGATGAAAGGGTAGTGTCCCTCTGCCTTCAAGTGGGGAACTGCTTATGCACCAAATGACAGTTAAGAGTACCCACCCTTCTCAGAGTCTTTAGGGGGTGTGTTGGAGAACACTCCCCCGGGAGACTCACCCGTTGTCCTAGGAGACTTTAACACCCATGTGTGCAATGATACTGTGATCTGGAAGGGTGTGATCAGTAGGTACCGCCTCTCCGGTCTGAAATGGTCTTTCATTGTTAGACTTCTGTGCTTGTCACAGTTTGTCTATCATGAACACCATGTTCGAACATAAGGGTGTCTGTCCATAAGTGCACTTGGCAACAGGACGTCCTAGGTCGCAGTTCAAAGTTCAACGATCAACTTTCTAGTCGTGTCACCGGACTTGCAGCCTTATGTTCAGGACACTTGGGTGAAGAGGAGAGCTGAGCTGTCAACCGATCACCATCTAGCTGGCTCCTATGATGGGGGAGGCCCCCTCCAGATCCGACAGGCCCAAGCATGCAGTTAGGGTGAGAATGTTAGGCAGAGTTTACTGTCAGAGAGACCTTTAACTCCCACCTCTGGCAAAGCGACAATTGAAGGATGCGGGTGACATGGAAACCGAATGGGCCATGTTTCATGCCTCCATTGCTGAGGTGGCATCCCATAGCTGTGGTCGGAAGGTCAGCGGTGCTTGTCGTGGCAGTAAGTCCCAAACCCAGAGTTGGAAATCTGTGGTAAACGGGGTCTAACTGAAAAAAGGAGACTTATCAGGTCTTATTGGCCTGTGGGACTCCTGAGGCAGCAGACAGGTACCGGCAGGCCAAACATGCTGCAGCCCAAGCTGACGCCAATGCAAAATCTTGGGTGTAAGAGAAGAAGATGCAGAGGATAGGGTGAGATAGAGGCAGATGATTCGCTGTGGCGACCCCTGAGGGGAAAAGCCGAAAGGAAAAGAAGAAAAAGAAGATATATATATAATATAATATATATTATATTATAATTAATTATAATATATATATAACGATACCCTCCGATCACACATCACACCGGACACTTTTCTCCAACCATTCCAACCTGCCTGCACACGCTTATTCAGCTCATTTCCACACTCTCCATTGCTCTGGATTGTTGAGCCTAAGTACTTAAAATCCTCCACCTTCCTTATCTCTGCTCCCTGTAACCTCACCGTTCCTCTTGAGTCCTTGTCATTCATGCACATGTATTCTGTCTTACTGAGGCTAACCTTCATTCCTCTCCTTTCCAGGGCATACCGCCACCTCTCTAGATCTTCCTGTTCTCTGCTTGTTCTCTGCTCTCACTACAGATCACAAGGTCATCTGCAAACATCATTGTCCATGGGGAATTTTGTCTTACCTCGTCTGTCAGCCTGTCCATTCCATATCAAACAAGATGGGGCTGAGAGCTGACCCTTGATGCAGTCCCACCTCCACCTTGAACTGTTCTGTCACACCGACAGCACACCTCACCACTATCTTACATCTCTCACACATGTCCTGCACCACTCTAACATACTTCTCTGCCACTCCAGACTTCCTCATGCAATACCACCGTTCCTCTCTCGGCACCCTGTCATATGCTTTTTCCAGATCCACAAAGGCACAATGCAGCTCCGTCTGACCTTCTCTGTACTTCTCCATTAACATCCTCAAGGCAAACACTGCATCTGTGGTGTTCTTTCTTGGCATGAAACCAAACTGTTGTTCACAAATGTTGACCTCTGCCCTTAGTGTAGCTTCCACTATTCTTTCCCATAACTTCATCATATGGCTCATCAACTTTATCCCTCTGTAGTTGCCACAACTCTGCACGTCTCCCTTGTTCTTAATAATGGGCACCAGCACACTTCTCCTCCATTCCTCTGGCATCCTCTCACTCTCTAAGACCTTGTTGAATGTTCTTGTCAGAAAATCTACTGCTACCTCTCCTAGACACTTCCATACTCTTACTTTGTACACACTCCTGCACTTCCTCATTCCACCACCAAGCCTCCTTATCTACTCTCCTTCCAGATGACACTCCAAGTATTCTCCTACCTGTCTCCCTGATCACATTAGCTGTAGTTGTCAGGTCATCTGGAAGCACTTCCTGACCACCCAAAGCCTGTTTCAACTCCTCCTTGAAGACAACCCGACACTCTTCCTTTTTCAGCTTCCACCACTTTTCTGCTCTGCCTTTGCCTTCTTCACCATCAGCATCATCCTGCACACCACCATCATATGCTGTTTGGCAACACTCTCACCCGCTACTACTTTGCAGTCACTGACTTCCTTCAAATTGCATCGCCTGCACAAGATGTAGTCTACCTGTGTGCTCCTGCCTCCACTTTTATAAGTCACCCTGTGCTCCTGTCTCTCCTGTGGAAGAAAGTATTCACCACAGCCATTTCCATCCTTTTTGCAAAATCTACCAACATCCGTCCTTCTGCGTTCCTGTCCTGGATACCAAACCTACCCATCACTTCCTCATCCCCTCTGTTACCTGCATCAACATGTCCATTGAATTCTGCCCCAATGACCACTCTTTCCCCTCTGGGGGTACTCCGCATCACTTCATCTAACTCACTCCAGAATCTCTCCTTCTCTTCTCGCTCACATCCTGCCTGTGGGGCATAAGCACTAACAACATTGAACATCACAACTTCAATTTCTAACTTGAGACTCATCACTCTGTCTGACACTTTTTTCACTTCTAGAACATTCCTGACAAACTCCTCCTTCAAGATGACTCCGACTCCATTTTTCTTCCCATTCACACCATGAAAAAACAGCTTAAACCCTGCTCCTAAGCTTCTAGCCTTGCTGCCTTTCCACCTGGTCTCCTGAACACACAGTATGTCCACCTTCCTCCTCTGCATCATGTCAGCCAGCTCTCTACCTTTTCCTGCCATTGTTCCAACATTCAATGTCCCTACTTTCAGTCTTAGACTCATGCCTTTCCTCTTCTCTCTCTACCTACGGACACGCCTCCCGCCTCTCCTTCTTCGACCAACAGTAGTCCAATTTCCACCAGCACCCTGTTGGTTAACAGCACTGATGGCGGTCGTTGTTAACCCGGGCCTCGACCGATCCGGTATGTCATTCTTTCTTGTGATTTGCATATTTTATTTGGCATTTGTTTTACGCCGGATGCCCTTCCTGACGAAACCCTCTGCATTTATCCAGGCTTGGGACCGGCGTGAGAAAGAGACACTGGTTTGTGCCCCCCCCACGGCTGCATATCTTCTTCTTTTATATATATATATATATATATATATATATATATATATATATATATATATATATATATGTGTGTGTGTGTGTGTGTGTGTGTGTGTGTGTGTATATATATATATATATATATATATATATATATATATACAAAAATAAAAGGACAGGACAAAGACTTTCTATTGAAACTCCATTTATCACTACAGATCTGTTTCGAGGGGTGGTGAAACCATCCTCTCTCTTCAGGTGATTATAGTATAATCCCTTGAAACAGATCTGTAGTGATAAATGGAGTTTCAATAGAAAGTCTTTGTCCTGTCCTTTTATTTTGTTATTTGCTCTACCAAAAAGTATTGAGCACTCTCCTACGGAAGGATCTACTCAGAAAATCCTCTCTCTCTCTCTCTCTCTCTCTCTCTCTCTCTCTCTCGCTATATATATATATATATATATATATATATATATATATATATATATCAACAATATTCTGCTCAGGATCAGCAAACGTTACCAAATTGATTTGTTCCTATTCATGACTATTCAGCAAAATTTACCACACCTTCTGCAAATAATTAATTACTTATTTTTCCCTCAAGTATAGAACCAATTAGATTGTACCCGTTCCTGTGTAGTCCATACTAATTTAAAACACTACTTCTCTGTCAAAATATTTTCAGTTTCATGTAGCAATTTACGATCGATGGCCTAGGATGCTGCCATATTTTTGATGAATTTTTGTGCAATCTAAAACACTGACAGTTTAAAAATGGCAACCTGATACTTGCTGCTATAAATTCTTGATCTATGACCAGCTTTATGGCTGTGCAGCTTTGAAATTAATCACATCAGTCAAATAAATAAAATAATATATTTAATTCCATGTATCATAGTGTCTTACCTCTAAGTTTACTTTAACACTGTCCAGTGTCTGCTCCTGTCCAGGATTGATGCGATGTTCATCCTGAATATGGTCAGTTTTCACATTTTGCTCTTCTTCCTCCATCCCACAATTTGCTGTGACTGGTAGGACTCGTGCGACTGAAATATCTGAGCATGGTGAGCTTACCCGAAGCTGGCTGGAAGATCCAGAGACAAGTTCTGCAGAGTTTGAAAACTCAGGAGACTGATGATTCAAGGAATTGACGGTAATGGGTACTACAGAGTTTGCATGCATAGCTGGGGTCTCGCTATGAACATCAGCCTGCACTTTGTCTTTGTTAGACAAACAGTTGTGTGTGGGTGGGGGTCTGCGTTGACGCCCACTAGCAGGAACACAGGGAGTCCTGCGGGAATAGTCATCATGAAGCTGACTGAAAGCTGATAAAGGGGTTGTGGGGCCAGTGTCTGGTTTACGGTTGGCAGACAGATCTGTTAAACTTCCAACAAGTTTGAGCATCTTCCCCCGCACTCCTAAAGCTCCTCTACATCGACCTGATACACATTCTTGCACATCCACAGAAGAAACACTAGCTGTTCTTTGGAAATGTGGGGTGCTAGGATCTTCCACGCTCTGGGGCTGAGTTGAGGGTACTTTGCGTTTAAAAGGGTTCTTGAAAACATGCAAGTTGTCAGCACTTTTGCTTAATCTACTCAAAGCCTTCACACTAGCATCAGTATCAAAAATTACAGTGGGCCCAATAGGTTCTACAGTGCTGCTGGGTCGACTACGAGAAGCATGTTCTTGAGGAATTTCTGTTTGCTTTCGTCCATTGTCCAAAATAGAGATACGTCCTGCTCCATAAGCTCTACGTATACTTCTTGAGAAATGTGTGCTCCTTTGTATGCTATACCCATCTTCATAATCCTCCTCTTCATCTGATACGCATGTAATTGGTACAGTGGTAGATACCCCGTTGCTAACCATGGACATCTCCTTCCCTTTGGTTTGACAGCTCCCAACTGTTTTTTTGGTTACCAAGAAACCATTGCTCGCCTCATTGGTTACAGATAAGTCTTTCTCTTGATTGTCTCCTATCATACCACTCCTGTTCTGGATGCCCTGGAGAACAGAGGTGCGCAACTTTTTGAAGGAACCCATGAAATGAAGGCCTGACCGTGCCTGTGAAGCACTGGCTGGGCCTCGAAGTGGTGTTCGCTCATTACCTGCTGCACATTTTCGCTGGAAGGAAGAGATACGCTCATTCTTGGAGGGGCATGATATTTCTTGTGAGTCAACAATCACAGGGGTAGGCCATAGATGAGTGTTCACACCATTGAATACAGGTTTGTCACAGTAAGCCTCAGTATGGACCGGCCTTATTGGGGCTCCTGGATTCATTTGCTTCTCCACTTGAAAAGAACTGCAGATAAGCCTTACAGGAGCCTCAGGGTGATGACAAAGAGAGGCAACATTTGATGAGTAAGCCAGAGACATCTTGCCTTGAGTCGAGGCCCCATCTACGTGAGCTGTCTGCAAGAAATAAAAGCCATTATTTACAATACAGAACCTGAAAATGGACTTTTTGTATTCATACTTTCAGTATAAACCTCAATTCAGAATGTGAATTACATATTAGGTGCTGGTAGTGAAAAAAATGAAAGTCACCATAAATGGATGGTTTTAGGTTTAGGTCGTATTTGTTGGGTTTACCATTACAAATCACAAGTCCAAATTTCATTCAATTATCTTGAAAAGTTTCCGAGATAGAGCCTGTTCTGTTACCCCCCTCTTCAGGCCCCTGGCGCTGACATCATTTGGAACACATTTGGGGAGAGTATGAAATAAGAATTTTCTGCAAACATTTAATGCCATTTCATTGTCATTTCTACAACCTAGTTCTGCATTATAGAGTTTTAGATCTCTCAGGTAATAGGTTTTGTAGTTTAGGCCATTTCAAAATGCTTTTTTTTTCAAATTATGGTCACCGGTGGAAGCACCAAATTGGGAAAGATGGCATTTTAGAAACTCCTATTTTCAAAATTAGACATCTGGAAAGTCCCACTATGCTATTTTCCAGTATAATCGGGTAGAATAAACCACACTTCTTTTTTTTTTTTTTTATGGAGGCCAGTTTTTCTCACTTTTGATGACATTATCCCTCAAAAATGCCTCAAACCGCAATTTTCACCATGGAAAAAATTACCGAAAATGACCAAAATGACCAATCTTTGAAAATTCATTCAAATTTAACCAACCAATTCATAACTTTGATACTTCTCTTTCCAAGGGAAACGTACTTTCTTAATTCATTGGAACCATTAGTTTTGGGCTATCTACCATTATTTGGGGTTTAAAGGGGTTCAGACAAGTGAAATTTGACAAAAATGCCAAAAGTAGTCAAATTTTGAAAATCCATTGAACGTCAACTAACCAAGCCAAGCCAATGGCCTGAAACTTTTGTTTCTAAAGCAAAATGACCTGCTTAATCAATGGGAATCATCAGTTATAGGCTAATCTACCATGCTTTTAGCTATGAAAGGGGTGAAAACATATTAAAGGGCAAAATGTTGGAAAAGTTTAATACATAATCACTTTGGAAAAATTCATCAAATATTCAAAGGACCAGACACAGCCAAAATTATGTTTCACCTACATACATGTATTATACAAGGATAACATCTATCTATCTAGTGCCTGAGTCGTAGGACAACCATTGGCGACCCACCATGAAGGATAACGCCCTGGTTTTCATCTTCATGGAGGTTTTCTTGGCAGGATTAGTGCAGTGCTTTGCCATTGCTTTTTGCACGATGTGAACCTACGGGCAATTTAGAACGGCCAGTTAACCTACTGTGCATGTCTTTGGATTGTGGGAGGAAACCCACACAAGCACGGGGAGAACATGCAAATTCCACACAGAAACGCCCAGGCCGGGAATCGAACCCAGGCCTTCTTGCTGTGAGGCGGACGTGCTAACCACTACGCCACCATGCCGCCTAAGGATAACATACATAGTACAAAGTCGACCTTGTAAGGTAATGAAATACCATTTCCCATTGCAATGAGTCAGTTTGGTTATTTTATCACTAATAAAAAGATCTCATATATTCCTTGTAACATTTTCGAGTACTGTACTCTTCATTCACTGGAAAAAGAAATGGATCATATGAATAAACAATCCTATTATTGATAATGATGATCATTCTACCTTGAATGACCAGGGCAGTGGCCCTAGAATACACATGCAGCAGCTGAATATCTGCATAAACCTTCAATGAATGAACATAAAGTAATTATAAACAATACCATGCACATTTGTTTACTTATTTCTCCCATCACAGAGCATGATTAGGTCATGTGACCACATCAACAGCACAGGAATGACAGTATTAGCAAATGTTGCAAATGGCATTTGAAATGGGTCAAGATGACACACTATTCTAAAAGCAAGATTTCTCGATCAAAACACTCTAAAATTTAAATAGTCTCATACAAAGTAGGAGTCTTAATTAACATCTGAAGAACATGTCCTATCTGTTGATTTTGAATTTAGAATCCATAAATTAAATAAAAATCTGCTCGTAGTCCGAATTGCCAATTCTGTTCATGTTTAACCAGCGAACCAAGTGACCCGATCAATTCAGAGTCAAAGTCTATATTTTATTGCAAGATTTCAACAAAACAGCAGCACTAGAAAATTCTATACACAGTAAAGGTTATACTGTATGCCGATTGTAGAAATATATATTACTGACCCAGGTTTTGAAATAAATACGTCTGAAATTATGGTCTCTTGCTCAGACATGTCCATCATGGTGGCGGCCATCTCGGCATATGATAGTCAATTGGTGTTAGAAGGGTACTCACAATTGAACTGCCTGGCGTGTCGCACTTGTTGATTCTTGAATTTCGATTCAAATTTCATTTTAGACTCAATGAATATTCTACCAATTTTGAAAGAACCTGCAATCTTCTTCGGGGATATTTATAAACATGAAGTTTTTGAGAGAAAAAAACAGCAAAATATACCACTCACAAACCGGGTATATATCGAAAGCTGGCAAGTTATTGCTGAATCTGGTAATGGTTTAGACCAAGGTTATCAGATCCTTGCAATGCGTGACCCGATTTTGTTGACAATACCTTGCAACTGGGTCGCAATACACTTGAGATCACTTCAAAACAAAGGCGTTCTAATTAAGATTGCTGAAAAATCAACACAAACTCGGTCTAAAATTGAAATGTTATTTTTCTATGAACCGGGCTGAATTTGGTACCACTGGAACAGTAGTGAAATTAACTTTTAACACAATTAAATTTATTCCACATTATTTGGCTGCAAGGGGTGCCTGTGCAGGTTGAAGTTTGACTATTTTCAGCCGTCACGCCTAGCTGTCACAATTTCTGAATAGATAATGTGTCAGTGCCGGTACCTAATATTAAGCTGCTCTATTATATAACAAGTAGTGACAAATTGCACAAGAACAGTATCATGACACTAAACTCATCTCAACAATGGTATGGTATTGTAAGCTCTTATTTTTCTCTCTGCTGATGCCAGCATTTGATGGGGGTGATCATGATTTCTCTTGGCCTCTGTATCTGTAAAATATAGCTCACCTATCAGGTTTGCAGTCATCGTCTTACACAGGTATAAATCTGATTTCTTATAGGCAGGAGTAAAATCTAAAAAAGTCCTTCAGATTGTGGATGTACCAGTATATGTACAATCAGTGGATTTCCTGGTAGGTATAAATAATGAATAGGGCACCTTTCGGGCCACCTTTAAGAGAATAATGAATAATTTGTTTAGCTGAGTGTCTTCAAGAGTTGGTGATTGAAGTCGACACCATTTTTTGGAATGCGTTTGAAAGAAAAACATCAGGCCGGTAGGTGAAGGTAGGTTTCTGTGAGCATGACTAAGCAATTGACAAAAAGCTTTAATCCATTTTGATTAATTGAACAAATGGCTGAGTTTTCTTCAAATTCATATGGCCAGAACAAGGTATCCAACTGAGGGGGCAGGGGTCTGACCAAGAAGGCTGAACTCACTTACTTCCCACCTGTTGTGTCCCCTATTTGTGCAATAAAGAGACAAACATGCTCTTAGCCTGGGTCTGTAACCTTGCAATGACCTCAAGATTACGGTGGAATTGCTGACGTTCAGCTCTGTCGTCGGCACAAATCTTATTCGGCATTTTCCACGAAACCAATTTGTCTGTTCACACACATTCAAAACTGCATTCACTCATCTGAGCATACATTATAACTTGGAGCCAATGCGTTTATACCCTGCAGTTGCTTGTTCTGATGAGCTATGAAAAAGGAATTGGTATTTAGCCTTTGTTTGCTTCTGCCTTTAAAGAATGCAATTAAAACTACTCCCAGTCCCTCCTGGGTCTGCCAACATGAGTTGAACTTTCCAATTGTATCACCACTTACTTCAACCAGCCCCTCCTTCCCGCTCTCTCTGAACACAAACATGATAGATGCAGGAGTGAAGTTAATTAAGAGTTTAGAAAGAAACCCCCCACTCCCAAGCCACCACCCAACCACTACCCCCACAATCTCCATCTACCAACTGGAGCCAGGCTCAGATCTAAGATTAAACTCCCAGACAGAAGGGCTTCAAACACATGCAAACACAAAAACACACTAACATATTCAGAGATGTATTTACTTTAATTGGAGATAAATGAACACTGTATGACTCAATTACCTGATCTGAATATACAGTACTGCTTTAATTGATAAATAGGATGCAACCTCAATCTATTCTCTATCCCAGAGTCATAAATCCAAAGAAAACACGCCGCAAGTTGAGACAATAAATCTCTGACCTGATTACAGCCAGAGTTATAAATTGAATGTGCTCACTTCTAGAGTGCTGCATGTATTTAGTACCTGTTTGAAAATGAGGTTTGGATACTCAGCTATGTGAAGGTCATGAAAAATAACCCACCATACCAGTTCTAGTGATCTACCCAGATGAGCAAGTCACACTGGCATGCCACATCACTCTGAAAAGATGCAGACTATTCCAATCTATTGCCCATGAGCTGAACTACAAATCATACAAAGACAAAAACCGGACACTCTTGTTAAAACAATAAAGTAATTGTGATGAATGACATCATGGCGCGTGCCTGAAGTCTTCGTGTCTGATTGGCAGATATATAAATGATTCACTGTTACACATTCTGATAAACCCTTGAGGCACCATTTGCTCAGTTCTTTACTTAATCTGATTACAGTACATGGCCTTTATTAATCCTAGTACGATTCCTATACATCTCGCACGGACAAACGTGGTTGAGTAAAACCGAGACAGGACGAGACAGAGACGTGACAGACGTTCCCAGATGAGGAAATACCTCAGTATGGACTCAGCAAAAGTCTGACATGTAGCACAAAGACAAAAACCGTGCCGTGAAAGAGGGTGTAATTTATTCCTGTTTGTTGAAGGCCCCCGCATACCATCTTACGACCCGGTTCCTTTTTTTGGCAGGTGAAAAGGAAAGCGATTGTAAGAAAGGAACCCACCCTGCTGGTGGCGTGGGAAGCCTGGTAACACGACCAACTCCTAAGGCATTATGCTTACCACATGCTGGAGTACAGTGGGTCTTTCCTGTTTTCTCAGCCTTTGACTTAGGGACTAACTCAATAAAGAAATTCACTGACAAAGTATTTACTCATACTGGAGCAAAGTAATCAAATAATGTGTGTAAAAAATAAAAAAAAAAAAACTGGAAAGGGATGTCGTGTGCCAGGGGTAAATTTTTTTGTCTTCTTTTTTGGCTACTTGACCTGAAGCTTAGGTAAAGCTTATAGCTGCAGAAATAAGCAATAAAAGATAACTAAATCTGCTGTTATAGGAAGATAATCACTGACGAGGTGTTCAGATAAAGCAGCATTACTTATAAAACTGATTCCAATAAAAGTACATCCCAAAGCCTTTCACACCATTTAACAACCACAGTTTGTCAACATTGCATGATGATACAGTGATACCTCGAGATACGAAAACCTTTGAATAAAAAAAATTCAAGATATGAAAATGGACCATGAAGATTTTTCTGCCCCATTTTACGAGAAAAAAAAACATTTCAGGATACAAAAGTAAAAATACGAATACAGTATCTAAAAAAATTAAAAATCGTGCGGCCGACAGAGAGCATCACGAGATCAGAGAGCTGATGCCCCCAGAATCCCCATGATGCTTCGTCATGGCGTTGTGACGTGCAAAACAATCAATGTGAAAATGCAAAACAAAATGTGTCAAAAAAATAATGAAGCACAAAATGCACAAAAAAGAAATTGAAATTAAAATTGGAAAAAAATCATTGTGTAGTGTACAGTTGTAATTATGTAAGTTAATCATTTAAATTTAGTTTCATAAAGTTACATGTGATTTCTGCCATTTGTTAAAAAAACCATTCGCCTCCCCCTCCTCCGCCACAGTCACCTGACTCGAAAGGTTCCACAGATTCGTAACATCATTGTATTATTATTTTTCATTGATATTATTTTCTCATTGTTTTATTAACACTTATTTAAATGTTTATGTTATATTTAATGATCATAGTGCATTTCTTTCAGGTTTTTAAAATATTTAAAAATGATAGGGTTGTTTTCAGGGGGTTGGAACGAATTACGCTATTTACATATAAAACGTGTTCATTATACGAAAAATTCAAGATACGAAACCCCCCCCCCCCCCCCCCCCCCGGAACAAATTAATTTCGTATCTTGAGGTATCACTGTATATTCATTTTCTAATCCACTTAATCCTAATTAAGGTAGCGGGGAGGCTGGCGCCCAAACTCAGCTGACTCTGGGCGGAGGTGGAGTACACCCTGGACAACTCACCAAGCCATCGCACTGCCAACACTCACAACCATTCACACTAACTCTTGCACCGAGGGGTGGATTGGGACAGCTGTGCATGTTTTCGGACTGTGAGAGAAAACCGGAGTACCCAGAGGAAAAACACACAGACACAGGGAGAACATACAAAGTCACACAAAAGCGCCCGAGTTGGGAATCAAACCCTGGCGGTCTTGCTGTGAGGCGTATATGCTAATTACTATACCACCTGGTGAAATAGTGATAAATATATTTTACAATTGCTAATAAAGTTTTTCAAGTGGGAAAACTGATAAATCCTTGTAATTTCACCACTTGTGGGCAGTGGTGGTCTAGTGGTATAGGGTGCTGGATCGCTGATCCAAAGGTTGGGGGTTCGAGTCCCACTCTCCACAAGGTTGTCACTGTCCCCCGCAGTGTAGCTAACTGGGTTATCAAAGGCGGGCCATGTCTCTCACTGTCTATGGTGTGAGGCATGTAAAAGAACCATTGCTGACTTTCGTAAAGAGTAGCTGCAAAGCCGTCAGTGTGTTTCTGTCCCTTGCTAAAAGGGTTGTGACAGGAAGGGCATCCGACGTAAAAACCTCTGCCAAATCAAACGTGCGAATCAGATGATTCGCTGTGGCGACTCCCGAGTAAAAGGGAAAAAGCCGAAAGGAAGACAGACTTGTAATTTCACCATCCTGACCGATCATTCAGCAGACAGTGAAGCTCTGAAGTTACATCAAGCTGTATATCAAGGTTAAACCGAATATATCACATTATCCAGCACAAGTAAAATCCTACACATAACAATACCTGATAAACAATTGTACGACAGTTTCCTTTTTTCAATCCCGACTGTGAGCATGACATCAGATGATAAATGGCTGCTGCAGGAATACAGTATTTTGATTCGCTATTTTAAACAAGCTTCCTTAGTACTGCAATTTTAGAGGCCTATAACAAGAGTTCGCTTAAAAATAACATGGCTTATTCTTCTTTCTGGTCTTTTTGTAAATTACTTTTCTTCAATATTAACTTCACCGAAAATTAACTTTTTCAGAGTAATTGTAATCAGTGTTTGTTTGTCCGTTTGAATGTGGACAAAATCTTGACCACATCCACGCAAGGATTTTCACCAAACTTGGTAACACAACCCTACATAAAGTCTAATCTTCTAATGTTTGGATTTTGGACGGTCAAAGGTGGCGGTCAGGGCACAGTCACACAATTTTGAAGATAAAGAGCTTCTAACTTTAAAACGAGTGCCATTAGTACACGCTGTTACAACGGAACACGCTCTGTACGCTCATAATTTGGTACATTATACTTGATGTATAATGCTTGAATTCCGTACTTGTTACAGTTTGTTATACCAAGTAAAAGAAACTAGCACATCTGTTGATAATTTGTCCTTTTATTCATAGGAAGGAGGCTGCCACATGGTCAATGGACTTCCTATGAGAGACTTTGGAGCAAGAACCTAGGACAGTGTTCGAGGTTTGGACCAGATTTTACTGCCACTGATAAAACAAATTCTGAAAGAAACCAAACATTCAAATGGTGATTTTTTTTTTTTTTCTCAACAAAAAATTTGATACTGCAACTTTGAATTCGTAGATTATGCATAAATCCTTTTTGCAGAAGACATTTAAAGGTTCTTTCCTTTGTGCCTAATGTATGCTTTAATTTGGAGTCCATTTTAAAGGCTTGAAGGTATTCCGAGGTGTTTTTCAGGACAAGTTTATAAAAGGAGTCCAGTGACAAAAATACATGCTTGGTTTTTCAGCTTTAAGTTTAAAGTTATTATATTTCACTTTATTTGAACAATTCTGACAACTACATGTAAATATTATATACCTTTTGTTCTCTTGAACCTGACAAAAATGATGATGTGCAACAAAAAGTATGTTGTTTAATCAAAAAAAGAGTAAACAAGCTAATTACTAACCCCCCTTAATAAAATTCTTGGTGTGTTAAAAAAAAAAAACATTTCTCTTTGTTAAAAAGTTAACACTCAGGCAATTTTAACCACATAGATTAAATGAAGGCAAATGTACTTTTATAGGTTGGTCATATTTTGATGACATGATTTTGTTGATTGTAATTCTTAAAAATAAGTGTTATTTTTATTTGACATGGAATTTTACATATATTTCTAATTCTCCCTGGAAAATTTGGAAGTATGAAGGTATTTTTTCTTCTCTTTGTTGGGTTTTGTCTATTTGAGTCTACTAAATATAGTTAAAGAAACCTTTATGAAACCTTTGTTAAGCTAAATAAAGATTATGTTGAGCTTATACTCAAGTATGAAATAACCCCTGTTTTGTGTTTTTTTTACAGACCGAATGAGCAAATACAATACATGGCTTTTGTACATTTTCTTTGACATGTTTCATTTGTGAATTGTATCATTACAGCAAGTCAAGGAATAGTAATGTTACTGATTTAATCAAGTTCGGCCAATAGTGTGTTTGAAAAGTTGGTTGTATCTCCTAACTGGTAAGAGATTTTGCGGTTCTAATTTCAGAAATGAAATCCTGATAAAATTTTACTATTAGGAATGAATGCTCATGTTTTGCTGTGATAATGTAAAGTTGCAAAAAACAATGGCTTTGGAGGTAAAACCTGACTCAAACCTTGATCCCAGTCTTGGACAACACTCTGCATCATCAACACCTCAATACACCAACTAAGAAAGGCATATTTTAAGAAGTATATTCATATTTCCTTACATCTACAGATCCAGACACAATCAAACATTTTACAGACATGCTTACTGGCAGTCTATCCTTTAATTTTTATATATACTGTGTGCATATACATACAGACATATACATATGAATGACTGTCTTGATAAACTTTTACAATAAAAAAATTTAATAAATCTTGTTTATGCTTAAATTGATTCCACAGTTTTTAAACACTCTTTAACAGCACAGTGGAGTATGGAAAGTGAATTCATATGCAAACCAGTATGGACACTTTCAGTCAGCAACAACAGCAAAACAAACCATGCTGAGCTAAACAGCTCTAGGAATGTGGAAGTGTGCTATTGGGGTGGTTCAGTAGCAAGTGGGAGTGAAACTACTGAACATATGGAATAAGGAGGCAAGTAGGATTAAAATAAAATTGTGTGTGTGTGTGTGTGTGTGTGTGTGTGTGTGTGTGTGTGTGTGTTTGTTTGATTAAAGTCCCCCCCCCCCCCCCATCACACACACACACACTTCGTTTTAAGTCTGGAGGAGGACATTCCTGAATGTAGATGTGCGAACTGGCTGTCCGGCAGTCCAGTTCTGTTTAGAGTCGTAAAAGGTCTTTAGTGAGAGCCAGGGTCTGATTTAACAGCATTGCTTAGGACTGGTACACTCCTTAATATGAATTCTAAAGATTGTTTTCCCCACATTGTTGTTGCTTCTCATTTAATTACAATACGTCACATATGCAGCATGTCACCCCTGATTCACACCGGATACTGATTCTAAAAGTTCAAGGTCTAGTTACACGCTGCTTACATTTCATCATTCAGAATACCTTTAGATTAGTAATGCAAGGGTGGGAAAAAATGCTTTCATATTGTAAGACATACAATAAAATGTCTTACACAAACGAGGAAGGCCTGAGGCGAATATGAGAGGTTTGGAAATGTTGTTTTGAAAATTAAAAGGTTCCTGAATCAAAACAAAATTACTAATACAACTCATCACTGTGAGCACAAGATTTATCTACATCCTTATCAAACAATCAGTCACATTACTGCCTTAATAACAACAATCATTATACCACCTTTTAAAACCAACCCAACACACCACAGAACTACATTTTAATTAGTCAACAGAACTACAAAATAATACACAATTTCAAAATAACACAATGAACACACAGCCAACAATATCACCAAGACAACCCATTATTACAAAACAAGTCACTACAACACCATGCTAAAACCACAGATTCCTAAATAACCCTCATTGCACACACACACACACACACACACACACACACACACACACACACATACACACACACCTCAGCTGGATGCCAAGCTCTTTTACAAGCCCTACAAATCCAAATGTAACACCAACACCTTCCTATGAACTATATACTAATAACAACTTAGAAAAATCCTAAAATAGTCCTTCAACACCTGATCACCACAAAACAATCTCCATATATAACCAGAACAAAACAAAATCTACCATCATTACACTACTACAGTTTGCTACAGCATCCCAATATAAATTAAAATAAATAAACACCATAATTTCAATAATCCCCAATGTTTTTATGCACAACTATGCCACTATATAAACTAGATTCAACAGTACACATGATGTAGACAAACCAGTAAAATATTACCACTGTTAAAATACTACACAATCACAAACCATCACTATACAGCCACCCTTAGTCCACCATCACTATACATCCATCACTACAACTACCACCACAATACATCAATTAATATGACCTCCATCACCATACATCGATCACTAAAACACTGTACCATTATACATCAATCACTACAACCAGTGGTATTACCTACTCACTACAACACTCCATCATTATACATCAATCACAGCAACCATCTTTCGCATCAAACACTACAACACTTCACCTCTATACATATGTCATTATATAACCATCATTATACATCAATCCTACAACCACTCCCACTATATAACAATCACTACAAGAACTATCACTATAGATCAGTCAACAACAACCATTACTATACAATGACTATCACACACATCTCTATAACAACCATCACTATGCATAAATCACGACAAGAACCATCACTATATATCAGTCAATGCCACAACTATTACTATACATCAATGATTATCACACACATCACTATAACAACCATCACTATACATCAATCAATCAAACGAACAGCCATCACTATGCATAAATCACGACAAGAACCATCACTATACATCAGTCAATGCCACAACTATTACTATACATCAATGATTATCACACACATCACTATAACAACCATCACTATACATCAATCAATCAAACGAACAGCCATCACTATGCATAAATCACGACAAGAACCATCACTATACATCAGTCAATGCCACAACTATTACTATACATCAATGATTATCACACACATCACTATAACAACCATCACTATACATCAATCAATCAAACGAACAGCCATCACTATGCATAAATCACTACAAGAACCATCACTATACATCAGTCAATGCAACAACTATTACTATACATCAATGATTATCACACACATCACTATAACAACCATCACTATACTTCAATCAATCAAACGAACAGCCATCACTATGCATAAATCACTACAAGAACCATCACTATATATCAGTCAATGCCACAACTATTACTATACATCAATGATTATCACACACATCACTATAACAACCATCACTATACATCAATCAATCAAACGAACAGCCATCACTATGCATAAATCACGACAAGAACCATCACTATACATCAGTCAATGCCACAACTATTACTATACTTCAATAACTATCACACACATCACTATAACAACCATCACTATACATCAATCAATCAAACGAACAGCCATCACTATGCATAAATCACTACAAGAACCATCACTATACATCAGTCAATGCCACAACTATTACTATACATCAATGACTATCACACACATCACTATAACAACAATTATTATACATATTTCTCTATACTAAATTACTATACATCACTACATGAAAACCCTGTCACTATAAAACTACAATCATTACCATTACTCATCACAATAGCAATACTGTAAAACTTGGACAACACTTCCTTACAACAACAGAAGTACAGTAATGTAATATCTATTACAGCAACAGTTACTTCTTTTCTTTACAACTTACAGCTCATTCAATATATTTCAAAAAAATATCACAATGACAACCTCCACAACTAGTCACAACAGACGGTTGCAACCCATTTACTATGGTACAATGGCTACAGAAATCACCATAGTAACCCATCACTATGACAACGGCTGGGGGTTTGGGGCCAGTAGGGCACACAATGCAGCCCAGTACAGAACCTCCTCCTCCTCCTCCTCCTCCTCCTCAGCTCTCCAGGCAACAGGTTACCAACGAACAAAACTGAACCTTTCATCATTTACAACTTCATTCTCTAACCGAACAGAAACGTGTAAATGTGAAGTTTAAAAACTCGAATAAATAACAGAGTCCCGACTCCTGGTTACCTTCCTCATACTTGAGTGTTGTCTCTACAGTCTCTCCACGGCCAACTGCGTGCCTTTCAGCACAGCCTCGGCCATACAGCACCGTTTCACCCCAAAAAGTCCAAAGTCCGCAGGTTCTCTCATGCTCAGAGTTCACCGTCCGGGAACAAATCGAAAAGTCGTTCACAAGAGATTAAGTTTCTCTTGAAGAAATAAACAAACAGATAAATAAACAAAAACAACACTGCAGCTGAAACAGAAAAGTCTCCGAGGAGAAGTTTAATAACTTAAAATCGCATTGTAGAAAAACAAAAACACAACACTTAAAAGTCTAGAAACGACTGAACTCTGCTAGTATGTTTTAGGGAGAAACCGCACGACTCCAAGCGCTCAGGACGAGCTCAAGCGTTTCTGACGGTGAAGCGGAGTGTCGGTGTCCGCCAGCATCGCTGCACTTGTCGCACTCAATGAGCGGGTTGCCAAACCCGTAAAAATCACATCAGGTTGCCTTCCAACTCGTCCATTTTTTTATACAAAAAAAAATAGTCACAGGTTATAACTTTTTCACACTGTTTGCTTTTAATCAGTTTCCAGTTTCATGAATTTCACTTCACTTATCCCTTAACATCCGGGGATGTCACTGGGGTGTCTTCATGGCGAGACTGGGGCTGATTTGGCCTAGCGGCACCTATCCCTCTCCAGGTCGTTAACTAATGCAAACCTAAGGGCAATTTAGAATGGCCAATTAACCTACTGTGCATGTCTTTAGATTGTGGACGGAAACCCACGCAAACACAGGGAGAACATACAAACTCCACACAGGAACGCCCAGGCCGGGAATCGAACCCAGGCCTTCTTGCTGTGAGGCGGACGTGCGAACCACTATGCAACTGTGCCGCCTTCATGAAGTTATGCATAAATAAATACTATAAAGTGCAGTCAAAAGTAATAGTCTAACTAAAGTAGAGTTCAGTTCATTTTATGTAACCGCTACAGCCTAATTAGGGTCGTGGGGAGGCTGGTGCCCATCCCAGCCGACTCTGGGCGAGGACAGAGGACACCCTGAACAGCTCACCAGGCCATCGCAGGGGAAAAAACACTGATGGGTTTGCAGCCTACTCTTGTAGAAAGTCATCAATGGCTCTTTTCCATGAACCTCACACCATAAACAGTGAGAGACATGACCAGCCTTTGATAACCCAGTTAGCTGCACTAGGGGGACAGTGACAACCTGTGGTGAGTGGGACTTGAACCTCCAACCTTAGGATTAGTGATCCAGCCACTAGACCACTAGGCCACCACTGCCCATATTTACTGTTAAAATACAAATAATCTCTCAGGGCAGTGATGGAGTGTATACTGAATTACTGATCCCAAAGTTGAGGGTTCAAGCCCCACCATTTTGTCACTGCTGCTAACTGGGTTATCAAAAGCTGGCAGACTGTATGTGGTGAGTGACCAGTGTAAAAGAACCATTGCTGTCATTCATAAAGAGACGGGTGTATAGCTGACAGCATGTTTCTGTGCTGTGATGGTCTGGCAAGCTGTCCAGGGTGTATTCTGCACTCACCAAGAGTTGGCTCAGATGGGAAACTGCCTCCCACAACTGTAATTATGATTAAGAGGTTCAGAAAATTAATGAATGAATGTTCCCAGCTTTGTAAAGAAATGAGCAAGGTTATGAGCATCTGCATAATCAGTCACAGTTCTGGATGGTTTGACTGTCATACTAGTTTCTTATTTTACAACAAAGCCCAGGCTTCAATGGAAAATTAAATTTTGTGTGTGTGTGTGTATATATATATATATATATATATTACTAGAAAATACAATATATATATATTATAGTACTGACTCAGTATATGTGGGGCTGGTGGCATAGTGGTTAGTGTGCTGTGCTCATGATCAGGAGGTTGCGAGTTTGAATCCCACTGAGACCCTCACTGTGCTAAGACTCCTGGGCAAGGTCTCAACCACAAGTGTGCCTCTGTTCACCCAGCAGTATAAATGGGTACCAGTAAAAATATACTGGGAAGGTAACCTGCCATGGACTAGTGTCCCATCCAGGGGGAGTTGAACTCCTGGTCACTTCACGCTACGGAAACCGGGGATAAGTACCGGCCTGATGAGCCACGAGGCTAAGCCAATAGGCTCGGGTGTAAAACCCAACAGACTTACTGTCTCAGTATATAAAAAGTCAAAAAGTTTATAGTTTTTAATAAAGAGAAAGTAGATACATAAGACTGTATATAGACCTCTGAGCTTCACATCCTTATTTAGTTCTCTTACTAAAATTATTTTATTTACATTCAACATCGTTCATTTTCTGTAACCACTTAATCCTAATTAGGGTCACAGGGAGACTGGCACCCATCCCAGCTAACTTTGGGCAAGGGCAGAGTACATCATGGACAGCTCTCCAGGCCAGAAACATACTGACAGCTATGCAGCCTACTCTTGTCAAAAGTCAGCAATTTGTATGAGTCTCACACCATAGACAGTGAGAGACATGGCCAGCCTTTGATAACCCAATTAACTGCACTGGGGAGACAGTGACAACCCATTCAGAATGGGGCTTGATCCCCCAACCTTAGGACCAGTGATCCAGCACCTTTAGCACCAGGCCGCCACTGCCTACATAAAACATGAAGGACAAAATTGTGAAGGGGTTCTTTCTGTATTCTCTAGGATTACGTCCAAGGAAACAGCGAGACCCAAACCTGACCCGATCCCCAAAGCCAACATCATAAAGACATAACGTGTCAAGTTTGGAGTGAAAGAACTCAAGTAGTCTGCAATGAACCCTGACCTCAATCCCAGTGAAACCCCCTTGGGATGATCTTTAACATGGAGTACGCTTCAGACCTTCTCATCCTCCAAACATCAGCACCTGACCTCCTCCCTCATGCTCTTGTGGATGAATAAACCAAAATCTCCCGGCCAATTTCAAAATAGGATGAAAAGCCTTCATTAAAATGTGGCATTTATTATAACAACCAGGTCTGATCCGCGTTAACAATAAGAACATGTGATATCAGCCCAGTACACACAAGTTGCAAGACATTACTCAAAAATAAACAAACAATAAATCCACTAAATTAGCATAATTGATCTTTTTGTGTAATTTGTACTTTGATTTGTACAAGATGTGCAAACTTTATCTAAAGATGATAAGGGGGAAAAGGTTGATAGATCAAATATTTCCCTTTGTTTGTGTTCATTGCATTAGTCAGGGCTTTATTTCAAATGTAATTTTCAGTCACGTCTGGTGATGTATGAGATGTGTGACGAGGCATGTTACCAATTGGCTGCAGGAAGCACCAGTCTGACTAGAAAGAAATCACCTTCTCTCTCATTTCATCAAATCAGTCTGTGTTTTTTCTTTCTTTCTTTCTTTCTTTCTTTTTTTTTCTTAAAACTGATGGTAGTATTGATGTGTTTGCTTCTACAAAGGAACCACTTGTTCACAACAGCTAATCTGATTGGGAGGCTACCAATGAAACCATAATTTCATTCATTCATTCTTTCTTTCTTTTTTGTACTATTTTCACACAGCCAGTGCTCAGATGACCCGAGTCATTTACACCAGCCACTGCTGACAACAGGTATCAGTTTTGTCTGTTTAAATTTTAATACAGTGGGTCTGGTGGTTCTCTAAAAAGGTTCCTCAATACAAAACAAACACTGATATTTCCAGGGTGGCATGGTGATGGTGGAATGAAGTCCACCTCACAACAAGAAGATCTAGGTTTGATTCTCAGGAACAATCATTTTCTGTGTGGAGTTTGAATGTTCTCGCTATGCTTGGATGGGTTTCCTCTATTCACTAAGGTTTCTTCCCACAGTCTGTCATGCACATTAGGCTAACTGTTTCAAATTACAAGTAGGTATGAATGAATGAATGTGTGTGTGTGTGTGTGTGTGTGTGTGTGTGTGTGTTTGCAATTGCAATGATCTGGAAAGCTGTTCAGTGTGTACCCTACCTTTGCTCAGTGTCCACTGAGATACAATCTTAGTAGGATTAAGCAGTTTGGCAAATGAATGAGTGATCAATAGAAAATTCCCTATAAATATATTATTACAATTTACCTTTTAATATTACTATTTAAATACAGTACTTTTAATAAAACAATGTAGCACTACTTCCATGCAAAGTTTGTTTAGGTTAATTTGTTATATTTGACTTGAAATAAGTTTATTAGGTGCTGTTGTTTTTATTTGTGTTCTTTTTTGAAGTGCTTTGAGAATTCTGTAAATGTAAACTGGATTGTGAAGAATATTAGCTGTACCAAGTTGAAAACAAAGGAATTGGGGAATCGATAAACTCAATCTGGCAACAAAATCCGAAGGCGGAGCAAAAGGCGAGATTTTTCAAGAGAGCGCTGCGATTGGCTGTGGAATTTGTACAACAGCTTGCGATGAAACGTTATTCGTTTGGCTCTTTATGTGTATGTATTTATTTATTATTTATCTGGGTGTTTCTTTTATGTTGGATTTTTCTTGTTATTTACTTAATTCAACCATTTTCAAAACTTAAGATGAAGAAAGAAAAAAAAAAAAAAAAAAAAAATATATATATATATATATATATATATATATATATATATATATATATATACAACCCCCCAAAAAAGCACAGAATACAAAATCTACTCATTGCATTTATTTATTTATTTATTGCAAATTACACTGTCCCAGTGGTGAATAAGAATCAGGAAGGCTAAAGGAAGACAAAGCATTGCTTTTGTGTCCAATATTCATTTTGATAAATAAAACTACAGGTTATCTTGAAAACTGCAGCTACAGTATTTGGTTAGTCATTCAGCAAAGAGAAGGAACCCAGAAAAAGTTGTGTCATCATCATCATCTGCATAGAGTCCATTGAACAGCTGACCTCCAGAAACCTGAAGCCACACCTTGTCCCCAACCTCCAGATGAAGCACGGTGCCCCCTGCTGCTTGATCTTCACTGTTCTGGTAGCTGTCCATAGTGTGGATGATACTTTGGCCGTTCTTCATTAGAGCCACTCTGATGTTTCGAGAGAACACCGTAATGTGGTAGGTGAAATAATAAGTTCCAGTAATGGCACAGGTAAAGCGGCCTGTCTCGGCACTGTAATGATTCTGACGGTTGTAAATAACTTTGTCAAATTGGATAGGAACATTACTCGCAGGCAGCTTGCTTTGTGTAGTAAGTCCAACAGAAAAGGCACTTTTGGGTATTTCAGGCATGTCTCCTTGAGGTCCTTTTTCTCCAGTCTCACCTTTTGACCCTTTTTCACCACGGTAACCAAGACTGCCCTTGTGTCCAGGAGGACCGAGTTCACCTTTAGGGCCTGGCCTTCCCGGAGTTCCAATAGGACCTAGCGAACCTTTCTGTCCTTGGTATCCAATGACTCCTTGTGGGCCTGCAGGTCCTTCTGGTCCAATATCTCCTTTAATACCCTTCGGTCCTGGAATTCCCATCTCTCCTTTTATCCCTTTAAGACCAAGCGGTCCTGGGAAGCCTTGAGGCCCCATTTTTCCTGGAGGACCCCTTTCTCCTGTTTCTCCACGTCGTCCTTTAAGTCCATCTGTACCTGGTGAACCTGTCAAATACAACAGAATATTTTCCAATAGTGAATAAAAAAAAAAAACACTTCACGGCTTCTCCATCAAATCCAAGACAAAAATTTTTACCAGGTTCTCCTTTGTCTCCTTTTTGTCCTTCCTTCCCCATTCCTCCACACGTTCCAATCTCACCTTTAAAGAGAGGATCATTTAAACTTTAAACTTGCATACTCTGGACTTATACTTTGGAATTCTCAAATCTTTATTGGGAGTTTTTTTCTTAAAATATAATTTGTGCATTTTTTTTTCTCACCTGGATCTCCTTTATCCCCTTTGGCGCCATCTCGGCCATCACGTCCTGGATTTCCATTGTGTCCAGGGTTGCCCGGTATTCCTGGGTGTCCAGACACACAGGTAGGATTCCTTTCAGCGATGTCTTTCTCTGCAGCCTGGACCACCACCACTCTCACTACCACTAGGAGGAGTATAATAAAATGCCTGGAGAAGGACATGATCTGCACCAGTGTCAGTTCAGAGCTCCAGTATTACTCGGCGTCTTTAGACTTGGAGCATAAACTTGTGCTAAACTTGAGAATGTAGTCATGCTGCACTTCTGCAAGTTACTTATTGAAACCATATTTGTTATCCATCACCTCCTTTATCCTTTGAATTGAAATGACTTAGATAATAATCAACCAGGAATGTATGAGTCAATTCTCCTTCAGCATAACATTCTGCAGGCTTTTTTATTTCTGGGAAGGAAATGGATTTGCTTTAATCGTTTAAAAGTTATTAAATGGTTAGTCATGTTGAGGATGATGTTATGTAAGCAGAGAGGGCGACTTGATCTTTGTATTGTTCGAATGAATTCAGTGCTGTGGCATTAAAGTGAAGCATTTTAAGGCAACCGTGAAAAACCAGTTTAATGAGTCTGAACACCAAGTCACTAAGTAGTGCTATAAATTCATTGCTAAGGCCAAGGAAGGCGTGGCTTTTGAACCCATTCAGGCATATTTTAGCTTTTCAAATTTACTTCTGCTTCAGTGGTAAATGCCAATGGGTATTAACACAGTGACACTATTTATAACATCTGTCTTGTCTTCCTTTCGGCTTTTTCCCTTTTACTCGGGAGTCGCCACAGCGTATCATCTGATTCGCACGTTTGATTTGGCAGAGGTTTTTACGTCGGATGCCCTTCCTGTCACAACCCTTTTACCAAGGGACAGAAACACGCTGACGACTTTGCAGCTACTCTTTACGAAAGTCAGCAATGGTTCTTTTACATGCCTCTCACCATAGACAGTGAGAGACATGGCCCGCCTTTGATAACCCAGTTAGCCGCACTGGGGGGGACAGTGACAACCTAGTGGAGAATGGGACTCGAACCCCCAACCTTTGGATCAGCGATCCGGCACCCTATACCACTAGACCACCACTGCCCCAAAACACTATTTATACTGACATTATATATATTTATATACAAAGGCGGGCCATGTCTGTCACTGTCTATGGTGAGAGGCTGTAAAAGAACCATTGCTGACTTTCGTAAAGAGTAGCTGCAAAGCCGTCAGCGTGTTTCTGTCCCTTGCTAAAAAGGGTTGTGACAGGAAGGGCATCCGACGTAAAAACCTCTGCCAAATCAAACGTGCGAATCAGATGATTCGCTGTGGCGACTCCCGAGTAAAAGGGAAAAAGCCGAAAGGAAGACAGACAGACAGACAGACAGACAGACAGGTTCATATGGGGACTCTGAAGCTTGGTAGAGACATGCTCTAGTTATGTATTGAGTTTTTGGAACTGCAATTTCATACATGATATCAGAGGCTTGACTTTACAGGATTGCTTTAGATCATCAGTTTAAATAAAAATAAATGAATTCTAGATGAACAATGTAAAGTTAAATCCTGTATATTTGTAACAGCTAATAAATGGTACTTGATTAATGTATCAGTTTTATTAAATTACATATTCACCAAACACCAGCAAAACAGCAACACACAAAACATGGACATAAATTTATCGCAATTATAAAATAATAATAATAATAATAATAATAATAATAATAAAATTTTTTAAGTATTCCTGGGGAGGTTACCCCTTAACTAAGGAAATAAATCCAGCTCCTCCCTCACATGTGGTACAAAACTGACAGCAATGAGTGTATGTATATTTTTAATCATTATGCAACTTTTGACACCGAGGTTTCATTCAAAATTACATAATTAGACACTGCAGAATACCAAAAATAACCAGGTACAGTGAGGAATATTATTCTGGTGTTTTATGAATGTTGTAGTGTGTGATTATATGGTTAAGTGTTTATTGAGATAATAGTAGCTGTTTTGATTAGATTACAGTCGTGAACGCAGATCTTTTTTTTATGATTATGTATACCAGGGGTGTCAAACTCCATGTGGCTGCAGGTTTTTGTTTCAACCAAGCAGCAGCACACCTGACTTTGCTCATTTAATCAACTCATCTGAGTGTTCAGGCCGCTGATTGGTCAATCTGTGTGCTCTGTACAGAGACTGACCAATCAACTGCCTAAACACTCAGCTCAGTTGATTAAATGAGCAAAATCAGGTGTGCTGCTGCTGCTTGGTTAAAACAAAAACCTGCAGCCACATGGCCCTTTCTGGAGTTTGACACCCCTGCTGTACACTGATAAACTACATGTACCATAGAATTACACTAAATCAAACAGAAAGTGGCAGAGGAATCATGCTAATAAGCTAAACACAGTTATTAATCAATATCAAACATAGAATTCTGGGACAATAAAAACAACCCAGATATTAAAAGTGCTCTACTTCATTGTATGTTGTCTGAAAGCGTGAATTAAACAAGTTAATAATGACTGATCCAGATGTTACTCCTCTGCAGTGAACAAATGGGCTGAATGTGATTAAGGTCTTCTGGGTGTTTTCTGGGTGTCTGGGTGGTACGTCGGTCATCTCCTGAACGGGTTACATGATCTGGCGGTGCATGCCGTAACCTGTCATGCCAGCCTGGGACGCCCCGCGGTTGCTGCCCATCTGCAGGCTGATCAAGTTCTGGCCTCGGCGCAGCTGCTCTTCTGAGAATTCCCTCCTGTTACTCTGAGACTTCCTGGGATCAAGGGACGAAGCAGGGTTGAGTGAGATCAAAGTTCAACCATGTACAGTCTAAAAACCAGAGTCCTGGACCAGTTTCACTCACCTGTGGAACCAGTCCCGGTTACCACGGTAATGCCCATCATCTTTAGTAAGTGCAACACTGCCCAGGGCCACGAGTGTCCTCTGGACAGCAGCCAGGTCCTTTCCTGTAGAAATCAGATCCATCAGACATTGTGATGACGGATATGTGACTAGAGATGTATTTTTAACCAAATTTTTATTTTAATCCGGACAGGTAGAACTCTACAACAAACTGTTTTCAATAAGAACCCAAATGAGAAGTCATTAAAACCCTAATATATATATATTTTTTAAAAATCTTTATAAATAAGCCTTAATTAAGTAAGTGATATCAGCGTCACCATGACATCTATGAATGTACCTTCCCATAAATCTACAGTCTGGAAGATATCTGTGGTGATGACTCCGTACGCCTCAGTGGCCTGAAGGAACTGCGAGATCTTCTCCATCTGCTTAAAGGCCATCTGTGTCTCTTGGATTTTCTTAATGGGCTCTTTACCACGCGGGTACAGACTGTTGATGAGTCTGCAGAGGATCTACAGCACAGGAAGTAAAACAAACTTTCAACCTCTTTGGCAGTCAGAAGGTAGAACAGAACACAATCAGTGAAGTGCTGTAATTTACTGTGCCGTCCATCAGCCACTTCTGGAAGTTCTGCTTCCCGGTTTGGGGTCTTTCCAGGTTTCCCCCACACTGTGCAATGATCCAGTCCACCAGCCGAGCCTCCAGGTCAGGATCATATTTCTGTTCGATTTTCTCCTGAACCTCTCGGCTCAGGCCGTAACTGGGGCCTCTGTTTGCCATGATGACCCTCCAAGCAGCCAGAAGAAACCTGTCTGATCTTTCTACCCCTAAATTCTAAATAAATAAATAAAAATAGGACATGGTTTCCTTATATAGTAAAGTGTAGGGACACAGAGATTATAATATTGGAAAAAAAAACAAAAAACAAAATAAAAGTTGAGTCTTGGTAACCTAGTGGTAGGATGCCAGATTACTGATCCCAAGGTCAAGGGTTCAAGCCCCACTATCACTAAATTGACACTGCTGTCTCTCTCAGTGCAACTCGGGTTATCAAAGGCCAGCCATGTCTTTCACTGTCTGCGGTGAGAGGCATGTAAAAGGACCATTGCTGTCATTAGTAAAGGGTGGGCCATTGAGTGGCTGTCAGCATCTTTCTTTTGGATTCCCCCCATTTTCTTCCAAATTTAGTCATATCCAATTCCCACCCATCACACGACCACCACAGACCAGGGAGGGGCAAAAGCATGCACACGCCCATTCCATGACATGCAATTCTAACCACCTGCCGCTTTTTGAACTGCTGCGCATGCGTATTTGGGGGCGGTCTAACACACTCGGAGAGATAGCATGATCCGCTCCCTCGTACAAATGAGCTCACAGACATCCATGATTGGCTGGCGATCGCTGTAAGTGACAGGAAAGTGAGCGTATGCCATCCCTCCCTCCTGTGAAAGATCAGCCAATTAGCTTCCATAGATTTCCAGCCATGAACAGCAGTGACATTTAACCCGGATTTAAATTTGTGTGTTAATAGTGATGGACCTTATCGATGGGCCACTCGGGAGCCTGGGAACTCTGCTCTCGCCCACGGTTGGCTGGGATGGGCATCAGCCTCCCGGAGACCCTAATTAGGATCGAGCAGTTCAAAAACTGAATGAATTAAAATAAAAGACGGTTTGTAGGTTTTCAAAATGTTTTGGAGCCAAAATATAATGTAGAAATATGAATTTATTTTTCACTTTTGAAACAACTCGAATTTATATTGCTGGAGCTTCATTGTTATTATTATTATTATTATTATTATTATTTATTTATTTATTTTTACATCATTCGAAACCATTCAGACTTGTATCTAGTACAGTATTTCATCATGAAGTGTTTACCAGGCTTACACACACACACACACACACACACACACACACCAACAATATTAGTATGAACTCATCCCCAAACACTGTTTTAAATATCAATCAAGAATGCAAGTACGAGGGATAATTTTTATTATGGTTGATGATTGTAACGTGACAGTTTCACAGCAGTCAGGGTGTGGTCAGTCCTCATTTAAACTGGCAGGGTTGCCAGATTTCCATTGTTAGTATAACGCTTAAGATACTAATTGTTGAAAATAAAAAAAAGAAGCTTTGATGGATAAACTATTGTTCCATTATGTACAATTTTGAAGTTGTTTACAAATTACATCCATTAGTACTGTACACGTCAGATGGTTATACAATCCCTAATGATAAATAAGAACATAAGCTAGTTTCATTTTGTTTTATTTTCACACGGTCAGGTGATAATAATAATAATAATAATAATAATAATAATAAATCTTATTGTATAGAAAATCCAGTGGAAGAAAATCAACAGATTTGTTAAAATCCTGGCTAAACCTGTCACTGTTGTATGAAGGTAAAACCTAGTACTGTAATGTATTTATGATTTTATTAATTTTATTCATATTAATCTGGCAACCCTGATTGCAGTTCTGTTTCAAGCGTGGTAACTTGCAGCGCACTGATATAGCGTGATTGCGTATTTTCTTTCATTTTATTTCATATGATGAATATGTATACAGATATAAAACATGTATGCAGGTCATGAAATCATTCTAAAGCAGAAATATAGGCTAATGTTAATTTGAGAGAAATGCTCGTGCATAAATCGCTTCATCCCAAACTATTGAATAAACTCACCGGAGAAGGATGCTCCCGTTATAATGCTGATGTCCCGTGCGCGGAAAAAGAAGCGTCCATGCAGCTCTGGGTGGGGCGAGCGGACACGCTGGACGCACGAGCCCCGTTATATAGGCAAGCGTCACAACAAGGTCTCGGGACACTTCTGGCCAATGACAGACCTGACACAAGGTACCTACAGCATAGATCCTGACATCCCTGCACGACGCTCTGGTTACATGCATTTTATACATCAACATGTTTGTTTTTTTTTTGTTTTTTACAACAATTCAAATAAAAATATTCAACCAGTAGTCCTGCACGTGGAAGAAAATGAATATAGATCTCTTTAAATTTGACTTGCATGAAGAACACCAGAGCCAGGAGCCAGGCCCTCCTGTCCAGATTAGATTGTGCACATTATTGAAATAGCATCTGCAACATCTGGCTGAAACTGCAACTCACTATCCCGGATGCTGCATTTTCAGCTGCAGAATGAATGGAATCCTTCCACAAGAGAACTTGACCCTGTCAAAAAGCGTACCTGTCTCTTGTAGGGTAAGAGCTACAGAACATTTTAAGAACAATATGAGCATGGCAGTGGTGGCCTGTTGGTAAAAGGTGTTGGATCACTGATCCTAAGGTTATGGGTTCAACCCCCCCCCCCCCCCCCCAAGTGCAGCTAACTGGGTTATCAAAGGATCAAAGGTTGGCCATGTCTCTCACTGTCTGTCTATGGTGTGAGGTTCATGTAAAAGCACCATTGTTGACTTTCGACAGAAGTAGCTGCAAAGCTGTCGGTGTGTTTCCGCCCTGTGATGGCCTGGCGAGCTGTCCAGGGTGTACTCTGCCCTTGCCCGGAGTCGGCTGGGTGGGCGCCAGCCTCCCCGTGACCCTAATTAGGATTAAGCGGTTACAGAAAATGAACGATGATGAACGAACAATATGAGCATTTCAAAGTAGTTTGTCAAAACATGTGTTTAATAAAATATTTGTTGAAAATAGACCCAAACACCACCACTACATGTTTTTAATCAAAAACAATGCAGCACTCATTGCATCTGCTTTTACCCAACACACTTTTACACACACTAACAGCTTCCTCAAGGCTTTTCACTCAGCCTCTTGGACCAGCCTGTGTTATCGGGTTCCATGTAGAACCTTTACAAGTTGTTCTAGATCCACAGCCGGAAGAACTTCTTAAAGGAGTGAGATTTAAGTTTATATAGTAAAATAGATTCTTTTCCACAAAGGGTGCCACAAGATAAAGAATTCTCTCTTTTCTTTTTTTATATCAGAAATTGCTCAGCAAATAAAGTAGGAAAAATTTGTGAATTAAAATAAAACTACAGAGTTAAAAAAAAAAAAAAAAAAAAAAGTCATGGAAAAAGTATTTTGAAGATCTTCAAAAGCTATGAAGCCCAACCATAATATATCGAGGAAAATAACACACAGCATAACCCTTAAGAATCCCCAAAATCTATTTCCTGTGTTTTTTGTGTTGAAGTCCTACAGTTATTTTCATTATATGTAATATAATTGGTAGGCCTCCGTCAGTCCCGAAGGACTATGGCTGCGCTCTGGCTGGTATCCCGGCTGGTGATACTCCCCAGTGCGCAGAGCCTGGGTAGGGAGTAATGAGGGACAGGCTGTTACCCAGGCAGCAAGTCCCCCGTCTCGGCGCCACCGGAAGGATCCAATGGAAAGGCAAGTGCCGATACGACTGGGTTCCAGTGCCGTTGCAGGAGAGAATCTATGGTCAATTTAGAACGGCCAATTAACCTACAGTGCACGTCTTTGGATTGTGGGAGGAAACCGGAGCACCCGGAGGAAACCCGCACAAGCACGGGGAGAACATGCAAACTCCACACAGAAACGCCCAGGCCGGGAATCGAATCCGGGCCTTCTTGCTGTGAGGCGGACGTGCTAACCACTACACCACCATGCCGCCTATATAATATAATATATATATATATGAAGCAATTCAAGTCTTAAAAAGACAAAACAAACAAAAAAACAAACAAAAAAAAAACAACTTTGCTAAATAATTATAATTATAACTCCAGAATATCTGCTTTAAATCTGAAAGATTGATTCAATACTGTAATTCGGTACAATGTGTTGCTGAGAGTTTCTGTTTTGTATGAGGACATGAATATAACAAGCACATCACAACACTATGGTTTCATTTGGCTTATTGTGAGTCAGGAGAAAGGTCACCGTAGTAGTTGGGGAATGAGATGAAGTGTCATGGCTCACTGCACATACTGGCTTAGTCTCATGTTAATAAACAACGTGTAATTCCTGGAGTGGAGCGAGCGCTCAGTAACAGTATTATGGAGTACATAGAGGACATGAAGGCGTGGAGATAAAAATCACAGTCAGAAGGTCAGCGGTGATGTATCAGCTCCATTAATCACAACAAATCACCATTGTGTTGAATGGGGTTGTTTATAATGTATAAAAGCATAAATTATGATACATAAAGGAAGCTGACAAGACATATAGCATGGTGTATCGGTTAATATCATGAGGAGGTAAAGAAGGCACGGGAGAATATACTGATGGACCGGGAGAGCAATTCGGTCACAAAAAACACGTCAGTTTTGATCAGATGTCATGTCATGTCATGTCGAGTCATGTCTGGTCTAATCTATATCTATATCTAATACCAGTGTAACCCGAATCTCACCTGATCCCGATCTAACACTAATACAGGATAAGAGGAACCCAGAAGGCAAAAAACACAATACCATGTAGGATTACACAGGAAGGCACTACAGAAACAGTTTTTTTCTAGAAGTTCTTGGCTTTTCTTCATCCTTGCCATCACTCCACGGTGGTCAGCTTGTCGATAAGGTCATCGATAGTGTATACAATGAGCTTTAGGTCATCCTTTTCAGTCATACGGTGCTGACCCTGGCGCCGGAGGATGACATCCACGTCATTACTCAGCACTCGATCAGCGACCTGCATGGAGATGTGCCAGGGCACAGCTTCGTCCTTTAGGCCATGGATCAAGCGCACGGGACATGTGATGGGGATGGGGCTCTGCAGCAAGCAGTGGTTCTCCGCTTCCTTCAGCAAGTCCATGCTAACACTGTACACGCCTTCCTCATTGCTTTTGGTCGGAATCGTCCACACACCCTGCTCTTCAAACTCCTTTCTCTTCTGACACACAGTGATTGAGAGAGACAATGCATTAACTTCAAGATGAAAATGAGTAGATCGGATATGTTGGCTGATAGTACAATAAACTACTTGTAGTACAGACTGAATCCGATCGGCAAACTGACAAATTAACTAGTACAGCAATCAGGTTCATGTTTTTTGAATTCTTGATTAGGGAGTTGTTGATTAATAAAAAAAAAGTAACTTTTAAATTATTTGCTAACATCATTTCTCACCTCCAAAGGAAGTGATTTAAATGCTGTGACAAAATGATCGGCTGCGGTCGAAATGCCCACCAGGGCTTTTGTCTTCTCAGGTCTCGCAATAGCGGCGAGCAGCATCAGCCAGCCACCCATACTGGAGCCAACCAGGATCTGCAGCAAATAAAAATTTTAAAAATTATAACAATTGTAAGAAAAAAACAACAACAAGCAAATGAAAAAAATTTATTCTTTTTATAAAAGATTGAATTTTTAACATAATTCCATTTCTTATATTTTAGTTTAAGGATATAATTTTTTTATGATATATTCATACATTGTATACATTCTCATATTATTTATGTGATTCTTAATATTCTATTCTTTTATAATTCATTTTTACTTTCATGCATGCCTGTTTTATTAATTCTTCTATATTTCTGTATTATTGTTGTAATTATTATTTATAATAATAATAATAATAAGAATGACTTTTTATTTTCTTTATAATTTATCATTAATTAGCATTTCTTATATTTTTACATTTATTTTAAAAACATTTCCTTATAAATTATTTATTCATGCATTTATGAGTATTTTTTAATTTTAGATTTTATTTTTAAATTGTTTTTTTTCTGTATTTTCACATAATTTTTAAAAATTACTTTTCTTAATCGTGCTCAACATTAATTTTCTTATTCAGACAGTGGCAGAAAAATGAGTATTTGTCTGAAAGGATGTAACTGCAGAAGCTGAGTATTTAAAAGTCTGTTTAAATGTTTAGCAAAAAAGACATACATAAGAACAATTGATCATACTGTGTATAAATCTGAGATAATTTCTGGAGTACATACATCTCTCGCTCTCTCCCTCCCTCCCTCCTTCCCTCCCTCCGTCTGTCTCTTTCTTTTTAAATTACTAAATAAGTGAGTGCTGACAGACTGGACAATCTTCTTGCTAATTTGCCTCATTTAATAAGCTGATTTTTAATCCCACTGCTCTGGGGAAAAATGCTGTGTTATTAACAAAGACTCATTTGATAATATCGTTTTCTGTCCAGTAAAGTTTTTTGTAAAACCATCACGGTTGACATTTCAGTAAGATTAGTAGGAAAATATCTTTCAAATTGAACCTGCGGCCCTTCTGCAACTTCATCCAACATGAAGAGAGCGTCCTTCTTCCAGCTTCCAATTGTTCCGTCAGAAAAAACGCCCTCAGAAGATCCATGACCAGAATAATCAAACCTACACAAGCAAGCACACAAAAAAGATTCACATCTTGCAGGAAAATTGCTTGATGGACATGCTGGATGAATAAAACCATTATTATGAACAAGACAGTTGGGGACATTCTGTTCTTCTTTTCCTTTTGGCTTTTTCCTTTTTCCAGGGGTCGCCACAGTGAATCATCTGACTCGCATGTTGGATTTGGAATAGGTTTTTACGTCGGATGCCCTTCCTGACACAACCCTTTAGCAAGGGACAGAAACATGCTGATGGCTTTGCAGCTCGTATTTACGAAAGTCAGCAATGGTTCTTTTACATGAACCTCTCACCATAGACAGTGAAAGACATGGCCGGCCTTTGATAACCCAGTTAACTGCACTGGGGGGGGGCACACGACAGTGACAACCTTGTGGAGGGTGGGACTCGAACCCCCAACCTTTGGATCAGCGAACCAGGCCACCACTGCCCCTATGTGATTGTGTCTAAACTAAACTAATCACAAAAATTTTGTGGAGAGTGGGACTCAAACCCCCAACCTTAGGATCAGCGATCCAGCACCCTTTACCACCAGGCCACCACTGCGCACGGGGCATTCTGTCATGGAAAGATAACTAATGACATCTCTACAATTTACAATAAAAAAAAAATGAGCATGCGTATCAAAATCAGACCGTGTTTACCTCAAATACGAGTGACCTAATGACCTGCAGAATTCCTCTAGAGCTTCTGCTTTTGGTCCGTTCATGTTAGATCCGTATCCAGGCAGGAACATAACGCCAGGACTCTTTCCTTTCACCTTGCGATACGCCAGCTTTGGGAGGTCTGGTCGGGAAATGTACTGTACTGTACTGGACTTCTGTCTGACCCCTGTATTTACACACAAGACGCTCTTTTAAACAATGCTACACCTTTTCTTGAAAGCATTTTGTTTAAAACTACTGTCTGACACCAAGCCTGTCAAATTTACATTCTGAAAGTACAGTTGCCTTCTTATTTTGTACAGGATGCACTTTATAACTCGTGAGTTGTGTAATAATTAGCAGATTTGGTCATTTACATGGAAAAATAATAATCATACAACTAGGCTGTAAATAGAGCTGTTCGGAGCGCACCCTGTCTTCACACAGGGTTATATTAGCATTACACAAAGCTAAGAAAAGAAATCTGACTTCCAGGAAAGTCAAAGCCTTTCTCAGCCAACCTTGTCTTCACACAGGCTGAAGTACCTGACTCTGCAAGATAAATAAAGTACATGTACAGTATATGTAAAATGATTGAAAGCAGAAAAAAAAACAAAGAATTCTGGGCCAGAAGTCAGTTTTTCTTTTCTTAGCAATGAGATACACTTTTACAATGGGTGATGCGTTATTTATGTTCTACACATATTTCAGGTTTAAGTAAGAAACAAAACTATTACTCTTGCCACATTAATAAAACTGATTATTTATAATAGGCTATAATATATTGTCTTCCTTTCGGCTTTTCCCCCTTTTACTCGGGAGTCGCCATAGCGAATCATTTGATTTGGCAGAGGTTTTTACGTCGGATGCCCTTCCTGTCACAACCCTTTTAGCAAGGGACAGAAACACGCTGACGACTTTGCAGCTACTCGTTACGAAAGTCAGCAATGGTTCTTTTACATGCCTCTCACCATAGACAGTGAGAGACATGGCCCGCCTTTGATAACCCAGTTAGCTGCACTGGGGGGGACAGTGACAACTTTGTGGAGAGTGGGACTCGAACCCCCAACCTTTGGATCAGCGATCCAGTGCCCTATACCACTAGACCACCACTGCCCCAATAGGCTATAATATATGGAAGTGTATAATCAGTATAATCAACCATGTAAAGTATACTGAACTATGTAGACTATAGTACAATGAACTCTGTACTGCATAATAAACTATGTAGGGTACAGAATGATTAATTATGTACAGTATAATGAACTGTGTAGAGTATAATGTCCTATGTAGGGTACAGTATAACCGACTATGTAGGTAAAAGAAAGAGGCCTATGTATAGTACAGTATATGTATAAATAACATTATACTGTACCCTACATAGTTATAGAGTGCAGAATAATAAATTATGTAGGTACAGGAAGTTGACCTATGTATAGTACAGTATATGTAAAGTATAAATAACATTATACTGAACCATGCCTAGGTCATTATACTGTACCCTACATAGTTATAGGTACATTAATAATAAACAATGTAGGGTTCAGTATAATAAACTATGGGTGTGACAGAAGTTTCAGAAATTCACAGTTGACACATACAGTAATTTAAACCACATAAAATTAAAATATGTATACGGTTAAACGTATCATATCGCCATATTCACCACCATCAGCCAATCTAGAGTTAATGTAGTAGTGAATCTTTCTATAAAACACAACCAAGGCATGCAGATTTCCTACAGGACTAAAATGTCTGAAGGGCTTTCCGACACCACGCCCCCTCGTTTCTCTGCTCTCTGAGAACGCGGATAATTCATTTCACTCGGTTCTGTACCACATATCCGGTGGTCCACTGGTTTTTACTGACCCTGACACCATTTAGGCGAAATGAGCTGGACTGGTCCATTAGCCAAAGTCTGAAAAGCTCGTCTCCGGCAGTGTGTTAAAGCGACAGCTGCCATACTGAGGCTCGCGCCGCCCTCCGAGAACATATAAATATCGCGAGACTTCACCGGGTTCCCGGAAAAAGGAGATATTATATTTCCGGGTCGCCATAGAAAGGGAAAGTTTGTTCTTCCAGGTTGCCGTGGAAAGGACGACTTTGTTCTTCCGGGTTGCCGTGGACATGGAGAATTTGTATTTCCGGATTGCCTTCTTCCTCAGGCTGGGTTATGATGTTTCACACTTTTTGGGAGGGATGTCTACGACTTGAGAGAATCATGATCTAAAAGTTGAAATCGGAGTAGAGCTTATCAGACCTTGTAGGGGATGATGACGAATTGTAAACACGACTCCGTTTTTATTTCTTTCATACAACCGCATCCCTTTTACCCCCTCACCATGCTCAGAGCGCGTCATCATGCCCTCAGTGGGAACTCTATTCTCAAAGAAATGAGTACTGTACTGTACTGTTAGCACACTGGCTGTTAAAAATTGTCCTGGACATGAGTGGTTGTTGTCCTACGGTAGTCCGGTGAGCTATTCATTTTACTGTACACCCGCCTTCACCCGACGTCAGCGGAAATAAGCGCCACCTCCCTGTCACCCTACAATAGTAGGATTAAGTGGATGAGCTAATGAGTGAGTGACAATATAACATTAACAATTATGCACAGAACGTCAGGGAGATGTCAAAGATTGTTCCAAGAGACAGAACATCAAAGGGAATACAGGGATCCCTCACTTCCCGCGATTAATAGGGACAGAGATCCCCACGACACCATCAAAATCTGCGAAGTAGGACCACCCCTACCTGACATATTCGTACATGTAGGTGTGTATATAATATCAGTAAATACATATTCAATGCGAAAAATGCTTATAATAACAAACATGAAAAAATAATGCATAAGATGTAAATAAAATATAAATACACGCAGATGTATAATCTGCACCTCACAACAGTGTACAGTAACTAGCTTTGATGGGAGATTTTGGGTTGTTATTGTTTTTTTGCATAATTGGTCTTGCTTTTTGTGGCATTTTTCTTGACATTTCCCCCATATTCTTCCTTAATTTCCTCATTTTTTAAATTCAATGAATATTACAAACATTCATGAATCAGCATGAATTGAAGTGCGAAGTAGTGAGGGATCCCTGTATTACTTTCCCAAAGCCTAGGATGCAGAATTCATTCATTCATTTTCTAAGCTACTTATTCCTAATTAGCGTCATGGGGAAGCTGGCACTCATCTCCCCAACTCTGGGTGAGGACGGTGCACACTCACATAACCACTCACGCTTGGGGGTGACTTAGAACAACCAATTATCCTACTGTGCTTGTTTTTGGACTGTGTGAGGAAACCGGAGTACCTGGAGGGATCCCATATAAGCACAGGGAGAACATGCAAACTCCACACAGAAAGGACCGAGTTGGGAACCCAGGCCTCCATGCTGTGAAGCGAATGTGCTAACCACTGTGCCACCCTAACCGCCTAAGGTGCAGAATTGTTTATTATGAGAAAAAGGTAGAAAAAAGCAAGCACAAGACATAATCTGTATAGTATACAGTAAAACTTTAAGCACAAAAAATGCATTTAACTCTACAGCACTTAGCTCTGCTTGGAGCACTCAGAGTTCACTTGATCTGCCTCTCATGGTAAAATATCTAAACTATAAAAATTATCGTTTATTTTGCTTTTTATGTTTCCATGTAGTATATACTACAATTACTCACCTCAGGCTTGGAGATGTGACAGAATAGTTTATATTCAGAAATATCCACCTCAACTAAGGTAAATACTTTTTATATATTAGTGTTCGGTAATGCTGATTATTTACTGTATTTAAATTTTTTTTTGTTAGTGAATTTATAATAAAAAGTATACTAATACCAATGATATAAAATTTTTGTAATTAGTTTAGTTTAAACACAATCACATAGGGGCCGTGGTGGCCTGGTTTGCTGATCCAAAGGTTGGGGGTTCGAGTCCCACTCTCCACAAGGTTGTCACTGTCCCCCCCCCAGTGCAGCTAACTGGGTTATCAAAGGCCAGCCATGTCTGTCACTGTCTATGGTGAGAGGCATGTAAAAGAACCATTGCTGACTTTCGTAAAGAGTAGTTGCAAAGTCGTCAGCATGTTTCTGTCCCTTGCTAAAAGAGTTGCGTCAGGAACGGGGGTCCAACGTAAAAACCTCTGCCAAATCAAACATGCGAATCATTCGCTGTGGCGACCCCTGAAAAAGGGAAAAAGCCAAAAGGAAATCTTATCAGTTTAGGCACAATCACAGCAAAATATCTTCTGTATGAAAAATAAACACACAAAACATCTTTGATTAGATTTGATCAAAAGTCTGTTTAACATAAAAGTAAAAATATAAATATTTGAAAGGTGCAAAATAAATGGATGCAAAAATAAAACATAAACCAACAGACCATGAACACAGCCAACATGTATTCGTAATGTTTGTTCAGATCAACAGAGCTCATTTATCTGTGAAGTAAACCCGCTCTGCTGAGAACTTTCCGTTTATTGTTAACTTCCAGTCCACAGTAACATTTTCTCCAGAAAGCTGAACAAAATACTTGAGGTTTTTTAATCATTGATCGAAAGCTGCTTAACAAAACATGCTCAAAACTTGTATTGCTTTCTTGCTTCATGCCTATTTCATGATTTATGTGATAACATCTGTCTGTTAACCTTTTTGCAACCTAAATCCTGTTTGGAGAAATATCATGAAACTAAAACGTGTAAATAACTATATGGTATAAACAGAAAAAAAACAAAGCAAAAATAGAAATTAAATTCCTGCGAAGTTCTCATAGAAGAACCGCTTGATACAATCAATACATCCACATGGAGATCCAAAAACATTGTTCTTAAAGTAATGTACAGTGTAACAAACATATACTTGTGCACTGCCACACTCACTACAAAGGTTATTAAAAAAAGATATATTTAATGTGACTATGAGTATAAATATTTTAATTATATTTCTAAAAGAACAAACCCAAAAAACATAAACCCCAAACCCACCCCCTCTGAAAAGCTGCAACTCTACTCTTTCCTGTTTTTGGAAAAAATATTTCCTGAACAGAACGCATGCAGAAAGTTCATCATTAGCTCTTCATTGTCTCATCGAAGTGTCTTTTCCCATCAAGGTAGAGCATGGACTCTAGAAAAGACAAAAAACAGAAATATATGTGTTCATCCACATGATCAATATAATCACAGAAATACTCCATCTCACAGACAGAGGTTGAAAGGGAACTACAGTGATCCCTCGCTACTTCATGTTTCAGTTTCTGCGGCTTCAAATGCATAGCGGATTTTTCAAAAATATTAATCGAAACATAAGGAAATTAAGGAAAAATAGGGAAAAAGTTAAGGAAGACACCACAAAAAAGGCCAATTATACAAAAACAAAAAAATAAACCAACAAAACTACTTCTGTGTGCGTGCGTCTGTATGTCTGTGTATTTATATTTTATTTACATCTTATACATTATTTTTGAATGCTTAATTGTTATTATAAGCATTTATAGCATTGAATATGTATTTATTAATATTATATACTGTACACATATACATGTGCGTATACGTCAGTCAAGGGGTGGATCCTACTTCATGGAATTCGATGGCCGCGGGGGGGTCTCGGTCCCCATTAACCGCGGAAAGTGAGGGATCCCTGTACACACTATACTATACATACAGACATATACAGGAATCCCTCGCTACTTCACGCTTCAATTAATGTGGCTTCAGTGCATCGTGATTTTTTCATCGAAAATATTCATCGAATTAAAAAAATAAGGAAATTAAGGAACAATAGGGGAAAAGTTAATGAAAATGCCACAAAAACATGACCAATTATGCAAAAACAAAAACCCGAAACCAACACAAAACAAAAAATAACCCCAAATCTCCCATCAAAACCATCCGGAGATACGAACAGGGCTGTCGGTCAAAAGTGAAGGTGAAAGTAAAATGAAATTGAAGAACAAATAGCAATAGAAATGGAATAAAATCTATATAAAGATATATCATAAACATAAGTATGAAATATGATTAAACATTATCCTGAGGGACACTTAATACTAGGCTCCGGTAAAGGGAAGTGGCTGACATGGAGGTCCGGGAAGAGAAGCAGAACGATACATTCAAAGAAACAAATTGACTTCAGTACAGTAGGCCTTTGACTATTCGCAGTTTTGCACTCACGGCTTTGCATATTGGCGGATTGCCGAGCAACTGTCACGTGATTCAAATTCAGCCAATAGCTGTCCTCCTTTCTGCTGATTGGTTGAGATGATGTATACACCCCTTTTTCCTTATTCGTACACAAGTTGTCAATGAGCCTTTTTATAGTGTGTTTTATTTACCAGTTAAGCTCTATGATGTCACTCAAACGCCAGCTAAGTGCCAGAAAAAGGTAATGACATTGGATGTCTCTTCTGAAGAAATAGGACTTGAAACGACAGTTTCCTCTGAGGGTCTGAAGAGGAATAATCATCTGAACTGTTGTAAAGCACTTTAGAATTAAAGTCTTTTTCGATTATTATTCCAGTACACTACCTAAGTTAATGTTTAGAATGTTTGTGTATGTGATTTTATGTACTGTGGTGTAGCATGTTTATCTTTTTGTTTTGTTTATACAATTTATTACACTTCATGTTGTTTTATGTTCTTTTAGTTATGGTCTGTGTTTTTGGGGACTTTGATTGACGGCTGTGCTCATCTAACTCTGTTTTCTTTCCGCTCTGGCTGAGCTGCTCGTGGCTCACACCTGAATTCACTCTTCTCCCAATATGAATTCATCTACTCCCAATAAACACAAGCACACTCACCTCTGCGGCAGAAGATTAACTCACATCACTCGTACCGTATTCTCTAACTCTGTTCTCTGCCCGCTCCGGCTAAGGGGCGTGGCTGAGCTGCTCGGGCTGAATGCAGTTCACCTCAGTGAAAGCGTACTGCTTAAGTGCTTCCCCTTTGAATAATAAATCCACTTTGCCATCTCACGCTGCATTCTGGATAAGGCTGAAAGCTCATTACGTCACACTTTTATGTTCTTTATGTACTTTTTTAGTACTCAACCTTCACTTGTGCACTTGAAAGATTGGAAGTCCGGATAAGCTGCGCTTTGTCCACAAGCACCATACATCACTCGAGTCAAGCGCCTACATTGATGGAGCGCCTCACAAACATTGCCTCCTCTAGTGGGTGTCTGATAAGCATTTTTAACCATTAATGTGTTTTTTGTTGATTTGAGCCTTCCTTTCCATTCCTATGTGTGTAAAATCACAAATGGTGATTAAAAATCTTGAATGTGTACTGATATATATATATATATATATATATATATATATATATATATATATATATATACACACACACTGTGTAATGTTTATATGAATAAATGTTTATATGAATAAATATCAGTACAAAATTAAAAAGTTTTTCTTAATCATACTGTATTAATGAGTAAGACTGTCTATAGAATGTTTTTAAGAAGCATTTTAGCACATGTAATAGATGCATAGTATTTTACTTTTGGTTGATCATTCGCACATGAGATATGATACATGGGGTTTTACTTCCGGGTACAGAACTCGTGGATTATCTTCATTCGCGGGAGGGGCCGGAACCAAACCCCCACTAATAATGAGGGCCTACTGTATTATAATGAACTGCATAAGAGTGAAACTCTCTGTAAATCTGATCAGATCCGCTGTACTGTGCTTCAGAGGAACCAGGAGCTAAACACGAGACATAATGATATTGATAATCTACAGATGATTATGTAGAGAGAGAGAGTGAGTGAAAGAGAGAGATATTGTGTACAGTACAAACTCGTATAGGTTACTTATACAGTACAGTACAAGGTTTAAACATACGTTCCCCTCTAAAGAATGCCCTGTAATGACGTACAAACAAATTCATCTAACTGGCCGTCCGGAACCTAACTCGTTTGTAAGTTGGGGAGCGTCTGTACTTACAATGTTGCATCTGTGTGTGCATGCATCTGCACGCATGCGTGTATGTATGTGTGTTATCTTCTTCTAATGCAGTTCTTCTATTTCTAAAAATATTTTATTTACATTTTATGTTATTTTTTAATGTTTAATTGCTATTATAAGCATTTATAGCATTGAATATGTATTTATTGATATTATATACACATATACATGTACGTATACATCAGTGGGGGGGGTTGGGGTTGAAGGGTTGGGGGGTGATCCTACGTCACCGATTTCGATGGTCACGTGGGAGATCTCTGTCCCAATTAACCATGGAAAGTGAGCGATCCCTGTACATACATACAGGGGGTGGACAAAATAATGGAAACACCTAACATTTTGGCATCATAATCTTTGAACATGATTTAAACAATCAAAACTTGGCATATGTATTGATTCATACAACATGTGAATTGTTTCCAAAGGAATTTTAAGCCATTCATCAGTTAGAATACCCTCCAACTCTTTTAGAGACGAGGGCGGACTTGTGCTTTGCTGAGGACGTTTTTCCCCTCTCTTTCAAAGGAAGTTGTTACTTTTGAGACAGTATCTCTTGAAGCACCGAACATTTGAGCAATTTTTGTTACACTGGCGCCTGCCATACGAGCGCCAACAATTTGTCCTCTTTTAAAATCTGGGAGGTCTGCCATTATGGGGTATGACTAATGTTTTCAATATCTGAAAAAAGGGGAAAAAACATTTATTTGACATCAACATATCAAATAACAAAATTATTATCCAAAAAATAATAACATATGCCAAGTTTTGATTGTTTAAATTATGTTCAAAGATTACGATGCCAAACTGTTAGGTGTTTCCAGTATTTTGTCCACCCCCTGTGCGTGTGTGTGAATAAGAAGGACCCAAGAGGAATGGTGAGGTTACAGGGAGCAGAGATAAAGAAGGTGGAGGATTATAAGTACTTAGAGGATTATAAGTACTTAGGCTCAACAATCCAGAGCAATGGAGAGTGTGGAAAAGAGGTGAAGAAGTGTGTGCAGGCAGGTTGGAGTGGTTGGAGAAAACTGTCTGGTGTGATGTGTGATAAAAAGGTATCAGCAAGAATGAAAGGAAAAGTGTTCAAGATGAAGATGAGGCCATGGGAGACACACTGCTGACATGGAGGGCTCGTATCGGCTGTTTTGGACCAACAAAGCCACGAATTTTGGGTAAATTGAAGATAATATGCCTGTCGGGCTCCATGTGTGTGAAATACCTGAAAATGATGTTGGTGTTGTCCCTAATATTACACCTTGGCTCGAATTGTTATGACATTGGGAAGGTGTATTACATGGCCAGAAATGATGTCTGCCGAGCTCACGACGAGTATGAAGGTGTGTTGAAGTTGGTGTTTATTCCACGGCAGTTAGCGTTGTGTGGAGACGTTGAGTCAAACCCGGGACCTCCGAAGCAGGCTAAAGTGCAAGGTCGGCCAACAAGACAAACCAGATTGCAGTTTGGTGAGGACAGAGACGATTATGGTCTGCAGATGATCTTGTTTTGGTTGATGACACAGTGATAGGCTTACAAAAAAAACCTAGATTTTCTTGAAAAGGTCTGCATTAGATGGGGTTTTGATGTAAATCTTGACAAGTCTAATGTTGTCATTTTCAGAAATGGGGGTCCATTAAAACGGAAGGAGTGTTGGTCTTATGCTGGTAGGGAACTTAAGTGCGGTTCATATTATAAGTATTTAGGACTTACATTTTCTTCAAGATTAATTTGGTCGAGAGCGTGTGATACTATTTCTATCCAGGCAAGAAAGGCAGTTGTTCCAAGAAAGGCATTATTTTGTCCACCCCCTGTATATTCGTATATGCACATGTACTGTATATGTGTATATAGCATCAATAAATACATATTCAATGCTATAAATGCTTATACTGTATAACAATTAAACATTCAAAAATAATGTATAAGACGTAAATAAAATATAAATACACACACATTTTCATGTGAGGTGCGCATCAGAGTGTGTGTACGTGCATCTGTATCTCACACACACACACACACACCTTATTTCATGCATGATGTTATTATTTTACAGCATCATGTCATTTCAAGGTTTTGTAGTCATAAAACAATATCTTATCATGTTGATTATTTTAACTGCTAACCTTTAAGTATTGCTACAGCACACCTGTGGATTGTAAAGGAGTGGAAAAAAGACATGAAGTCTAACCTCCGTAACTCTGTGGTACCACAGCAGGAACAGGCTTCTCCACTTGGAAGGTAAAGTGAAAGATGTTGGTAGTGTTGTGTTGCCGGGTCAGAGGGTCGAGCACTTCTGTGTGAACTCTGACTTGCACATGGTTTCCTTCAGTGTAACACACCTAGACTCAAGTCAAGCCAAAACACCCCATTAGCATCAAACATTAGCATTGTAATATGTAATATTAGAACATGGGGTTTCATTTAATTTATATAACAGCACTGCTGAGTTCTGGACTGTGATTCGTCAGATCATGTATTTTTTAAAAAGTAAGGAATCATGTATACCCTGGATCACCATGATTTGAGAGAATTGTGACAAGTGTGGTAGATAGAGGGATCGTGATGCTCTTAAAGGAACTTGGTCGAATCGTGACAAAATTTTTGACTCTCAAAAATTGTGCTATGAATATTAGGACTTATGATTTCATGCCATTCATGACAGAATGTAGGAATCATCGTATTAAATCATTCTTATTAAAATTAAATAATTACAGTGGTAACTTGACTTACAAAATTAATCCGTTCGGAGGGAAAGCTCATAAGTTAAAATGTTCGTTAAATTAAACAAAAATTCCCATAGGAAATAATAGAAAACCAACTGATCCGTTCCAACCCCCTCCTAAACTCATATAACCTGACACTAACAAGTATATTTGACCTAATATATTACAAGATAAACATGTCGAAAGTGTATTTTTTATTTGTATTAAGTGTATTGACAGTGAGAAACTAACCGACCAATCATAATTGATGGACAGTAATGCTGGCGAAAGTTTTATATTAATGTATTTGTTTTGCTGTGTGACTTTCCACAACAAAACTTCCACGAGTATAAAAACAAATAATTAATGGATTTAAAAACTGTGATGCTTCCCAACAAAAGAACGTACCTTTTTTACATGATGATTACCAATATTTATTTGGCAGGAGTCTCCAGGAGCAGTGCTTTGTAACACTCAGTAATTTTTATATATCATAGGTTACTAAAAATATAAAGATGATATGCTCAAAAAACTCCTGAAACCTTTTTCTACCTGTGAGGATAACAGCAGAAGGGAGCCGATCTCCACCGGCTTGCGGAACAGGATGTCGTCCACCGCTGTGAGAACTGGTCTACAGCCGCTGTGAGAAACAAAGCAATCAGAATATGTCAGTGAGCACAGCACAGATCATAGACTTAAGAATAGGTATTGAAAATATCAGAAGAGTGCAGAGACGTACGCAAATACACAGGCGTTGGTCCAGCCCAGCTCGTACGCCTTCCTCATCAGGAAACCACCGAATATCCGATTGAAGATGTTCCGCTCCTGGATTGTAGACACGTGTTATATTATTCATCATAATCACAATAGGCACACCTCATTTGACACCACTTGCTTCTGGCTGACCTGTGGATGGCATATCTCCAATCCTTTTAGCTTCGCGTCCTCCATCCAGACAGAGTCAGGGGGGAGGATTCGACTCCGGAAGCTGACGGTTCTATAAAGGAGACAAAAACATTCCTCAGATTTAAAGGGAACCATTTTAGCATGACCTAACGTGCTGGATTCTGAATGCTGCTCGTGGCAAAGAATGCACTGTAAATGTTCATAAATAAACAAACACATGAATAAACAAAAGCGTCCCTTGCTCAGGCATGATGTAAAAGTAAGTCTTGTTTCCTGCTTGTGTCTTTCTTTACACATCCGTTAACCACAATACATCCCACAATAGAAGTGATGCTCAAATAAAGATTTATGAAACGGAAACTGACGTAAAAATGTTTTTATACAATCAGGTAGGGTATAATCTCTGATTTAAAGTAGATTAGATTTACTGGTATTTCTTTATATGGAAACACTAATCATGTTCAAATCTATCATCTCAGACCGCCGGAAAAAACTGTAACATTGATTACTATATGTCTATAACAGGAGAAATAACCCTAGAACCCACAATATCACGAAGGATCTTAATGAAAAAATTGAACTAAATCTTTGCCTATTTAGGAGAAACTACAAAGAGTAACGCTTGATTCTTCTAGTGTCTTCTACACTGCTTATTTTCACCAACACTGAAAAAATACTATCATAAAAATTATTTAATGCAAAAATAAATTAGGAGGTACACAATAACATTTTCTCCTGTGTGTGTGTGTGTGAATGAATTTTTGGAAATCTGCATAGAATCTCCAGGGTTTATGGATTAACCTTGGCAACCCCCTTGTGAAGCTGTGACAAACTCCATGTTTTGCAAAGGGAACCCCACAAAATATCAACTTAATAGTAAAGAAAGGAACAATCGTATGATGTAAATAATACAGTATTCTGTGAAAGTTGAGTTACGTTAACTGGTTGTAGAGGATTACAAGTGTGGCACCAACGATGGACAACACATAGTCATCAATATGTACCAGTAGAGTTTTCCTTATAGAGGACACAATAATGGGCGTGTCAGTTACAATTTTGGGACTCCTCATTTTTTAACAAAGTGTAATTCAAGAATTTACCTACAGCTGAAAGTAGCACTTCGTATTTCTCCACTCTCACAACCAATTCACAAAGGACACAAAAACATTAGAAACATTAAACAATATAATATATAAACAGGGTGTTCGTTAAGTTTTAGAGTAGAAGGAGGATATTGATAAGTAGGGGGTGGAAATTGTTTGAGGCAAGCATTGGGAGGGTGCGGGAGGGGTGTCCCCTCCCTTGGGGGGGGGGGGGGTCTGGGGGGGCCACCTCCAGAAAATTTTTAAAAATTCATGTGCTCTGTGGTGCATTCTGGGCCCATATTTATAAGAAAATCAGACAAACTAGAAGAAAATAAAACTAAAAGTTTATATTATAAAAAAATAGTATTTGTTACAAGAATAGTAGACTTAAGGAAAGTACATAAAACTTCTTATTTGAAAAATCTAAGTTACTTTACTGATCTAGAACATTTGTGAATCAAACTGCTGCCCTAATCTGTCAAAACTGTTTATGTAATATCATTTTAGGATTAATAAGATTAGGCTATTAGAATAAGATTAGGTTAGTTTAGTTGGGTGCGAGTTTTCACTATTATCGCTCAGTGCAATCAAGAAATAATTTGTGTTCGGACATGACATAAAACTTTTTTACCCATTTCATGAGATACGGATGTTTCCGAAACAGTGGAATCATCGGTCTTGAGTCGCTTCCACCAATGTATTTAATGTTGGTTGTTTAGATCTACTTCGCTTCGGCAGTGACAACCTTGTGGAGAGTGGGACTCGAACCCCCAACCTTTGGATCAGCGATCCAGCGCCCTATACCACTAGACCACCACTGCCCTAATACGCCAAAGTATGATACCGTTCATTATTATTAGTTCAAGACATTTTCTCATTTATGATTTGTGGAAAGCCATAGAATAATTATTGGTATTGCACCATTGACATGGGATAACTAAATTGTTGTACTGTTGTCATCACATAAGTTCTACAATTATTGCACAACTGCCACACACCACATAGTAATGCCACTGGCTACTCTGAAAACCTTTGAATGAATAATAAAAGAAATAGAATTCTGATTTCAAACGAGAAAATTATTCAGTCAAGTGTTTTTATTTGTAGTTTATCAACCAGAAAGCTTTGAAATGAATAATAATGACTATTATCCTGCAATAGTGAATCAATCAGATCACACCATTCAAGATGTGACACTATTTAGCTACATAGACTGAACTGGTTGTTTTACTCTTACACTGAAAGCACATTTGAACATTTCAAGAACAACAAAATCCTGATCTTGAATACGAGGCTCTTCATATATTGTATATGTTCCAAGAAAAAGGATTTGCAATTAAAGCGCAGTGACTAAAAAAAGAATTAAACATGTTTGTGTATACATGCATATTTTAGAACTTCAACAAAAAACATGTCCAGTGTTCTGACTATAGGCGAGATTCCTGGTTTATTGCTTTTCACAGTTTTGTGTGTGTGTGTGTGTGTGTGTGTGTGTGTGTGTGTGTGTGTGTGTGTGTGTGTGCGTGCAAGAGGTACTGTACTTGGTGTCAAGTGTGTTGAGGAACAAGCTGTGTACGAGCGTCCTCTCTTCTGCTGTAGGAGCCACTTTGAGTAATGAGGCTGTGCTCAGCTCCACACGCCGCTTCTTATTAACTGAAACGATTAAACCCATCCTTTATTTCATCAAGGATAAGAACACATGTATTTACCATTCCCACAGACATACACACTAATATGATATATTACACAGATGAAACCCTTACTCTCTCCTTGTTGAAATATCTCCTCCTCCTCCGGGTTTTCCAGTTTTAGTGGGTTTACAAACGCTGCCCTGAAGCAGATTGGGTTGTTAATTTACTGTATATGAACCTAGATTCACAAATCATTGCCTGATAGTGTACCTTTTATTTTCTGGATCTCGAGCAACCATCACAAATGTCGCATCTAACACGGGACTGTAGGCACCATCATGGAACTGGAGACACAACAAAATCAGCACGTGTGACTTACAGGATCGCAACAATGTTCATTCTGGTCCTGGCTGGTATTAGAACTAAATAGTCTAGATCTCATTTTAGATTATCATCAATAATGAAGATAACAATTAATAAAATTTTGGCACTGAAAAAAAAAAAAATTCATTATCAAGAACACCGTTTCCCTTGCCTGGGTGCAGGCCACTGGCTCCTTCCCCCTCCCCCTGGAGCCAGGCCTGGGGGAGGGGCTCGAAGCAAGCACCTGGTGGTCAGGCTTCTGCCCATGGACTCAGCCCGAAAAGGAGACATGGGTTCACCCTCCCAGTGAACACTACCTGGGGGAGGGGTCAGGTTCGTTGTGAGTTGGGTGCAGCCAAAGGCATGGGTTCTGTCGGACTGATTCTCAGCTATTGAATGACTATTGGGACATGGCATGTCACGTCTCTGTGGAAGGAGCCCGAGTTGGTGTGTGAGGTTGAGAGACACTGACTAAATATAGTCAGACTCAACTCAACGCATAGATCGGACTCTGGAACCACCCATCTCGAGAAGGGCTAGACCTGATTCCATTCTGGAGTTGCTCATGGGGAGAGGCAGTGAGCTGGTGTGGGCATCCTTGTTGCCCCCCTTCTTGTTGCCCACAGGTTGGGGTTCTCCCTGGTTGACAAAAGGGTAGCTTCCCTCCGACTTTGGATAGGCGACAGGTCCTGACTGTTTGTGCTTATGTACCAAATGACAGTTCAGCGCATCCACCCTTCTTGGAGTCTTGAGGGAGTGTGTTGGAGAACACTCCTCCTGGGGGTCCCTCATTGTCCTGAAAGACTTCAACGCCCATGTGGGCACCGATATTTTGACCTGGAAGGGTGTGATTGGTAGGTACGATCTCTCCAGTCTAAACCATGGGTGTTAGCACAGCAGAAGCATTTAGACTGAAAAATGTTAGCGCTCACTGATGCCAGTGCCGAGGGGGCCCGTAGGGGGTCTGGGGGGGTCCCCCCGGAAAATTTTTCAAATTTAGCCTCTAGATGCTCGCTGGTGGCATTTCTGTAAGCAAAAAGTACAATTCAGAAAACACCAAAAGTAACAAATAAGCAACTAGTTTTACTGAAATAACTGGTCCCATATCCACTTTGTCTTATTTGTTGGAAGTTTTACTGAAATAACTATGCTTTTGCAGTTTAATGACATTTATATAATAGAACATGAAAACATGGCTAATGAGCGATAATAGGGAAATTTACTAACCAGGCAATGTTTGTGTAAGTGTTTGTTGTTGGACAGCTTTTTGGTGTCTTCTGTTATCATTTGTGTGTTTTACAAGTAATTTTCTTCCCGTTACTGGCACATTTTATCTCTTGTCAACACAGCAAACAAAATGCCACCCCTGACTTGTCCAACACCTTGCGACACCATGTTTCAAGTGGCTTGTCGTCCTTCCAACGGTTTTTCACACCACATTTGATTGGTTTAATTTTTGCTTTAGAAACCCCACTTTCCAGAAACTTTGGCATTTCAGAAATTTACAGGATCGGTACATAAAAACCATGTCTTGTGTTGCAGATCAAGAAGCTAGGCTACAAACGCATGCGAGCTACAGCATACTACGGTGTTTCCCTGAAAATAAGGCCTAACCACAAAATAAGACCTAGCGTGATTTTACAAGATGATTTTAATATAAGCCCGCCCCTTAAAATAAGCCCTAGTTGAGAGCGGCCACAATTCATTGGCCTTCTACTAGCTCAATCTATGGCTCTAGGTGAAAGCGCTGACTCCTCTATTAGGCAGCTTTACCTAAGGTACGCTGTCAAAACGTCAATCCTTGCGTGTTGAGACTCAGTCCATGACATCAGTGACTGCTTTAAAACGAGGACATACACTTGCGTCCATAAAATAGCTAAAATCGCTCGATTCGGTTATGGTTAGAATATTTTAAAAATAAAGAAATATAGATGCTCCCTGACTTACGTTCATCCGTTTAACGTTTTTCGATTTTACTTTTTTTTTTTCCCCAAAAAAAAAGTCAAATTTTGAGTTTAGATGTACCAACGTAGTACGCTGACGTAATGACGCAATAACGCTGCGTTCATTGTTTACAAACTACAGACTGTGTGTGTGTATATATATATATATACACACACATACATACACACACACACACACACACACACACACACACACACACACATACTGTATATATATCTCAGTTATATAGCGTGTTACCCTTGTGTTAAGACGTCGTCTCTGTGATCTTTGTGCTTTCACGGTTTTGCGGACTTTTGTAACCCTAAGCAAATATGTTTGGTCTACTAGCATGGGTGCAAGTCTCATACACAGAGATAAATTAACTATCTGCTCAGATCGGCACAATCTAATGCATAGTCAGTTAAGCAAAGAGTTGTAAAATGAATGAAAAACCTGAATCCACAAATTACAGAATCCTAAGAGTGTATACTTATTTTTATATTAATATTCATTAGGATTTGTACTTGTTCTTTGTATGCATCTCTTGAATAAAGTTTACTTACTTACTTACACAAAAGAAAGAACGCTCCGCTTTGCTGGGATTTACATCAGTGCAGGCTGTGTTCTAAATGAGTTCAACAGCACCCTTGTGCACTTGAAAGACCAGAAGTCTGTATAACCCACAGCAAGTACACTACTTTCGATATTGAGCGCTTCACATATTGTAAGCGTTGATTGACTGTTTTAAGCTTCATGTCAAGTAACTTGGTATAAATAAGTGACTTATTTGAAATTAATGTTGATATTATTTGATATATTTGATATTATTTTACAATGTTATGTTTATAATAATATTATATAATTATATAATGATTTAGGGGTGTTTTATGAGATCCGGTAATGGTATTTATGGATGTATAGTACAGTATGAGCATACATGAGTATAGTATTTATATATGAGCGTCATACGTCACACGTCACTGTAACAACTTACATTCACTTTCAACTTATGTTCGGCGGTCCGGAACCAATTAAAAATGTAAGTCGGGGAGAGTCTGTATAACAAAATAAGAATATATAAAGACAAAGATATATTATAAGGAATGTAATAGAGAAAAATGTAAAATCCATCATCACCTAAAAATAAGCCCTAGTATCATATTTCGGTATGAAAATTAATATAAGCCCTGTCTTATTTTCGGGGAAACACGGTAATCATAACAAACCACTATAAAGGATGATGGAAGCCTAAGTGTAACAAACGTGTGTATAGTGACTGTATTTAACTGCATGTTCGTTGTTCATTTTTTTTTTTTTTTAGTTTTTGGTGACTCCATCTAAATATTTTGGAAATATTATTTTTGACGGAAATCCATTTTTTAGGCACTAACACCCATGGACTAAACCCAAATGGCGTTTCATTGTTGAATTTCTGTGTTTGTCACGGTTTTTCCATCACAAACACCCTGTTTGAACATAAGGGTGTCCATAAGTGCACTTGACATCAGGATACCCTAGGCTGAAGTTCGATGATTGACTTAGTCTTTTCACCGGACTTGCGGCTGCACGTTCTGGACACTCAGGTGAAGAGAGGAACCGAGCTGTCAACTGATCACCACCTGGTGGTGGGGGAGGCTGCCCTCCAGACCTGGCTGGCCCAAGTGAGTAGTTAAGGCTGCCTGGAAATGTTTTGTGAAGTCTCCTGTCAGAGGGGCCTTTAACTCCCACCTCCGGCAGAGCTATAGCCGCATAGGAGGCGGGTGACATGGAATTTTGTTCCATGGGGTGCTGGAAAGCAACTCCTGGTTAGCCTTGAAAAGGTTCTGGACCACCAACCGGTGCCTCAGGTGGCGGAAGGAATACTTGAAGAACCTCCTCAATCCCACCAACACACCTTTCATGGAGGAGGAAGACCCTGGGGGTATGTGTGGGGGTCCGCTCATCACTGGGACTAAGGTCAACAAGGTATTCAAAAAGCTCCTTTGGTAGTCCTAGGTGGATGAGATCTGCCCTGAATAACTTCGGACTCTTGGTGTTGTGGGACTGTCTTGGTTGACACATCTCTGCAACATCGCATGGTCATCAGGGCTGCATCTCTGGATTGACAAACTAGGAGTGGTAGACCCCCTTTTTTAAAAAGAAGACCACAGGTTGTGTTCCAATTATTGTGGAATCACATTTCTCAGCCTACCCGGGAAAGTCTATGAAGGGGTACAGGAGCAATGTGGTTTTTCATCCTGGCTGCAGCACTCTCACTCAGCTTGATATGCTCTACAGGATCCCGGAGGGGGGTATGGGAGTTTTTGTCCAATCTGTCCACATGTATTATGTGGATTTAGAAGTTTTTGACGGTGTCTCTCGGGCTATCTTCTGTGATGTTCTCTGGGAGTACCGTACGGCGTACCGGACCCTTTGCTATGGGCTCTGTACTACTGGAGCCAGAGTTTGTTCTGCATTGGTAACAACAGGTTGAATTTGTTTTCCATGAGGGTTGGAGTCCACCAAGGCTGTCCTTTGTCACTGATTCTGTTCATAACTTTTATGGACAGAATTTCTAGGTACAGTAAGTTGAGGAGTTCTGGTTTGGTGGCCATAATATGTCACCTCTGCTTTTTGTGGATGATGTTGTCCTTTTGACTTAATCAATCCAGGAACTCCAGCTCGATTCGCAGCCAAAGTGGCCAGGATGAGAATCAACACCTCCAAGTTCAAGGTTTTCAACCAGAAAAGGGTGGAAAGCAGCCTCCAGGTCTAGAATGAGGTCTCATGCTAAGTGGGGAATTCGAAGTATCTTGGGGTCTTGCTCACGATTGAGGTAAGCAGGGAGCAGGAGATCGATAGGTGGATCGCTGCAGCCTCTGCTGTAAAGCGGAGCTTGTACCGTTCCATTGTGGTGAAGAGGGAGCTGAGCTGAAAAGCAAAGCTCTCAATTTACCAGTCGATGTTCCAACCCTCACCTATGGTCACGAGCTTTGTGTAGTAACTGAAAGAACAATATCGCAGATACAAGCGGCTGAAATGAGCTTCCTTCGCCAAGTGGTGGGTCTCTCCCTTAGACATAGGGTGAGAAGTTCAGCCATCCCGGAGGAGCTTGGAGTAAAACCGCTGCTCCTGTTCATTGAGAAGAGCCAGTTGCGGTGGCTCGGGTATCTGATTAACATGCCTCCTGAATGCCTCCCTGGTGTGGTGTTTCGGGCATGTTGAACCGAGCAGAGACCCCTAAGGTCAACCTAGGGCACGCTGAAGGGATTGTGTCTCTCGTCTGGTCTGGGAACATCTTCGTGTCCCCCTAGAAAAGTTCGAGGAAGTGGCTGGGGAGAGGGACATTTGGAGTTCATCGCTTAGGCTACTGACACTGTCGACCCGACCTCAGATAAAATGGAAGATGATGATAAAAAATATCAGTGATATAATAACTGATATAATATTCACCCCTCCAAATGAAAAAAGGACACATCTTCAAATTACTGTGAAATGTATAAAAAAGTACATAAAATATAATTTTGTAATTATTATATATAATTTAAAATACACAACAGGGTATGTAATTCACCCTTTTTATATGGTATATACTGTATAACAAACACACAAGAATACTTCATTCATTTATATACATTGAAACTCTACAAAGAATATTTACATGTTTTTAAAATAATAATATGTCTATAACTGAAACTGACATGTCTTTTTTTTAAATAGCTGACACCTTCGTCTGCTTGGCCCACTCCTGACTCTCTTTTCGGCAGCCGGTTGCTGTGATTTTCAGCATTCCCAAGCATGCATGTAGCAAACCATCCAGTTACAGTGCGCCCTCTGGTGGCCAAACTATACAAAAACACTCCAAGAATATTTTATTGGTAATTTTCCCTTGTTAGTTGATAATACTTTATCAGAATACTGACTCCATGTTCTGTTCCTAAGCTCAGTGTTGGGAATATGATTGTACGAGGCCACAGTTACAGTAGCTTTCCTACCTGAGTCATGTGTATCTTGGCTTCAATTGACGTATTTCCCACCCATGTCACATGGCCTGTAAATTTGATATCGCAGTCTGGGTAAATTATGTTCCTCTTCATGTCTAAGAAACAAACACAAAACAGGATATTACATGTATGTGTGATAATTACTGTGATTACACTATCACAATAACACGTAAAATAACCGGAGGCCAATGGTGTACCAATTTTGTCGACCAGAGCTGTGACGATGGACAGAGGGGATCTTGCCAGCTCTTTATTCCATGTGTGAGAGTAACAGATGAGCACTGTAAGGAAGGGGTGAAAAAAATTTAACATGCAATACTGGACATAATACTGAGAATTATTTGACTGCGTTAGTAAAACTGATTTTGATTAAAAATGAGTACATTTTAAAGTGCAGAAATATATATAAATTCGTGGTACCTGCTAAACTGTCCAGATCCTCCAAAATCCGTCCAAACCTTTTTATAAGAGAAAAAAAAAGAAAAAAACTACAACAGTGTGTGTGTTTTCACTATACATTATTTCAGAGTACATTTTGGACTGAGGTTACCAAGGTTCTGACAGTGAGGCAACGTAATGTCAGGTTTTTCCCCGTTTTACCTTAAGACTAAACAACCTGCAAGCTTTGGGGCAGGTTTCACCCCAATATTCAGATTATTATCAGCCAATAGTAAATAATTTGAAACGAATCAGTATCAAAGTTTATGAAAGGTGATAATGATCATTTTAACAGAAACGGATAGACAGGGGACAAAAAAAAAAAAAAAAAAAAAAAGAGATGAGGAATGTAGTCGTTACACAGTCTGTCCACCAGACGGCGCACAGCTAATGTACGTACAGTATTATAAAGACACTCAAAGGTCTTTAACAAAAACCCCTGCCATACATAAATAATTAAAGAAAGTATTTCATCACCATATTAACACTGAAGTATAAACTATATTTAACTGATAAAATATTTTTGTTTAATGTATTACATGGATATAGTGAAACAGCGCGATACATGCAAAAAAAAATTAATAATTATGAATACTGTATAGTTATTTTGTATACACTACAGATATCTTAAGATAATATACCTTACCTACTTTTGAACTTCAGCATACTACTTGAATAAAAATCATCCAAAAGCATAAAGAAATCTACATGATATATGATAAGGGCGTGCACGTGACCACCATCACACTATAAAAAAATTAACTATAGTACAAGATGGTTATGTACATTGAACCCTGCTTGATTATTTTTGTACTGTTTACACCATTTTAATACATTTCGATTTGAATGAAGACGTGTTGTGGATCACGACTGATAATCAGTTATCAGACCATTTGTATGATTATTCCTTGCCAAAGACAAAGTCCGCAGAGCCCCTGATATTCCAAGTGAATTTGGACAGGGATTTGCATTGAACATGTTTGTAGTAATCAGACATGCAGCTGGTGAACAGAGACCGGGTTAAAGAAGCTTGAAGAACTGCTTAATTTCCTGAAGGACGTCAATGTCACCGATGAAGTGTAGTGGTGTATCACAGGTACCTGACGCTGTTGTGATAGTTGAGGTATTTCTCCCGGAGTGACGGCTGTGTCCCTAAAGGAAGATGCACTTCTATTTCACTCTCCTTCATGGTTTTTGACGGAAGTTCCTTCTGGCTGTTGGCAAGGTATTTGCTTAGGGAGATTCGTTCGGCCATGGCCTGCTGATGATCTCTGCAAAAATACAGTGTTTAGAGAAATTTAAACTGGACTCAGGGTGGGGAAAAAAAACAAACAAACTCTCAATAACAACCAGAAAACACTGTAGGTTTGAAAAGGACTTCCAAATACAACAAAGACATACTTCCAGTTGGTTGATGCTCCTACAATGTGCCTCAGTCGATTGCGTACTGAATGGAACAGTGGTGAAAGGGAACAGTTAGTCTACCAAGTGGAACGTAGAATCTTTACAGATGGCTGCATGCAGAAGCATAATGCTGTCTCATGTCATCTCAATCAGTGTAACAGATATAATCATCATATTATTCATCCACTATCAACTAATAGAGCTGACAAGGAAGTAAAAGTCAAAATGTTCTGCATCAGACCAAAGTTTTGTGCTTGATGCTACAAGGCTAATGTGGAATACAGGTGTTTAACATTAACACTGTACCAAGTGCAGGTCGAAACCAACTGATGTGATTTCTGATGCTGTTCGCTGTACAGAATGCAAGGTGTCTCTGCCACGCAGCATCGATAGTGTAGCGAACAGGCCTTGAATGGCTACTGCTTTTAACTGCTCAAGTGCTAATCTTCATTCATTCGTTTTCTGTAACTGCTTAATCCTAATTCGAGTCACGGGTAGGCTGGTGCCCATCCCAGCCGACTCCGGGCAAGGGCAGATACACACAGGACAGCTCACCAGGCTATCGCAGGGCAGAAACACGCTGACGGCTATGCAGCTACTCTTGTCAAAAGTCAGCAATGGTTGTTTTACATGAGCCTCTCACCATAGGCAGTGAGAAACATGGCGAATATTTGATAACCCAGTTAGTTGCACTGGGATGGGGGCAGTGAAAACCCGCTTGGACCCCCAACCTTAGGATCAATGATCCAGAACTTTTACCAACAGGCCACCACTGCCCCAGTGCTAATCTTATATGCTGCATAGCAAATGGATGTGACCAAATTAGCACATAAAATCCTATCCTCAGGTAGGGTGGTGTCACCACCGAGCTTAGTGAAAGTCTGCACGTTGGATGTGATACTAAACAGTACAAAAGCTTTTTAGCCACATGAGCCTTTCAGCACAAAACCAACTGTCTGATAAATGAATGCCATTTAAAATGAGGAGAAAACTCTGCAATGTCACACTGGGAGATCATAGCAAAAGACTATTTCACTGTTGAGACGATATGAAAAGCCTGTGAGGAGACAGAACCCTGAAGAATGAGCGTCAAATAGAAAAACACAACAGAAATAAGAAAAAAAAGAATAATCTTGAGAGAGACTGTGGGAGGGTTGACAAATAGGAGAAAGGTTTGAAAGAAGAAAAGGTGTTTTGGGAAGCATTCAGAGTGAACATGAGAGCTGCTCGGACGGGAGAGTGGATTTATTTTACCAACAACACACCATTGGTCACAAGCAAGTGTGCATTTCCTGTAAGGATACACAAGTGCATCAAAACAAACAAACAAACAGAGAGACAAACAAACAAATTGGCAAAAAACGTTTGTTGGATTGCAATCTGACAAAGCCATTGTAATTTACTCTCATGTTAGGAGTGTCCAGTGTCTGAGCTTCATAACAGACAACTTTACAGTGACATGTTTTACTTCCATCCTTCCATTTTTTAGTTTGTCAATAAGAGGGACATTACTGAGGGACAGTTTACTGATGAAATTTCCAACTACAGTATAAATGGACTGAAGAAGCTATAATGTAAGATTTAAGGGATCATGCAAATGAAATTGATGCTAAATTGTGATGATGAATGATCATGACTTTATTTCATGCAATGAGAGAAGAAAAAAAGAAGAACATAGTTTGGGATGGTTACAGTGAAGCTACTTCATCACACCATTTTACTGTTGATTATTTTTCAACACAACACAGTGTTTAGTCTTTAACAGACAAACAGAAAGCACTCATTACCTTTACTTTGATTATAACTGTGTAAGAGAGAGTGTGTGCATATGAGACAGAGACAGAGAGAGAGAGAGCTAGAGATAGAATGAAGAGTGAATGAGTGAGAGAGGACGAGAAAGAAAATGAAGAGTGAGAGAGAGAAGAGGACAGAGAGAAGACCGGGAAGAGATTGAGAGACAAGTGTGAGAGACAGAAGAATGGGAGCGAGAACAGTGAGAGACAGAAAGATGAGTGAGTGGAGAGAGAGAGAGAAAGTGAGAGAGAGAAAGATGAGTGAGTGGAGAGAGATTGAGAGAGAAGGTAAATGAGTAAGTGAGAAAGATGAGTGAGTGAGTGGAGAGAGAGAGAAGGAGTAAGTGAGAGAGACAGATGAGTGAATGGAGAGAGATTGAGAGAGAGACAGAGGGGGAGGAGAGAGAGAGAGAGAAGGAGAAAGTGAGAGAGAAAGATGAGTGAGTGGAGAGAGACAGATGAGTGAGCTTGAGAGAGAGAGAGGGAGAGAGAGAGAGAGAGAGTGAGAGAAGGAGTAAGTGAGAGAGAAAGATGAGTGAGTGGAGAGAGAGAGAGAGAGAGGGAGAGGGAGAGAGAGAGAGAGAGAAATGAGTGAGTGGAGAGAGAGAGAGAGACAGATGTGTGACTGGAGAGAGAGAGAGAGAGAGAGAGAGAGAGAAAGATGAGTGAGTGGGAGAGAAAGATTAGTGAGTGGAGAGAGAGAGAGAGAGAGAGAGAGAGAGAGAGAGAGAGACAGATGTGTGACTGGAGAGAGAGAGAGAGAGAGAGCGAGAGAGAGAGCGACAGATGAGTGACTGGAGAGAGAGAGAGAGACAGATGTGTGACTGGAGAGAGAGAGAGAGAGAGAGAGAGAGAGAGCGACAGATGAGTGACTGGAGAGAGAGAGAGAGAGAGAGAGAGAGAAAAGGAGTGTGTAAGTGAGCTATATTTACCTTCAGCCATGTCAGGGGCTTTACCGTGCTGGGAAAAAGCCCTGTATGACAGTGATGCTACTGACTTCAAAACCCTAAAACAACCACACAGTAATAACCAAGTAACGAATTTTAGTATGGCATAATACAGTGATACATACAAGATGATAAAACGAAAATAAATAAAAAGAAAGGAGATTCTGTTTTGAGCTCAGAGCCACACCTATAAAATATTCCGAACTCAACTGGGGACAGCTAAAGTGTTAGCTCGCTTACAAACTCGCATTTTACCCATTAAAAGACTCTCTAGTGTTTTCAAAATAATTTACAAAACTAACACATAGTACAAACTAATACCAATTCAGGTTTTTTACCTAGGTGAAAACATTTTATTCGAGTTTATTTTTTGTTGTTTCTCTGTAGCAGTACTAAAACTTGACAGCTCAAACCGGATTCAAGGTAGAGCATTCAGTCAGGCTGTGTTCTCAACGCTTCATTTTTATCACCGAGGATACGGACGCATGACAGAGATGCTGTTACTTCAAACACTCTGTAGGGCACATAGATAGTGAGTATGCAGAAATTTGAGAGGCATCCTAAGAACCCCAACGATTGGTTAGGCCGGTTCATGACAAAATCCTGACGAAGAAGCGTGATCATTGGTACCGTAATAACTGTTCAAAATGTGCAGTTATATTCGGGTTTAGTTTGTGATTAAAAAGACATATAAAAACTAAACAAATAAAGAAATAAAAACATGTATCAAAGAAAGTAATGTTGCGCTTCCTAGGTTAGCGTTACCGTTAGAAAAACTAGTTCGTTAGATAGTTAAAAATTCTTCAGAAACGGACGAAAGGGTAGGTACCGTAATGGATGTATTAGTTCCGCCCTTGTTGAAGAACAAGATATTGAAACAAATGCATCTCTTTTTAACCTTTTATTAGGAAATACAATTATAAAAATGATTGCAATTTACATGTACATATATATAAAATTCTTCTTTCTTCTTTTCCTTTCGGCTGTTCCCTTCAGGAATCGCCACAGCGAATCATCTGCCTCCATCTCACCCGATCCTCTGCATCTTCTTCTCTTACACCAACCACCTTCATGTCCTCCTTCACCACATCCATAAATCTTCTCTGGTCTTCCTCTAGGCCTTCTGCCTGGTAGTTCCAACCTCAGCCTCCTCCTACCAATATATTCCTATTCCTCCTCTGTACATGTCCAAACCATCTCAATCTAGCCTCTCTGACTTTGTCTCCAAAACCTCTTACATGTGCTGACCCTCTGATGTGCTCATTCCTGATCCTATCCATCCTCGTTACTCCCAGAGAGAACCTCAAAATTTTCATCTCTGCTACCTCCAGCTCTGCCTCCTGTCTTTTCCTCAGTGCCACTGTTTCTAAACCATACAACATTGCTGGCCTCATCACCGTCTTGTACACTTTTCCTTTCATTCTTGCTGATACCCTCCTATCATACATCACACTGGACACTTTTCTCCAACCATTCCAATCTGCCTGCACATGCTTCTTCAGCTCTTTTCCACACTCTCCATTGTTCTTGACTGTTGAGCCTAAGTGCTTAAAATCCTCCACCTTCCTTATCTATACTCCCTGTAACCTCACCGTTCCTTTTGGGTCCTTTTTGTTCACACACATATTCTGTCTTACTGAGGCTAACCTTCATTCCTCTCCTTTCCAGGGCATACCTCCACCTTTCTAGATTTTCCTGCACTTGTTCTCTGCTCTCACTACGGATCACAATGTCATCTACAAACATCATAGTTCATGGAGATTCTTGTCTAACCTCATCTGTCAGCCTGTCATAGCAAACAAGAAGGGGCTCAGAGCTGACCCTTGATGCAGTCTCACCTCCACCTTGAACTCTTCTGTCACACCGACAGCACACCTCACCACTGTCTTACATCTCTCAAACATGTCCTGCACCACTCTAACATACTTCTCGGACACTCTAGACTTCCTCATGCAATACCACAGTTCCTCTCTCGGCAGCCTATCATATGCTTTCTCCAGATCCACAAAGGCACAATGCAGCTCCCTACGACCTTCTCTGTACTTCTCTAAACATCCTCAAAGGAAACACTGCATCTGTGGTGCACTTTCTTGGCATGAAACCATACTGTTGTTCTCTATAGACTCCCTGTCATATAAAAAACAAATACAAATATTTGTGAAAACGTCATCACAAAACTTAAAAACAAATTATTCATTCATTCATTTACAGAGCAGTTTGCCAGATTACCACAGGGCCAACACAGCAGTCACACACTCACACCAAGGGGCAATTTGGAACAGCCAATTAAGCTAATGTGCCTGTGTTTGAACTGAGTTCCTGGTGGAGGAAACCCACAAAAGCATGGGAAGAAGATGAAAATGTACTCCACACAGATCTACCCTTAGTGAGCCTGTAATAGTGCATTATGTCCACTGTTTGGCCTGTGTCCTCTGCCTTGGCCTACAGAGTAAAATTCGTTAGTTTACGAAACAAAAAGGGGAAAGACACTCATTCTTTAGTTTATTAAGACTGACAGTGAGTCTGTACACAATATTACTCTGGGGGGATGTACTTGTTTCACCCACTGCACCGTCATTCTGATTGCTATTGTTTCTGCTGAAAACACTGACAGGCATCCGATGCCTATTTCTGCTTGTTTAATAATAATTAATAATAAATATTTCTTTTTTCTGTTGTTTTTACGAACATCTGTGAGGATATTTAATAATAATTCTTAACATCTCATGTGTTTCATTTGTAAGATCTATTGAGGGAAGCCTTATATATTTAGTTGGATCAACTTAATTGCTTTTGTGGGTTTCAATACATTTTGTCAAGTATGAAATGCAGGCCCTTTAACACGAAACTTTATTTAGATGTCACATGACACAGGCAGGATTTCGAAACAGCTGCATTTTAGAACATTGACGTAGTTGAAATGTATTTTTCATGTATCTCATCTGTAACAGGAACTCCACATTTGTAAGCTAGCGGAGGTTACTGATCGACTGGTTCATGTTAGAGCAGAGAAATTTTGTCTCTGAAATTTTAACTTTGTTATATCAGCATGAAACTGAAAGTTACTGAAAGAAACTAAAAAGAAAAAAACTTTCCATTATGATCGTTTCAGCTTTATTCATTTTTGCTGCCCTGGCAGAAATGCTCGTTCGGGCAAAAGTTGTAGACAGCTTTTCAGAATGCAGCAACTTCTTTTATAAGGGCACTGAACCACAGGGCATGGATCAAAACGCCATAAAAATTTGCCAGCAATATGAATATGGTGGGTTTTTCTATGCTTCGCTTTATTCAAAACATCACAGGATTCCTGTATACAGTGCCTACACTTTTGATCAGAGCTGCAGGAGCCAAGATCAACGGAAAACCGGTGACTGGTTCATTGAACCTCAGGTGAGATGGTTTTCATTTCTGAGGATTGAGGAGGGTTAGTTTGGAACAGAGTGCGCTGAGCATTATATCTGAATGGCAGTCTAAAAATCAGGAAACTGTTTCTATAAAATTTACCTTCAGTTCATTGCCAGTGACAAATTCTAGCACTTCACCAGTGTAGAGAAATGATAGCATCAAAAAAAAAAAAAAATTCAGAACACCTCAAAATCCGAATGTAAACTGAAAGAGTACTGCACTCAGATTGAAATATACAGAAGAGTAAATTTTTAAGAAAAAAATTTCAAAGCGAATTTTATTTAGTTGATTTATTTTATTTCATTCAGCTTTCTGGCTTCTCGGAGGATAAGATGCAACCAGAGAATACATATGACCGTGATACATTAAAAAGAGATCAATCTCTGAACAGTGATTACAGCAATACTGGCTACGACAGAGGGCATCTCAACCCCAACAGTTACCAGTGTGATGATGGCCGTAAGGCTACATTTACCCTGACCAACAGCGCACCAATGGATGCTTGCTTCAACCGTGTTCATTGGAAACAATGGGAGACAGAGACCAAAGCCATCTTAACAGACTCGGCTCAAACGGGAACAACCTACCTAGTAACAGGAACTGTACCGTCAGACTATAGGATACCAAGAAAAGGGGAATTTGATGATCCTAACGCAAGAGAATACAACCGAGTCACTGTTCCTACAAAGGTCTGGACAGCTGTTTGTTATGTGGATGATGAAAATGAAGAGCGGTCATTTTCATTTGGCTATATAGGGCTGAATCAACCTGACAGTAGAATAAATGTCATGCAGATACCACAACTTAATAATCGTCTGGCTGAATATTACAGTTCATTTAATTTAAATATTTTCAAAGATGACTGTTTTTCAACCAAGGAAAAATCTGAGGAACTTGTCAAGAGACTTTATAGGAACATCCAGCTGCCTTTAAGTGACAGACTGATCATGTCTGATGATATTCTGAATACAATTCACACTGCCACGAGCAGGTTCGATGAAGGAGGTCAGCGGCCTTCAAAGAGGCCGAAGGTAACTGAACTGAGTATACAGGAGTCTTTCGATAGTGTGGACATTTGGTTTAAAACTACAGAGCAAATGAAATATGTGTCTGGGGAAACTTGTGTACTGTCAAAGCCAATAATTGGACTTAATACAGGGATTCACAAAAGAGACACCTTTGATAATTCCCAAGAGATAACTTGTAACCTGGTTCCAGAGAAGGTATCAGACTGTACTACCTCTTGCCTGTACAAGGAGCAGGCTGGAGATTATTACTGCTATAATGATAATGAAGAGAAACTGTGTTCTCCTGAGTATTCAATAATAACAGTCAGTGGAACTAAGTGTAACAGTGACCACACCTGTGGAAAACATGGGGAGTACTACTACTGGTGCTGGGTTGGAACTTCATGGAATTACTGCAGTACCCCCTTACCGATAGGTAAAGGAGTCGGAACGTATTTTGGTGATGGGAAGTACTGCCGTTCAAACCACAACTGTGGCTGGTATGGTTACTCGTACACCTGGTGTTACACTGATTACAGCGATAACTGGGACTACTGCTGCAGGATTGCTGATAATCGCTACTCAGCTCTAAATGGTAAGATGTGTAAGCCGGAACATCCATGTGGTTACTACAGAGAAAATTACCTTTGGTGCAAAACCACAGATGGACATTGGGATTACTGTTGTAACTAAGAAAATCATAACATTAATTTTATTTGAAATAAAATGAATGTTATGATTTATATTATGATAAATGAGATTAGTGACAGAGAGACAAAAATCAAGTGCAAAACATATAGCAACAACTGTGTGGGATTTTATAAATGAGCATCATACTGATAATATTTTTATGATAACTCTCAATGTGCCAAAGATTATTATCTCTATTTACAGAATAAATAGTTTAAATGTAATTAGTATATGCTAAACAAGAATGGCTACTTTTCTATTTGTTGATATCTACTATACTATCTTGTATGGCTTGTATGGTGATGGACTGGTGAACTGTGCAGGGTGTACTTTGCCCTCGCCCAAAGTTGGCTGAAATGGGCGCCAGCCTCTCCGTGACATTCATAAGGATTAAGCACCTTAGAAAATGAATAATTGAATGGACAGTCCATTCGGGGTCATCTACCAAGGTTGATGTGAAAAATTGTAGTGGGATGTCCCACTGTGATGCTGTATGAGGGCACAGACTGTCTATCTCCCTTTCCACCAGCGTGTCACATGACCTAAACACGTTGTGTTAATGCAACAGAAGCTGTTCTCTTTGACATCATCACCCACTGACTGGCCTGCCCTTTCTGGGACATCATCCACTGATCGTCCCACACTATAACAGCATCATCACCCCTACACGCACTATGAAAACAGGACTTACTGATTGCTGCACCCTCTCTTTGACATCACCAACTGACCTACACTCTGTGACATTGACACTTCCCTACACACTATCTTGACCTTCATGCTCTCTGATGATGTTATGAAGAGGGGCACTACCACCCTGGGGCATTCTATGACATGGTTTACTTCATGATTGACCTACACACGCTGATAATTTCACAGATAGTGGGGCCACCACCCCAGGACATCCCACACTGCTTCTAGTTTCTCACGCATCCTTCTGGGAACCAAAGAAAGTCTTTCATTTTTGTATGCATCGTTGATGCAAGGAAGAAACCTTGAGAGAAACGAGGCACTTCAAACAAAGTGTCCACTATAAAGGACACGAATGGGCAGGGTCTCAGGTATATACAGTATCACTTTGTGTTGCAAATTATGTTATAGGATACGTGTACTGTATATGATCATATGGAAGGATGATGACAAAAATATTGGAGAAAAAAAAGAAAAAAAAAAAAGATGATTGTAATTCAGGACTCTTTCCATGAGAAAATCCATCTTACTGTCATATAAAAATCTGAATCAGGAAATCCTTTGTATTGTTTAGATTGAATGGTTTAAGCTGCTTTTCACTTTCAAATTAAAAAATTTAGCTTGAGTTTTACATGTCATGTTTTTTTTTCATGAGTAAAAATTCCTGCAATCATTTACTTCATATTATCATTTTGGTCTTGATGGGATTAATGATACGAAAGAAGATGTGGTCTGTCTGTGCTTGTGTATTCATGAAACATTACAATAGTTGTAGTTGTAAAGCTAATAAATCAATCAGTCATTATATTTACATTATGTTTGTACGTGTATGACTCATGCACTCTCTCTCTCTCTTTCTCTCTCACACACACACAGACACACACAGACACACACACACACACACACACACACACACACACACACACAAATACATACATAACTACATACTGTAAACACTATAGCGATGCATTCATGTAAAAGCATTCAGAAATAGTTACATACATTGAAATAAGTAAACCTCCATCACTCATCATTCCTCTTCCTCAAGTCGATTATCTCATCCTCTTCTTTACATCACCATCATTGTACTCTTCATTAGTTTTCTCGCTTTAACCACAGGAATCTCTGCTTTTAGCTTTATTTTTGACTTTTTTGTTTGGTAAGTTTGTTTTGGTTGCTTTTGGTTATTCATCCATCCATTCATTTGTTTGTCTGGTTGCTTGTTGAAGAGGAAACAGGCAGTAGTTGGTGAGCTTTAATCCTTTTCCGTCAAAGACACATTGTCAAGGTCAGCCAAATTCTATACTGCCTGTCTGTCTTCCTTTCGGCTTTTTCCCTTTTACTCGGGAGTCGCCACAGCGAATCATCTGATTCGCATGTTTGATTTGGCAGAGGTTTTTACGTCGGATGCCCTTCCTGTCACAACCCTTTTTAGCAAGGGACAGAAACACGCTGACGACTTTGCAGCTACTCTTTACGAAAGTCAGCAATGGTTCTTTTACATGCCTCTCACCATAGACAGTGACAGACATGGCCCGCCTTTGATAACCCAGTTAGCTGCACTGGGGGGACAGTGACAACCTTGTGGAGAGTGGGACTCGAACCCCCAACCTTTGGATCAGTGATCCAGCACCCTATACCACTAGACCACCACTGCCCCTCAGCCAAATTCGATACTCACCTTGTTAATTCTGCTGTTTAACTTTTGCATCGGTTGTAGCATCGCTGGATTGGATGTTACCCAAGTAGTAACTCACAATAAGCTTATAAGCTTGTCCAGGAGGGGTTTGATGCATGACTTCCAGCTTTTTAAAGCTTACTATAAGCCCAACATGATCGAGTGTTGCAGTTCCTCTTTGCTGTCCTTTAACATCTGTATACTATAAGAAAGCCTTTTTTAGGTACAGCCTTCCAAAATCCAGCACTATGAATCAGCACAAAATGGAAAATGCAAACATTCTGGATTTCTTGTCAACTGAAGGCCAACATTTTGATTTATTTCCCCATGGTGAAGGTACAGTACATTTTCTGATAGCATTTCAGGGTATCATCCTTGGGAATTTCTGTGTGTAGTTGTAAAGAACAATATATTTAGACACACCAATGAATCCTCCTTCCATATCGATGTGGGTGGATTGATTTCACTTGTTTTCACGGTGTTTCTGCTAGAAGGTTTTGACAAACTGCATGTTTTTATTAAAATATTGTTTATATATATATATATATATATATATATATATATATATATATATATATATACACACACACATATACATATATATATATATATATACATATATACACATATATATACAAATACACATATACATACAAATACACATATACATTATATATATATCATAGTATTATAGTGATTATTCAGCCCCCAATCACCTTTAAATTCATTGATGTGGCCTTCAGTGAAAATGAATTTAACATCCATGAGTTTAACATCCTTGCTTTCTTACTCTGACAAAAATGCTTGGAATTATAAAAAAACAAAATTTCTATTCTTGCTAAGGATTGCTAGTGCTTTGTTTGTACTAAGCACTTGATATTCTGGCTCAACTGCAGCACTTTCTGAATGGGTTCTTGCAATTGTTTTTTGTTAGATTTGTTTTTCAAAGCTGCATATTTTTGCACATCAAATAGTCCGCTTCTCTTGAGATCCGAGGACAGTTTGTGTTGTAAACTGGTTTCACTGGAATGTGACTTTTTCCAAGAGAAATGCAGCCGTGAGAGGAGGCACAAGCCAGTGTTCATCCTCACGCCGGTCCCAAGCCCAGATACAACGACAGCACTTTCTGCATGCATCTTAAAATTTTTTTTGAGATTTGTTTTTCGAAGCTGCATATTTTTGCACAAATTGTGGGGTGAGGTGCATCGCACAGGACTTAGTATAGCACCTAGTGCTGTAAAGCAGCTGTAGTGTAGTTGCGTAGACTTCTTGCTTCCAGCTTCATCTGCAGCTGCTTTACAGCACTAGGTGCTATACTAAGTCCTGTGCGATGCACCTAGTGCTGTAAAGCAGCTGTAGTGTCGTTGCGTAGACTTCTCGCTTCCAGCTTCATCTGCAGCTGCCACCTAGCTCATTGAGTGAAAAGAAGTCCAAGTGCGCCAGTCCTTCCTGATGGTACAAAGCTTCTGCTAACTCAAGCCTCTCACATTGCCTCCTCGCGGCACACCCTGGTAACTGGGCACCTGAAGGCCCCAGGCTAAATATGTGGGGGATGTCGGAGCAGGTTGAGCCCCAGAGGTGTAGTATGCAGGCCCACTGGTGTGTGGACATGTCCTGGTACTCACTAGTCAATCATCTGCTCCCTTGCGGATAAAGCCCTTGAGGTAAAGGCTAAAAGAAGGACAACTGATTCACAAACCCCAGCTAAGGGCAAATAGCACCACTGCCTTGTGGTCGTCACAGGAGTGACAAAGGCTAAGGGAAACACCCTCTACAGAAAATCTGGAGTGGAGCCCTGAAGGTGGTTGGTCCCCACGTAGCAGCACCTCCCAGAAACTCCTGTAGCTAAGTTGGTACCAACTGTATCGACTAGCCCATTCCGCTGGACACTACCAGCTAGGCCGAAATGGGGGATCTGTCGACTGGGCATCTCGGTTTCCTCCACAACTTTGTCCTGGCCTGTGCCCTGGAGAGGTCACTCCAGTGCCGCCTTCCTATGGCAGCTCAACACGATAAGATGTAGATGCTGGTTAAAAACCCAGGGCTAATTGGCATAAGCTCGGGTACCTAGGGCTACCTCCCAACGGTGGGAAGGATCATCGTGTCCCACTGCCCAGCTACTGTCAACCTTTAACCCCAGTCAGTAAGGTGCAGGCCTACCACAGTCCGCTTACTTCAATGGGTGTTTGAAGTGTAGGCAAAAAAAAGCTGAATCAGAGATGGTAAACACTGCACCAGGCAACTACAAAAAAGACAAAGCAGCTAGCATTGAGTCTGGCAACCTGGAACGTCAGAACAATGTGTCCTGGCCTCTCTGACGATCTTCACCTGGAACGACAGAACAATGTGTCCTGGCCTCTCTGACGATCTTCAGCAAATCAACGACATAGGACAAAGACTTACTGTATGGGAAGCTGACTATTGGAGCCAGGTCAAAGGCACACTCGCTGGGGGAGAAGACTCTGCAAACAGTGAGGACTATCGCCACCCAAACCACACTGCAAAGAATTCAACTGCAGCGGCTGCAGCAGGATCTGCAGATCCAGTATCGGCCTCTACAACCACGCCCAACACTACAGCTCCCTGACTGAAGACCCATGGCACAAAACCCTCCATGATCTTTCAAGATCAACGGAGCCAATAAATAAATAAATTAATTAATTAATATTTTTGCACAACAAATGGTGCTCTTCTCTAGTCAACTGAGGACAGTTTGCGTTGCAAACTGGTTTCATATGAATGTGATTTTCCAAGAGAATTGCAGCCATGAGGGGAGGCACAAACCAGTGCTCATCCTCACGTCGGTCCCAAGCCCAAATAAATGCAGAGGGTTGTGTCAAGAAGGGCATCCGACGTAAAACATTTGCCAACTTTGTTATGTGACCCATCCATAAGAATTTCATAGCGGATCGGTCGAGGCCCAGGTTAACAACAACCGCCATCAGTGCTGTTAACCAACAGGATGCTGGTGAAAACTGGGCTTCTGTTGGTCGAAGAAGGAGCGGCGGGAGGGGGCGTGTCCATAGGCAGAGCGAGAAGAGGAAAGGCGTAAGTCTAGGACTGAGTGTAGGGACTTTGAATGTTGAAACTATGACAGGAAAAGGAAGAGAGTTGGCTGACATGATGCAGAGGAGGAAGGTGGACATACTGTGTGTTCAGGAGACCAGGTGGAAAAGTAGCAAGGCTAGAAGCTTAGGAGCAGGGTTTAAGTTGTTTTATCATAGTGTGGATGGTAAGAGAAATGGAGTAGGAGTCATCTTGAAGGAGGGATTTGTCAGAAGTGTTCAAGACGTGAAAAGAGTTAGAACAGTAGGAGACATTCTGGAGTGAGTTAGATGAAGTGATGCAGAGTACCCCGAGAGGTGAAAGAATGGTCATTGGTGCAGACTTCAATGGACATGTTGATGCAGGCAACAGAGGGAACGAGGAAGTGATGGGCAGGTTTGGTATCCAGGACAGGAACATGGAAGGACAGATGTTGATAGATTTTGCAAAAAGGATGGAAATGGCTGTGGTGAATACTAATAAAAGGAAGTGTCGTGTTGTCTTCAAGAAGGAGTTGAAACAGGCTTTGGGTGGTCAGGATGTGCTTACAGATGACTGGACAACTACAGCTAATGCGATCAGAGACAGGTAAGAGAGTACTTGCTGTGTCCTCTGGAAGGAAAGTAGATAAGGAGACTTGGTGATGGAATGAGGAAGTGCAGGAGTGTGTGCAAAGGAAGAGGTTAGCTAAGAAGTGTGACATTTGAGAGGACGGAAGAGACTAAACAGTAATACAGGGAGACACAGCGTAAGGCAAAGGTAGCGGTGTCAAAGGCCAAACAGAGGGCGTATGATGACTTGTATACTAGTCTGGACAGTAAGGAGGAAGAAAATGATTTATACAGGTTGCCACAGCAGAGAAATAGAGATGGGAGGGACATGCAGCAAGTTAGTGATTAAGGACAGAGTGGGAAATGTATTGACTGATGACAGAAGTGTACTGGGAAGATGGAAAGAGTACTTTGAAGAGTGGATGAATGATTAAAATGAGAGAAAAAAGAGAAGAGGTGACCATTGAGGACCAGGAAATAGCAAAGATTAGTAAGAGTGAAGTGAGGAGGGCATTGAAGAGCATGAAGTGTGGAAAGGCAGTTGGTCCTGATGACATACCTGTGGAGGTATGGAAGTGTCTTGAAGAGGTAGCAGTAGATTTTCTGACAAGAACATTCAACAAGGTTTTAGAGAGTGAGGGGATGCCGGAGGAATTGAGATATGTGCTGGTGCCCATTTTTAAGAACAAGGGAGATGTGCAGAGTTGTGGCAACTACAGAGGGATAAAGTTGATGAGACATACGATGAAGTTATGGGAAAGAATAGTGGAAGCTAGACTAAGGGCAGAGGTCAGCATTTGTGAACAATAGTTTGGTTTCATGCCAAGAAAGAGCACCACAGATGCACTGTTTGCTTTGAGGATGTTAATAGAGAAGTACAGAGAAGGTCAGGAGCTGCATTGTGCCTTTGTGGATCTGGAGAAAGCAAATGATAGGCTGCCGAGAGAGGAACTGTGGTATTGCATGAGAAAGTCTAGAGTGGCAGAGAAGTATGTTAGAGTGGTGCAGGACATTTCTGAGAGATGTAAGACATGCATGAGGTGTGCTGTCGGTGTGACAGAAGAGTTCAAGGTGGATTTCCATATGGACAATGATGTTGATGTCTTGTTGAAAAGCTTAGCTTACTCTTTCTTGAACATCAGACTATTTAATTTATTTATTTTGCTGTACTATATTGACCATGCAAGGGAAATTATTGCCTCTGCATTTAGTGCCTTGCTCTTCAGCCATGATGGTGTACAGTATAATGGGAAGGTGAAGCTCACCACCATCACTCCAACACCAACACATTTCTTTGATTTGGGAATCAAACCTTAGGTCCCGGGCAGTGGTGGCCTTATGGTAAAGGTGGTAGATCACTGATCCTCAGGTTGGGGGTTCAAGCCCCACTTGCTACAGGTTATCACTGTCCCCACCAGTGCAGCTAACTGGGTTATCAAACGCTGGCCATGTCTCTCACTGTCTATGGTGTGAGGCATGTAAAAGAACCATGGCTGACTTTCGACAAGGGTAGCTGCATAGCCGTCAGCGTGTTTCTGCCCTACGATGGCCTGGTGAGCTGTCCAGGGTGTACTCTGCCCTCACCCAGAGTCGGCTGGGATGGGCGCCAGCCTCCCTGGGACCATAATTAGGATTAAGCGGTTACAGAAAATGAATTGAACCTTATGTCCCAAACCTGCATTTCTAACCATTCCACCACAGGTGCCACATTCAAAAGCCGCAAGCCAAATCTGGCCCACCAACTCATTTTATATGGCCAATCTCAGTTCTCAAAGATGATGATTATAGTACCATCCTTTGCATCAACTTCTTTTCCTTTCGGCTTTTTCCCTTTTCTCAGGGGTCACCACAGTGAATCACCCTATTTTCATGTTTGACTTGGCATAGGTTTTTACATCAGATGCCCTTCCTAACACAACCTTCAGAAGGGGCAGAAACAGGCTGACGGCTATGCAGCTACTTTTTATGAAAGTCAGCAATGGTTTTTTACATGCCTCTCACCATAGACAGTGAGAGACATGGCCGGCCTTTGATAACCCAGTTAGGTTCACTAGGGGGACAATGAGAACCCGTGGAGAGTGGGGCTTGTACCACCAACCTCAATGATCCAGCACCTTTACCACCAGGCTACCACTGCCCCAGTGCTAATAGTAAACGCTGCATAGCAGGTGGATATGACAAATTTGCACATATAATCCTATCCTCAGGTAGGACGGTGTCCCCACCGAGTTTAATGAAAGTCTGCATGTCGGGTGTGATACTAAACAATAGAAAAGCTTTTTAGCAACATTAGCTTTTCAGCACAAAACCAACTGTCTGATAAATGAATGCCATTTAGGATGAGCAGAAAACTCTGCCATGTCACAGTGGGAGATCATAGCAAAAGACCATTTCACTGTTGAGACGATATGAAAAGCCTTTCAAGAAGAACACCTAAAGAATGAGCATCAAATAGTAAAATACAACAGAGATAAGAAAAAAAGAATAATCTTGAGAGAGACTGGTAAAAAAAATTCATGGGAGACCAGAATAAACACAAACATGTGTCTAAACACCACTTCTGAGAGTGTTTACAAATAGGAGAAAGGTTTGAAAGAAGAGGTGTTTTAGAGTTAATGTGAGAGCTGCTCGGAAGGGAGAGTAGTTTTATTTTACCAACAACACACCATTGGTTTTGGATACTCTGCAATTCATACAGCTAGATCAACTTTATCTAATTTACCTAGATATAATGCCATTTGGAAGGTACAGCATGAGCATGTGTTGTTGTATTTGAGAGATCAATTGACATGTGAATTGTTAAAAGGATTGACACTTAAGTTGACCATGCTTACCCTGCTTTTATCAGGGCAAAGAATTCAGGCCCTCCATCTTATTGACATTAGAAATGTAGATATTTCTGATGACTGTGTTAAAATTAGAATTGGGGATCTCCTCAAACAGACTCGAACTGGTTTTCACCAAGGTGAACTCTCTCTAAAGAGCTATATGCCTGATCAGAGACTGTGCATTGTCAGTGTGATGAAGCTATATCTGGATATGACTCGCCACCTCAGAGAAGACGAGACAGCTTTGTTCATAAGCATTACGAGGTCTCGCAAAAGAGTGAGCAAAGACACTGTAAGTAGATGGATTAAGCTTGTTCTCAAAAGTGCAGGTATTGACATGTCAATATTCAAACCACACAGTGTACGATCAGCCTCTACTAGTGCAGCATTAGCCTTCAATGTGCCAATTCAAACTGTTCTGCTGACGGCAGGTTGGAGCAGTGAATGTGTGTTCAGACAATTTTATAACAAACCAGTTTCTCATGACAGTAGTTTCAGTAGTGCTCTTTTAAATTCTGTGTCCAATGTTGGTATGTGATCATCTCATCATAAGCTTTGCATGTTTTCCTGAATTATCAGGAATGTTTACTTATGTGACTGAGTTAACTTGTGCATTTTCACAAAATAAATGTGACATATTGGGCTTGAGGAAATTGATGGAAATATGATTTCACTCTAAATATCTCACGTAGTCCCGATAGGACGGAATAGGGAGGTGGAATTATACAATTAAATGAGACTTACCTGTAAGTTGATATTTGATTGTAATTCCACCGACCTATGAAGTACTGAGAAATTACGTAATGGTTGAGAAATAATATTTCTACACTTTAAAACCTGACATTCTGTGCATGTGCATCTCACGTAATCCCTCAGTACTTCATAGGTCGGTGGAATTACAATCAAATATCAATTTACAAGTAAGTCTCATTTAATTGTGTAATTATAGCTTCTTCAGTCCATTTATACTGTAGTTGGAAATTTCATCAGCAAAAGTTTCCCTCAGTAATGTTCCTCTGATTGACAAACTAAAAAAATGGAAGGATGAAAATAAAACATGTCACTATAAAGTTGTCTGTTATGAAGCTCTGACACTGGACACTCCTAACATGAGAGTAAATTACAATGCGTTTGTCAGATTGCAATCTAACAAAAGTTTTTTGCCTATTTGTTTGTTTGTTTCAATGCACTTGTGTATCCTTACATGAAATGCACACTTGCTTGTGACCAATGGTGACTTCTGCCTCTTCGTTAATTACTTTGTGCAGAACTCTGCCAATCACACTGAAAAGGCAAAATATATAGTCATAAGAATTTCCCCAAAACACAGTAAAAGCATGAACAGCTTCTGCACCGGGGTCAGGGTACCAAGTAGTTGGGGTAAGAGCAGACTTAGCAGGATGTACAGTAAAACCTAAACTGTCAAGATGTTTCACTGTGGTTGCCACATTTTCCTTAGTGTTGTTTTGTCAAACTATTCAAAAGAGAGTCGTCAATGTAGGAGGTGTTTGGAAACCCCTGACTTAAGCGATGAAAAACTGGTTTCACCAGCTCAGTAAAGATTCTAGGTGCAGACGCAAGCCCATTTGGAAGACAAGTAAACTGAAATAAAGTTTCATTCCAGACAAATCTCAAATATATACTTTCTTCATGCCTTACTGGAATACTAAAGTAGGCGTCCTTTAAATCTACAGAGGCAAAATAGCAGCCCTTTTCCCACCAGAAAATGGCAGATCTGAAAGTATCCATTTTAAATTGGCAGGTGTCAATGCTGTCTTTCAATGTTTTGAGGTTCTAATTGATTCTCAAGGAACCATTTTTCTTGATGCAAGAAAATATATTTGATATAAATTCCCCATCAACATGTTCATATGCCTCTATGATACCTTTGTCATAAATGTGGGAAAGTTCTTCTGTAATGAGCATGTGCTCATTCTTTGTAAACTTAATAGCATTAGGTATAGTCTGCTAGGATGGTGTAATAAAATCTATATCTACACCCTCAATATTAGTTAACATCCAAGGATCAGATGAAATGTCAGCCCATTTACTTGCAAAATGTTGCACTTTCCCAGCATAAAAGTTTTCAGGAGTGTTTATCACAAAAAACTCCTCAGGTATGTGCCTCACCTTGTTACTTTTTTGACAATTCTTCCTTTACTTGCAGAACCCTTCGTCTGTAAAAAAAAGTGTTCTGCCCTTTTCCACCACCTCGACTTTGCTTAGCTGTGTAGCTATGGTTTTAAAATTTTTGTTGGCGAATACCTCCAGAGCCACTGTTGTTATATGGATGAAACAGTGGCTTGTCCTGACGATATCTTGGTCTGTCGGACACAAAAACTTTCTTCCCCATCTGTTTAGAGTCTCCAATGTCCTTTATTTTCTTATGCAACTCAGTGCCAAACAAATACTGATGGTGATCATACCAGAAGTACAAAGGTTCTTATATGGCCCAGTCAAGTACTGCTTAAATGCATCGTGCCTTTTCACATTCATGTCTACTTGTGCACCTGTCAGCAGTCTGAGCCCTGGCACATTGGCCGGGAAACGAACCCGGGTCAACTGCTTGGAAGACAGCTATGCTCACCACTATACCACCAACGTATTACGCTTGTCATCAGCATGTCGGCAACTTGAATGATGGGGATCATGGATTTAGCCAGTAAGCCTTGCCCACGTTGCAATTTATGTCTCCTGTTTTGCTGTATGCTTTCGCCTCGTGCCAGATTTCTCCATTTACTTTCAGCACCACTAAGCTTCACAATTCTTGGGACGAAAATATTTGTCCATTAAGACCTTCAACTTTGTGAAATTTGGTGCTTCGGCAAGTCCATCCCCAGTTGACTTCGCTAACTCCGGTTTTATACCGTCTGAAGTCTTTTCATCGTCACCAAAGAAATCTGCTAATTCGTTCATTAATGAAGACATGAAAGAGGCATCAGAGTCTTCTGTATCTGGGTCACCGATTTTACTGTCATTCCCACAAACCTGAGACACTAATGTATCAAATTCATCGCCTTCTTCCTCATCTGTATCGGAAGTGGCGTCGCCTTCCGCCATTGTTTGTTTACTTCCGCCTGGTACACAATCAGAAGTGGTTGGGATTGGAGACGGTCGTGAGTTTCCGTCACTGTGAAAAGTGGTCAAATTCCTTCCAACATTTTCTAAAGTCTTTTCCAATATCTGCATAGCCGCAGTCTGGGTCACATGATTTTTCACCATAAAATCTAACAGTTTCATGAGGTGGTTATCAGCGGTGACCTCACCTTCCTTGCTGCTTGCTGGCTTGTTGCCTCGAGCTTTGGCCGAAACTAGATCTTCAGGGGTCTCACCATTCGATTCAATTTCTCCGTCTGAGGCAGCAATGTCCTCGACATTTGGCTGCTCTTTCCTTTCCCATGAGGATTTAATTCTCTTTCCACTTCTGGAAGTTGACGGCATGCTCTGTACAATGCCAAGTGCTCCCTCACGAGCCTCTACCCCCTCGGGGCGGTTGTTGGACACCTTTCGTGTCGCCATTGTTCTAGCCCTTTAGGCTGACCATGACCCGCGGCCGTTTTGGTCAAATGCACAGCTGTTGTTCAAGCGAACCAGCTAAAAGTCTCCAAAAGTGATTTTTAAACAATGAATCACACTCAGTTCTCAAAACGTTCTTTGAACTTCAACTTCTACCGAGAGAAATTTCAAACGTAGCACAGATAAAAAGTTTGTTGAACACTGATATACTCACGCGAACTGATATTCTGCGCATGCGCATCTCACGTAGTCCCGATAGGACGGAATAGGTAGGTGGAATGTAAGGCTTAAGGGACCACGCAAATGAAATCGATGCTAAATTGTTCTGATGAATGATCATGACTTTATTTATATGCAATTAGATAAAAAAACAGCTTGGGATGGTTACAGTGAAGCTACTTCATCACACCATTTTACTGTTGATTATTTTTCCACACAACAATGTTTAGTCCTTAAGAGACAAACAGAAAACACTCATTTACCTTTGATTATAAATGTGTGTTCGAGAGAGTGTGTGCATTTGAGAGCGAGAGAGAGAGAGAGAGAGAGAGAGAAGGTAAAGGAGTGATTAAGTGAGAGACTGATAAGTCAGAGGAGTGAGAGAGAGAGAGAGAGAGAGAGAGAGAGAGATGATATGAGTGAGTGGTGAAAGAGAAATAAGTGAGTGAGTGGAGAGATGAGTGAGTGGAGAGAGAGAGAGAGAGAGAGAGAGAGAGAGAGAAAGAGAGATTTACCTTCAGCTACTTCAGGGGCTTTACCGTGCTGGGAAAACGCCCTGCATGACAGTGATGCTACTGACTTCAAAACCCTAAAACAATCACACAGTAATAACCAAGTAATAAATTTCAGTATGACATAATACAGTGATAGAGAGAGAGAGAGAGAGAGAGAGAGAGAGAGAGATTTCCTTTTGGTTTTTCCCTTTTTCAGGGGTCACCACAGCGAATGATTCGCACGTTTGATTTGGCATACACACAAGATGATAAAACGAAAATAAATAAAAGGAAGAGAGATTCTGTTTTGAGCTCAGAGCCACACCTATAAAATATTCCTAACTCAACTGGGACAGCTAATGAGTTAGCTCGCTTACAAACTCGCATTTTACCCATTAAAAGACTCTCTAGTGTTTTCAAAATATCTTACAAAAGTAACACATAGTACAAACTAATACCAATCCAGGTTCTTCACCTAGGTGTAAACATTTATTCTAGTTTATTGTTTGTTGTCGTTTCTCTGTAGCAGTGCTAAAATTTGACATCTCAAACTGTATTCAATGTAGAGCATTCAGTCAGGCTGCGTTCTCAACGCTTCATTATTATCACCTAGGGCACTAATGCATGACAGAGATGCTGTTACTTCATACACTATGTAGGGCATGTAGATCGTGAGGATGCAAAAAAATTGAATCATCCTAGGAACCACAACGATTGGTTAGGCTGGTTCTTGACAAAATCCTGGTTCAGAAGCGTGATAATTTCTACCGTAATAACTGTTCAAAATGCGCGGAAACAATCGGGCTTAGTTTGTGACTAAAAAGGCATATAAAAACTAACTAAATAAACAAACAAAAACATGTATCAAATAAAGTAATGTTGCACTCCCTAAGTTAGCGTTACCTTCTAGAAAACTAGTTCGTTACAAGCTCTTCAGAAAACGGACGAAAGGGTAGATACCGTAATAGATGTATTAATTCCGCCGTTTAAGTAGAACGATATACTGTACAGTACTGTATGCATGTACGCATCTCTTTTTAAATCATTTTATTAGGAAATACAATTATAAAAATTATTAAAATCTACATGTATACATTCTTAACAAATTTAATAGACTCTTTGTCATATAAGAAACAAATACAAATATTTTGGAAAACTTTATCCCGAGTAAGTAAACTTGAGTACCTGGTGGAGGAAACCCATAAAAGTATGGGAAGAGGATGAAAATGTACTCCATACAGATATGCCCCCAGTGAGCCTGTACGAGTGCAGCTCCACTGTTTGGTCTGTGTTCTCTGCCTTGTCCTACAGACACATTCTTAGTTTATGAAACAAGAAAGGGGAGAGACGCTTATCCCTTTTTTTTTTTTTTTTTGCATCCTGTCACTTTCAAAGTATCAGTGGATAACTGATGAGGCAGCGCGGTGACGTAGTGGTTAGCACATTCGCCTCATAGCAAGAAGGCCTGGGTTTGAATCCAGGCCTGGGTGTTTCTGTGTGGAGTTTGCATGTTCTCCCCATGCTTGTGTGGTTTCCTCTGGGTACTCTGGTTTCCTCCCATGGTCCAAAAACATGCACAGCAGGTTAATTGGCTAAAATAATCTAAGTTGGATAACTTGTGTCCAATCCCTTTCTTCAATGAATAAAATATGTTTCAATACCTGATGATGTTTTCATTGTTTGGCTTTTTCAGCATCCCTCTGAAACTAAACTCCACTTTTAGGTTTGTCTTTTTAGTTTAGTTCAATCCTTTTCATATTGTTTACACTTCTTTAACACATGTTCAACTGTTTGATTTTTCCCAGAAACTGCACAACTTCCCCCTTTCCCCCCAGAATGTATACAGTGCTGTTCAGTCCAGTGTGTCCGACTCTGTCTTGTCATAATGGTCTCTTCTGTTTCTTCTTTTTTGCCTTGCTTGTTTCCCCTACTCAAGGGTTGATCGAGAACACCTCTCTCCTCTTGATTCCACTACTTACCACATTTTCCAGAGTTCTTTTTATTGATTATACTTCTGCTTTTCCCAGGCTTGTCTTGAATTGTTTTTTTTTCCTGAGTGATTGTTTTATGAGTTCGTGTGCTATAGTTCATTTCCCAGCACACCCACCTGTGCAGGTATCCAAACTTCTTCTTCTTTTACTTTCGGCTGCTCCCTTCAGGGGTCGCCACAGCAAATCATCCGCCTCCATCTCACCCTGTCCTCTGCATCTTCTTTTCTGACTCCAACGACCTTCATGTCTTCCTTTACCACATCCATAAATCTTTTCTTTGGTCTTCTTCGAGGCCTTCTGCCTGGTAGTTCCCACCTCAGCATCCTACTGCCAATATACTCACTATCCCTCCTCTGTACATGTCCAAACCATCTCAGTCTAGCCTCTCTGACTTTGTCTCCAAAACATCTTACATGGGCTGTCCCTCTGATATACTCATTTCTGATCCTATCCATCCTCGTTACTCCCAGAGAGAACCTGAACATTTTCATCTCCACTACCTCCAGCTCTGCCTCCTGCCTTTTCCTCAGCGCCACTGTTTCTAAGCCATACAACATCGCTGGCCTCACCACCATCTTGTACACTTTTCCCTTCATTCTTGCTGACACTCTCCTATCGCACATCACACCGGACACTTTTCTCCAACCATTCCAGCCTGCCTGCACACGCTTCTTCACCTCTTTTCCACACTCTCCATTGCTCTGGATTGTTGAGCCTAAGTACTTAAAATCCTCCACCTTCGTTATCTCTGCTCCCTGTAACATCACCGTTCCTCCTGGGTCCTTCTCATTCACACACATGTATTCTGATTTTCTGAGGCTAACCTTCATTCCTCTCTTTTCCAGGGCATACCTCCATCTCTCTAGATTTTCCTGCACTTGTTCTCTGCTCTCACTACAGATCACAATGTCATCTGCAAACATCATAGTTGTCATCTGCAAGGTACCCAAACCGATCTGACTATTGTACCATTTTTCTGGGTTCTCTATACATTGTTAGCTGTTTTCTGATGACATCTTGTCTTCTGCTTTTTGTACTAGTTTATAAATTTATTAAATCTGAGAATGATTCTATCCATAATATTTCTCTAGGTGGATGTACTTGTTTCACCCACTGCATCGTCATGCTGGTTGCTATTGTTTCTGCTGAAAACACTGACAGGTAGTCCTATGCCTATTTCTGCTTGTTTGAACCCAAAGGCAGGACTGAAAAATGCTAGTGCAGTTTTTCCCGTCTCTAGCTACTTGGTTCCATCTATAAATATTTGGAGATATCCATAGTAGTTGTTTACATATTTTGTGGCTGTGATCCCACCGTGACCTTTCTCATTTTTACCTTTGTTGTGGAATATGCTGATCTCTGGATAAAGTGGTGCCTGTGGAGGGTATGGCGAAAGTTTTCCTATTTTTAGGAAATTAGGGTATGTAGTGGTTAGAGTGCTGGGCTCATGATCGGGAGGTTGTGAGTTCAAATCCCACTGAGACCCTCACTGTGCTAAGAGCTCTAGGCAAGGTCTCAACCACAAGTGTGCCTCTGTTCACCCAGCAGTATAAATGGGTACCAGTAAAAATATACTGGAAAGGTAACCTGCGATGGACTAGCATCCCATCCAGGAGGAGTTCAACTCCTGGTCGCTTTGCGCTACAGAAACCGGTAATAAGCACCGGCCTGATGAGCCACTAGGCTCGGGTGTAAAAACCCAACAGACTTCCCTACCTGTGGAGGGTATGGCAAACGTTTCTTTTTTCTGTTGTTTTTACTAACATCTGTGAGGATATTTAATAATAATACTTAACATCTCGTGAGTTTCATTTGTAAGATCTATTGAGGGAAGCCTTATATATTTAGTGGGATTAACTTCATTGCTTTTGTGGGTTTCAGTACATTTTGTCAAGTATGAAATGCAGGCCCTTTAACTTTAGCTTTATTAAGCTTTATTTATCTGTGCCATTACACAGGCAGGATTTCAAAACAGCTGCAATTTAGAACTTTGACCTGTCGTTATCATGCATCTCATCTGTAATAGGAATGTCACATTTGTAAGCCAGCGGAGGTTACTGATCGACTGTTTCATGTTAGAGCGGAGAAACTTTGTCTCTGAAATTTTAACTTCGTTATATCAGCGTGAAACTGAAAGTTACTGAAAGAAAGAAACAAACAAAAAAATTTTCATTATGATCTTTTCAGCTTTATTCATCTTTGGTGTCCTGGTAGAAATGCCCGTTTGGGCAAAAGTTGTAGACAGTTTTTCAGAGTGCAGCAAGTTCTTTTATAAGGGCACTGAACCACAGGGCATGGATCAAAACGCCATAAAAATTTGCCAGGAATATGAATATGGTGGGTTTTTCTATGCTTCGCTTTATTCAAAATATCACAGGATTCCTGTATACAGTGCCTACACTTTTGATCAGAGCTGCAGGAACGAAGGTCAACGGAAAAGCAGTAACTGGTTCATTGAACCTCAGGTGAGATGGTTTTCATTTTTGAGGATTGAGGAAGGTTAGTTTCGAACAGAGTGTGTTGTGTATTACAGTATTCCTGAATGGCAGTCTAAATATCAGGAAACTTTTTCTATAAAATTTACATTCAGTTCATTGCCAGTGACAAATTCTAGCACTTCACCAGTGTAGGGAAATGATAGCATCCAAAAAAAAAAAAATTCAGAACACCTCGAAATCCGAATGCAAATGCTGCACTCAGATTGAAAGGAACAGAAGAGTAAATTTTTGGGAAAAAATTTCAAAGCTAATTTTTGAGTTTAAAGCAGCAATGGATGACACACTTATTACACCATATTTCAGAATAGAGTTTAATATAAAAAAACTGGCATATATCAGCTGGCATATAATTACCTCATCTTGGGCAGTGGTGACCTGGTGGTATAGGGCGCTGGATCACTGATCCTATGGTTGGGGATTCGAGTCTCACTGTCCACAAGGTTGTCACTGCCCCCCAGTGCAGCTAACTGGGTTATCAAAGGCCGGCCATATCTTTCACTGTCTATGGTGTGAGGCATGTTAAAGAACCATTGCTGACTTTCGTAAAGAGTAGCTGCATAGCCATCCACATGTTTCTGCCCTTTGCTGAAGGGTTGTGTCAGGAAGGGCATCCGACATAAAAACCTATGGCAAATCAAACGGTTCGCTGCGGCAACCCCTGAGAAAAAAAGAAAAGGCGAAATGTAAAGAGATATAATGACCTCATCTTAACCCACATTGTATTTTGAAACTAATTTCCGGGGCAGCACGGTGGCTTAGTGGTTCAACACCAAGAAGGTCCTGAGTTCAGGACCTGTTCTCAGCTTGTTTGTTTCAGTGTGATTATTACTTATTTTTTATTGGTCCATTTAACTGTTTACTGTCAGGCTATTAATGAGTATTGCTCAAAGCAAGCTTCATTACACACTATACTGCATACCTCTACACTTTAAAAAGTTGCATCCACAATTGAATAACAGAATTGAATAGAAAAAGAATCCTGCATTTATATTTATTAGTTGATTTATTTTATTTCATTCAGCTTTCTGGCTTCTCGGAGGATAAGATGCAACCAGAGAATACATATGACCGTGATACATTAAAAAGAGATCAATCTCTGAACAGTGATTACAGCAATACTGGCTACGACAGAGGGCATCTCAACCCCAACAGTTACCAGTGTAATGATGGCCGTAAGGCTACATTCACCCTGACCAACAGCGCACCAATGGATGCTTGCTTCAACCGTGTTCATTGGAAACAATGGGAGAATGAAGTCAAAGCCATTTTCATGACCTGGGCTCTAAGGGGAACTACCTACCTAGTAACAGGAACTGTGCCTTCAGACTATAGGATACCAAGAAAAGGGGAATTTGATGATCCTAATGCAAGAGAATACAACCGAGTCACTGTTCCTACAAAGGTCTGGACAGCTGTTTGTTATGTGGATGATGAAAATGACGAGCGGTCATTTTCATTTGGCTATATAGGGCTGAATCAACCTGACAGTAGAATAAATGTCATGCAGATTCCACAACTTAATAATCGTCTGGCTGAATATTACACTTCATCTAATTTAAATATTTTCAAAGATGACTGTTTTTCTACCAAGAAAAAATCTGAGGAACTTGTCAAGAGACTTTATAGGAACATCCAGCTGCCTTTAAGTGACAGACTGATCATGTCTCATGATATTTTGAATACAATTCACACTGCCACGAGCAGGTTCGATGAAGGAGGTCAGTGGCCTTCAAAGAGGCCCAAGGTAACTGAACTGAGTATACAGGAGTCTTTCGATAGTGTGGACTTTTGGTTTAAAACTACAGAGCAAATGAAATATGTGTCTGGGGCAACTTGTGTACTGTCAAAGCCAATAATTGGACTTAATACAGGGATTCACAAAAGAGACACCTTTGATAATTCCCAAGAGATAACTTGTAACCTGGTTCCAGAGAAGGTATCAGACTGTACTACCTCTTGCCTGTACAAGGAGCAGGCTGGAGATTATTACTGCTATGATGGTAATGAAGAGAAACTGTGTTCTCCTGAGTATTCAATAATAACAGTCAGTGGAACTAAGTGTAACAGTGACCACACCTGTGGAAAACATGGGGAGAACGACTACTGGTGCCGAGTAGGAAATTCACGGGATTACTGCAGTACCCCCTTACCGATAGGTAAAGGAGTCGGAACGTATTTTGGTGATGGGAAGTACTGCCGTTCAAACCACAACTGTGGCTGGTATGGTAAGTCGTACACCTGGTGTTACACTGATTACAGCGATAACTGGGACTACTGCTGCAGGATTGCTGATAATCGCTACTCAGCTCTAAATGGTAAGATGTGTAAGCCGGAACATCCATGTGGTTACTACGGAGAAAATTACCTTTGGTGCAAAACCACAGATGGACATTGGGATTACTGTTGTAACTAAGAAAATCATAACATTAATTTTATTTCAAATAAAATTAATATTATGATTTATGTTATGATAAATGAAATTAGTGACTGAGCGACAAAAAGACAAGTGCAAAACATATAGCAACAACTGTGTGGGATTTTATAAATGGGTGTCACATTGATAATATTTTTACGATCACTCACAATGTGCAAAAGATTATTATCTCTAGTTACAGAATAAAAATTTTAAATGTAATTAGTATATGCTGCACAAGAATGGCTACTATTCTATTTGTTGATATCTACTATACTATCTTGTATGGCTTGTATGGCGATGACCTGTTGAACTGTGCAGAGTGTACTTTGCCCTCGCCCAAAGTTGGCTGAAATGGGCGCCAGCCTCCCTGTGACCCTAATTAGTATTAAGCAGCTTTGAAAATAAATAAATGAATGAATAGTCCATTTGGTGTCATATACGAAGGTTGAGGTGAATAATTGTTGTGGGATGTCCCACAGTGATGCTGTATCAAGGCACAGATGCCGTGTGCCTCTGTCTGTCTCTCTTGCCACCAGTGTGTCACATGACCTACACACATTGTGATAATGCAACAGAAGCTGTTCTCTTTGACATCATCACCTACTGACTGGCCTGCCCTTTCCGGGACATCATCCACTGATCGTCCCACACTATAACAGCATCATCACCCCTACACGCACTATGAAAACAGGACTTACTGATTGCTGCACCCTCTCTTTGACATCACCAACTGACCTACACTCTGTGACATTGACACTTCCCTACACACTATCTTGACCTTCATGCTCTCTGATGATGTTATGAAGAGGGGCACTACCACCCTGGGGCATTCTATGACATGGTTTACTTCATGATTGACCTACTACACACGCTGATAATTTCACAGATAGTGGGGCCACCCCGGGACATCCCACACTGCTTCTAGTTTCTCACGCATCCTTCTGGGAACCAAAGAAAGTCTTTCTATTTAAGTATAAAATACCTTACAATTTCATTTTTTTAAAAACATACTTTAAATTTCACAGCATTTCCTCTGTACTGAACAACAAGACAGTTTAAGTTTTAAAATACAGTTGAATTTAAAATTGTGACGCTTTTGGCTTTGGAATGACATTAACCCAAAAATACATTAAAATTTATTATTCTGAGTGATCTTCTGTTTCTCGTTGCTTGCAAGGACAAAAACCTATAGATTTAGTTTAGTTCAATTTAGTTTTATTTGTATAGTGCCTTTTACAATTCAAATTGTCTCAAAACAGCTTTAAACAATAAAAGTAAGTGTTTATTAAGTATTCAAGAATTTAGACATTTCCTACAACCCTAATGAGCATTACCCACGGCGACGGTGGCAAAGTAAAACTCCCTCCGTTGATGCAAGGAAGAAACCTTGAGAGAAACAAGGCCCAAAAAGGAAAGCCATCCTCACTTCAAAGTGTCCACTATAAAGGACACAAATGGGCCGGGTCTCTGGTATATACAGTGTCATATTGTGTTGCAAAGTATGTTATAGGATACGTGTACTGTATATGATCATATGGAAGGATGATAACAAAAATTAATGGAGAATAATAAAGAAAAAAATAATGATTGTAATTCAGGACTCTTTCCATGAGAAAATCCATCTTACTGTCATAAAAATCTTAATCAGGAAATCCTTTGTATTGTGTAGATTGAATGATATAAGCAGCTTTTCACTTTTAAAAGTAAAAATTAAATTTGAGTTTTACATTTCATGTTTTTTTTTATGAGTAAAAATTCCTGTGATCATTTATTTCACATTATTATTTTGGTTTCGTTTCTGATTAATGATACGAAAGAAGATGTGTTCTGGAGGAAGCTGTCTGTGCTTGTGTATTCATGAAACATTATAATAGTTGTAGTTGTCAAGCTAATAAATCAATCATTATATTTACACTACGTTTGTACGTGTATGACTTATGCGCTCTCTCTCTCTCTCTCTCTCTCTCACACACACACACACACAAATACATAACTACGTACTGCAAACACTATAGTGATGCATTTATGTTTAAGCTGTTTTATCATGGTGTGGATGGGAAGAGAAATGGAGTAGGAGTCATCTTGAAGGAGGGGTTTGTCAGGAATGTTCTAGAAGTGAAGAGTGTCAGACAGAGTGATGAGTCTCAAGTTAGAAATTGAAGGCGTGATGGTCAATGTTGTTAGTGCTTATGCCCCACAGGCAGGATGTAAGCTAGAAGAAAAGGAGAGATTCTGGAGCGAGTTAGATGAAGTGATGCAGAGTACCCCCAGAGGTGAAAGAGTGGTCATTGGGGCAGACTTCAGTGGACATGTTGGTGCAGGCAACAGAGGGGACGAGGAAGTGATGGGCAGGTTTGGTATCCAGGACAGGAACACAGACGGACAGATGTTGATCGATTTTGCAAAAAGGATGGACATGGCTGTGGTGAATACTTTCTTCAAGAAGAAACAGGAGCATAGGGTGACTTATGAAAGCGGAGGTAAGAGCACACAGGTAGACTACATCTTGTGTAGGCGATGTAATTTGAAGGAAGTCAGTGACTGCAAAGTAGTAGTGGGTGAGAGTGTTGCCAAACAGCATAAGATAGTGGTGTGCAGGATGATGCTGATGGTGAGAGTAAGGTGAAAAAGGCAAAGGCAGAGCAGCAGACAAAGTGGTGGAAGCTGAAAAAGGAAGTGTCGTGTTGTCTTCAAGGAGGAGTTGTAACAGGCTTTGGGTAGTCAGGAAGTGCTTCCAGATGACTGGATAACCACAGCCAATGTGATCAGGGAGACCGGTAGGAGAGTACTTGGTGTGTCCTCTGGAAGGAAAGTAGATAAGGAAACTTGGTGGTGGAATGAGGAAGTGCAGGAGTGTGTACAAAAGAAGAGGTTAGCTAAGAAGAAGTGGGACACAGAGAGGACTGAAGAGAGTAAACAGGAGTACAGGGAGACACAGCGTAAGGCGACGGTAGCGGTGTCAAAGGCCAAACAGAGGGCGTATGATGACTTGTATGATAGGTTGGACAGTAAGGAGGGAGAAAATGATTTATACAGGTTAGCACAGCAGAGAAATAGAGATGGGAAAGACGTGCAGCAAGTTAGAGTGATAAAGGACAGAGGGAAATGTATTGACTGATGACAGAAGTGTGCTGGGAAGATGGAAAGAGTACTTTGAAGAGCTGATGAATGAGGAAAATGAGAGAGAAAAAAGAGTAGGGGGGTGACCATTGAGGACCAGGAAGTAGCAAAGATTAGTAAGGGAGAAGTGAGGAGGGCATTGAAGAGGATGAAGAATGGAAAGGCAGTTGGCCCTGATGACATACCAGTTGAGGTATGGAAGTGTCTAGGGGAGGTAGGTAGCAGTAGATTTTCTGACAAAAATATTCAACAAGGTCTTAGAAAGTGAGCAGATGCCGGAGGAATGGAGGAGAAGTGTGCTTGTGCCCATTTTTAAGAACAAGGGAGATGTACAGAGTCGTGGCAATTACAGAGGGATAAAGTTGATGAGCCATACAATGAAGTTATGGGAAAGAATAGTGGAAGCTAGATTAAGGGCAGAGGTCAGCATTTGTGAACAACAGTTTGGTTTCATGCCAAGAAAGAGCACCACAGATGCAGTGTTTGCTTTGAGGATATTAATAGAGAAGTAAAGAGAAGGTCAGAAGGAGCTGCATTGTGCCTTTGTGGATCTGGAGAAAGCATATGACAGGGTGCCGAGAGAAGAACTGTGGTATTGTATGAGGAAGTCTGGAGTGGCAGAGAAGTATGTTAGAGTGGTGCAGGACATGTATGAGAGATGTAAGACAGTGGTGAGGTGTGCTGTCGGTGTGACAGAAGAGTTCAAGGTGGAGGTGGGACTGCATCAAGGGTCAGCTCTCAGCCCCTTCTTGTTTGCTATGGTGATGGACAGGCTGACAGACGAGGTGAGACAAGAATCTCCATGGACTATGATGTTTGCAGATGACATCGTGATCTGTAGTGAGAGCAGAGAACAAGTGGAGGAAAATCTAGAGAGGTGGAGGTATGCCCTGGAAAGGAGGGGAATGAAGGTTAGTCTCAGTAAGAAAGAATACATGTGTGTGAACGACAAGGACCCAAGAGGAACGGTGAGGTTACAGGGGGCAGAGATAAGGAAGGTGGAGGATTTTAAGTACTTAGGCTCAACAATCCAGAGCAATAGAGAGTGTGGAAAAGAGGTGACGAAGCGCGTGCAGGCAGGTTGGAATGGATGGAGAAAAGTGTCCGGTGTGATGTGTGATAGGAGAGTATCGGCAAGAATGAAGGGAAAAGTGTACAAGATGGTGATGAGGCCAGCGATGTTGTATGGTTTAGAGACAGTGGCCCTGGGGAAAAGACAGGAGTCAGAGTTGCAGGTAGCAGAGATGAAAATGTTTAGGTTCTCTTTGGGAGTAACGAGGATGGATAGGATCAGAAACGAGTACATCAGAGGGACAGCACATAGATGTTCTGGAGACAGTCAGGGAGGCTAGATTGAGATGGTTTGGACATGTACAGAGGAGGGATAGTGAGTATATTGGTAGTAGGATGCTGAGGTTGGAACTACCAGGCAGAAGGCCCAGAGGAAGACCAAAGAAAAGATTTATGGATGTGGTGAAGGCGGACATGAAGGTCGTTGGAGTAAGAGTAGAAGATGCAGAGGATAGGGAGAGATGGAGGCAGTTCATTTGCTGTGGCGACCCCTGAAGGGAACAGCCGAAAGAAAAAGAAGAATAACTCATTAATACAGTATTAATGTAGTAAAATGTAGTTATGATTAAGAAAAACTTTAATTTTGTACTATGATTATTTATTCATAAAATATATAAACATTATACAGCCTACTTTATCTATCTATCTATCTATCTATCTATCTATCTATCTATCTATCTATCTATCTATATATATATATAAATATATATATCTTCTTTTTTCTTTTCCTTTCAGCTGTTCCCTTCAGGGGTCACCGCAGCAAATGATCTGCCTCCATCTCTCCCTATCCTCTGCATCTTCTACTCTTACTCCAACTACCTTCATGTCCTCCTTCACCACATCCATAAATCTTCTCTTTGGTCTTCCTCAAGGCCTTCTGCCTGGTAGTTCCAACTTGAGCATCCTACTACCAATATATTCACTATCCCTCCTCTGTACATGTCCAAACCATCTCAATCTAGCCTCTCTGACTTTGTCTCCAAAACATCTTACATGTGCTGTCCCTCTGACGCACTCATTCCTGATCCTATCCATCCTCGTTACTCCCAAAGAGAATCTCAACATTTTCATCTCTGCTACCTCCAGCGCTGCCTCCTGTCTTTTCCACAGCGCCACTGTTTCTAAACCATACAACATCGCTGGCCTCAACACCGTCTTGTACACTTTTCCCTTCATTCTTGTCGATACCTTCCTATCACACATTTTCTCCAGATCCACAAAGGCACAATGCAGCTCCTGCTGCATCTGTGGTGCTCTTTCTTGGCATGAAACCAAACTGTTGATCATTATAGACTACCTGTCATATAAGAAACAAATACAGATATTCTTTGAAAGCTTTATTACAATCAACATTTTATTTATTTATTCATTTTTTTCAGTTGAAAAAAAAACTGATCAAATTATTAATTCATTCATTTACACAGCAGTTTGCTAGATTATCACAGAGCCAACACACAGCATTCACACACACACACACCAAGGGGCAATTTGGAACAGCCAATTAAGTTAATGTGCCTGTGTTTGAATTGAGGAAAAAACTTGAGTACCAGGTGGAGGAAACCCACAAATGCATGCAGGGAGGATGAAAATGTACTCCGCACAGATCTGCCCTCAGTGAGCCTGTACTAGTACATTATCTCCACTGTTTGGTCAGTGTTCTCTGCCTTGGCCAACAGACCCATTCCTAGTTTACGAAACAAAAAGTATACTTCTGCTTTTCCCAGGCTTGTCTTGAATTGTTTTTTTTTTCTGAGTGATTGTTTTATGAGTTCATGTGCTATAGCTCATTTCGCAGCACACCCACCTGTGCAGGAACCCAAACCAATCTATTGTACCATTTTTCTGGGTTGTCTATACATTGTTCGCTATTTGCTGATCACATCTTGTCTGCTTTTTGTACTAGTTTGTAAGTTTATTCAATCTGAGAATGATTCTAGCCATAATATTTCTCTAGGTGGATGTACTTGTTTCACCCACTGCATCGTCATGCTGGTTGCTATTGTTTCTGCTGAAAACACTGACAGGTAGTCCTATGCCTATTTCTGCTTGTTTGAACCCAAAGGCAGGACTGAAAAATGCTAGTGCAGTTTTTCCTGTCTTTAGCTGCTTGATTCCAGCCATAAATATTTGGAGATATCCATAGTAGTCGTTTACATATTTTGTGGCTGTGATCCCACTGTCACGTTTCTCATTTTTATGTTTGTTGTGCAATTATATGCTGATCTCTGGATAAAGTGGTGCCTGTGGAGGGTATGGCAAATGTTTTCCTACTTTTCTTGCTTGGCTTTCCACATTTCATCCAAACATTTTCCTTTGCTTTTCATTTATTGCACAAGCAGTTGTGTCCAAATGTTGGCCTGGTACTGTAAATAATAACCATTTTTTTTGTTGTTTTTACGCACATCTGTGAGGATATTTAATAATAATACTTAACATCTCATGTGTTTCATAAGATCTATTGAGGGAAGCCTTATATATTTAGTGGGATTACCTTCATTGCTTTTGTGGGTTTCAGTACATTTTGTCAAGTATGAAATGCAGGCCCTTTAAAGCAAAGCTTTATTTAGCTGTCACATGGCACAGGTAGGATTTCGAAACAGCTGCATTTTAGAACTTTGACGTAGTTGAAATGTCTGGATCATGTATCTCATCTGTAACAGGAATATCACATTTGTAAGCCAGCGGAGGTTACTGATCGACTGTTTCATGTTAGAGTGGAGAAAGTTTGTCTCTTAAACTTTAACTTAAACTAAAAAAAAAAACCTTTTCATTATGATCTTTTTCGTCTTATTCATCTTTGCTGCCCTGGCAGAAATGCCCATTTGGGCAAAAGTTGTAGACAGTTTTTCAGAGTGCAGCAACTTCTTTTATAAGGGCACTGAACCACAGGGCATGGATCAAAACGGCATAAAAATTTGCCAGCAATATGAATATGGTGGGTTTTTCTATGCTTCGCTTTACTCAAAATATCACAGGATTCCTGTATACAGTGCCTACACTTTTGATCGAAGCTGCAATAACCAAGATCAACGGAAAACTGGTGACTGGTTCATTGAACCTCAGGTGAGATGGTTTTCATTTTTGAGGATTGAGGAGGGTTAGCTTTGAAAAGAGTGTGTTCTGTATTATTTCTGAATGGCAAGTCCAAAAATCAGGAAACTTTTTCTATAAAATTTACCTTCAGTTCATTGCCACTGACACATTCTAGCACTTCACCAGTGTAGAGAAATACAGTAATAGCATCAAAAAAAAAGAAAGAAAAAAAAAAAAGAAATCAGAACACCTCAAAATCCGAATGTAAACTGAAAGAGTACTGCACTCAGATTGAAAGATACAGAAGAGTAAATTTTTGAGAAAAATTTTCAAAGCTAATTTTTGAGTTTAAAGCAGCAATGGATGACATTGACACACTTTTTATACCATATTTCAGAATGGGGTTTGTTGGCTCTGTCGATCTCAGAAGATAATGGGGGATTTTGTGTCCATGAGTCTTTGGTCAGGGAGCTGCAGCGTTGGGCATGGCTGTAGAGGCTAATACAGGATCTGCAGATCCTGCCGCAGCTGCTGCAGATGAAGTCCTTGAAGTGTGGTGGGGGAGGAGACAGTCTCCGCAGTCTGCGGAGTCTCTTTTCTGCCCAGCGGGTGTCTTTTCTCTCCTCTGCTGTCCTGATGACATCCTGGGTGGTGGTCCACTAGTCAGAGCAGTCGGAGGCGGCTGACTCCAAGTCGGAGGGGATGAGGTCTCCAGCCTTGAGATCGTGCTTGCAGACATTCTTGAGGCTGAGAGCTGGGCGTCCCTTTGACCTGGTTCCAGTAGCCAGCTCCCTGTACAGTAAGTCTTTGGGGATGCGGCCGTCATCCATTCAGGTGACGTGCCGAGCCATCGCAAGCATCTCTGGGTCAGGATGGCAAACATACTGGGCATATCTGCTCTGGTCATGATGTCGATGTCGGAGACATGGTCCTGCCAAGTGATGCCCAGGAGTCTGCAAAGGCAGCATTGGTAGAAGGCATTCAGCCGGTGTTCCTGGCAGGGGTAGAGGGTCCATGCTTCACTGCCGTAAAGGAGAGTACTCAGTACACAAGACTTGTAGACTTTTATCTTGGGGTTGGTGGTTAGCATGGAGTTGTCACAGACTCGCTTCGCCAGACGGGCCACCACTGTCGATGCCTTGCCGATACGGATGTTCAGTTTAGAGTCTAGAGGGAGGTTCCTGGAGATGATTGATCCGAGGTAGGTGAACTTTTCCACCACCTCAAGGGTGTGGTCACCAATGTTGATACTGGGAGCACTGCTGACATCCTGGCCCATGACCTCGGTCTTACTAAGGCTGATGGTGAGGCCAAACTCAGAGCAGGCACCAGAAAAGCAGTTGATGAGATGTTGGAGCACTTCCTTGGTGTGGGCAACAATAGCAGCATCATCAGCAAAGAGCAGCTCCCTGATGAGAATGGTTCTCACCTTGGTCTTTGCTCTGAGACGTGCCAGGTTAAAGAGACTTCCGTCGCTTCTGGCATGGAATGGTCGGTGAGAATTCCGCCGAGAATGGTCGGTGTCATGGTCAGCGCTGTGGAAACTGTACATGACCAACACTTGGTTCAGCAGGGATATCCTGGTGATGACGAAGTCCAGCTGATGCCAGTGGCGAGACCTTGGGTGTTTCCAGGACACTCGGTGGCAGGGCTTGGTGGGGAAGAATGTGTTATTCAGACAGAGGTCATGAAAGGAGCAGAGCTCAAGAAGGCGTTGACAGTTCTCGTTGAGCTTGCCAATGCCAAAGCGGCCAATGCAGCGGGGCCAGGAGTCATGATCTGCCCCAATCCGTGTGTTAAAGTCACCGAGCAGAAACAGGTGCTTCTTGGTAGGGATCTGCTGGATCTTGGTTTTGAGCGCATCGTAGAATGTATCCTTCACTTCAACTGAAGAGCCAAGCATTGGAGAATAGGCACTAATGATGGTGGCTGGTCCAGAGGAGGTTGTGAGATGGAGAGACGGGACTTGCGGAGTGCCTGAGTATGGCAGTTCAACAGAGAACAGAAAGGAGTTTCGCACAGTGAATCCAACAGGCAATGCTCGTCAGGCTCCGTTCCCTGAGAGAAAGAACGTATCGTCCTTCTCCTTCAGGCTGCCGCTGCCCGAGAGTTGCGTCTCTTGCTGCAATGTCAATATTGAGCCTCCTCAGCTCACGGTCAATGATGGTAGTTTTTCTGGCATCGTTGATTTGCTGGAAACCCTCAGAGAGGCCAGGACACATTGTTCTGACCTTCCAGGTTGCCCGACTCAGCACTGGTTGCTTTGGTTTTTTGTTGTTGCCTGGTGCAGTGTTTACAGTCCGTGCTTCAGCTTTTGGCCTACACTTCAAGCACCCATTGAAGTAAGCGAACTGTGGCAGGCCAGCACCTTACTGACTGGGGGCTGCCCAGCTAAAGGCGGGCAGTAGCTGGCCAGTGGGACATGATGATCCCTCCCACTGTTGGGAGATAGCCCGAACCCCCTGAGTTTACGCCAATTAGCCCTGGGCTTTTAATCAGTATCTGCATCTTCCTGTGTTGAGCTGCCGCAGAAGTCGGCACTGGAGTGACCTCTCCAGGGTACAGGCCAGGGCGAAGTTGTGGAGGCCCAGTCGACAGATCCCCCTTCTTGGCCTAGCTCGTAGTGTCCAATGGAAGGGGCCAGCCAATACAGTCGGAACCAACTTGGCTACAATAGTTTTCAGGAGGTGCCGGTACGCGGGGACCAACTGCTTTCAGGGCTACACTCCTGATTTTCTGTCGAGGGTGTCTCCCTTAACCTTTGTCACTCCTGTGATGACCTCAAGGCAGTGGTGCTATTTGCCCTTAGATGGGGTTGTGAATTAGAGTTGTCCTCTTAGCCTTTACCTCAATGGCTTTATCTGCAAGGCAGCAGATGGTTGACTAGTGAGTACCAGGGCATGTCCACACGCTGGTGGGCCTATGTACTACACCTCTGGAGCTCAACCTGCTCCGAGATCCCTCACATATTTAGCCTGGGACCGTAAGGTACCCAGTTACCAGGGTGTGCTGCGAGGAGGGAACGTGAGACTCTTGACTTAGCAGAAGCTTTGTACCACCAGGAAGGACTGACGCACTTGGCCTTCTTTTCACACAATGAGCTGGATGGCTGCTGCAGATGAAACTGGAAGCGAGAAGTCTGAGCAACTACACTACAGCTGCACTACAGCACTAGGCACGATACTAAGTCCTGTGCAATGCACCCCACACAGAATGGGGTTTAATAATATAAAAAACTGGCACATATCAGCTGGCATATAATGACCTCATCTTAACCCACATTTGTACTTTGACTCTAATTTCTGAGGAAGCACGGTGTGCTTAGTAGTTAAACAGTAAGAAGGTCCTGGGTTCAGGACCTGTTCTTAGCGTATGTGTTTCTGTATGATTATTGCTTATTTTTTATTGGTCTATTTAACTTTTTATTCCACTGTTAGATGTCAGGCTATTAATAAATATTACTCAAAGCCAGATTCATTACACATCAGTGCATACCTCTACACTTTAAATAGTTGCATCCACAAGATGAAAACTGATGTGAGATTTTATTTGTAGCTTCTGCTTGATTCCATTCAGAGGTTGCTGTTATTGTTAAATGAAAAGGATTTCAGTTAACACGCAGACTCCCATTTCCATTGCTTAGCACTTCCCTATTATTGTGTAATTTCTAGTGTATTCTATTTCTAAGAAGATATAATGACCTCATCTTAACCCACATTGTGTAATTCCTTTTAAGTTAGGGGGAATTTGAAAACAGAACTGAATAGAAAAAGAAACTTGAATTTATATTTATTAGTTGATTTATTTTATTTTATTCAGCTTTCTGGCTTCCTGGAGGATAAGATGCAACCAGAGACTAATTATGACCGTGATAAATTAAAAAAAGGTCAATCTCTGAATGATGATTACAAGCATACTGGCTACGACAGAGGGCATCTCAACCCCAACAGTTACCAGTGTGATGATGGCCGTAAGGCTACATTCACCCTGACCAACAGCGCACCAATGGATGCTTGCTTCAATCGTGTTCAATGGAAACAATGGGAGAAAGAGGCCAAAGACATCTTAAAAGACTCGGCCCAAACGGGAACAACCTACCTAGTAACAGGAACTGTACCGTCAGACTATAGGATACCAAGAAAAGAGGAATTCGATGATCCTAGCACAAGTGAATACAACCGAGTCACTGTTCCTACAAAGGTCTGGACAGCTGTTTGTTATGTGGATGATGAAAATGAAGAGCGGTCATTTTCATTTGGCTATATAGGGCTGAATCAACCTGACAGTAGAATAAATGTCATGCAGATACCACAACTTAATAATCGTCTGGCTGAATATTACACTTCATCTAATTTAAATATTTTCAAAGATGACTGTTTTTCTACCAAGAAAAAATCTGAGGAACTTGTCAACAGGCTTTATAAAAAGATCCAGCTCCCTTTAAGTGACAGACTGATCATGTCTGATGATATTCTGAATACAATACACACTGCTATAAACAGGTTCGATGAAGGAGGGCAACGGCCTACAAAGGGGCCGACGGTAACTGAACTGAATATACAGTAGCCTTTCGACAGTTTGAACTTTTGGTTTAAAACTACAGAGCAAATGAAATGTGTCTGGGACAACTTGTGTACTGTCAAAGCCAATAATTGGACTTAATACAGGGTCTCAGAAAAATGACACCTTTAATAATTCCCAAGAGATAACTTGTAACCTGGTTCCAGAGAAGGTATCAGACTGTACTACCTCTTGCCTGTACAAGGAGCAGGCTGGAGATTATTACTGCTGTGATGGTGATGAAGAGAAACCGTGTTCTCCTGAGTATTCAATAATAACAGTCAGTGGAACTAAGTGTAACAGTGACCACACCTGTGGAAAACATGGGGAGAACGACTACTGGTGCCGAGTAGGAAATTCTATATATAATATTAATAAATAATATTTTTATGATCACTCACAATGTGCAAAAGATTATTATCTCTATTTACAGAATAAATAGTTTGAATGTAATTAGTATATGCTGCACAAGAATGGCTACTATTCTATTTGTTGATATCTACTATACTATCTTGTATGGCGATGGCCTGGTGAAGTGTGCAGGGTGTACCCCACCCTCGCCCAAAGTCGGCTGAAATGGGCACCAGCCTCCCTGTGACCATAATTAGGATTAAGCAACTTAGAAAATGAGTAAATGAATGAATAGTCCATTCGGTGTCATCTACCAAGTTTGAGGTGAATAATTGATGTGGGATGTCCCACTTTGATGCTTTATTAGGGCCCAGACCAATGTGTCACATGACCTACACATGCTGTGATAATGTCACAGAAGCTCTTCTCATTGACATCATCACCTAATGACCGACCTGCCCTTTCCGGGACAACATCCACTGATCGTCCCACAGTGTAACAGCATCATCACCCCTACATGCATTATGATCTACTACTCACTACTGATTGCTGCGCCCTCTCTTTGACATCACCTACTGATTGACCTACACTCTGTGATATTGACACTTCCCTACACACTATCTTGACCTTCATGCTCTCTGATGATGTCATGAAGAGGGGAACTACCACCCTGAGGCATTCCAGCTGTAGTGCTTTACGCACTCGTTCTACTAGTGGGATGTCTTGCGAAGAACATTACTCTTACAGGGACTGGTACTCTATATCCTTCTGTCTTCTTTTCCATCTCCTTGTCACTCTGACACTTTGATGATGTCAAAAAGAGGTGGTAGCCTTATGCTCTTCTTATTGACCTTCCATCTCTGTGACATGTTTACTTCATGATTGACCGACACGCTGATAATTTCACCGATAGTGGGGCCACCACCCTAGGACAGCCCACCAATGAACCAATGAAAGTCATTTTTGTTTTCTGTCATTTACTTTCTATTTTATATACTGTATAACAGTCATCTGTTGCTTGTTGCTTGCAAGGACAAAAACCTATGGATTTAATAGAACATAATTCAGTTCAATTCAGTTTTATTTGTATAGTGCCTTTTACAATTCACATTGTCTCAAAACAGCTTTAAATAATAAAAGTTGGAGTTTATTAAGTATAAATGAAAAAAATGAGGATCGCAATTCAGGACTCCTTCCATGAGAAAATCCATCTTACTCTCATATAAATCTGAATCAGGAAGTCCTTTGTATTGTTTAGTTTGAATGATATAAGCAGCTTTTCACTTTTAAAAGTAAAAAGTAAGTTTGGGTTTTACATTTTATGCTTTTTTTCGAGGAGTAAAAATTGCTGTGATCATGTACTGCATATTATTATTTTGGTTTCGTTTGATTAATGATATGAAAGATGTGTTCTGGAGGAACCTGTCTGTTCTTGTGTATTCATGAAACATTATAACAGTTGTAGTTGTAAAGTTAATAAATCAATCAATCATTATGTTTCCATTATGTTTGTACGTGTATGACTTATGCACTCTCTTTCACACACCTCTCGCTCGCTCTCTCTCTCTCGCACACACACACACACACACACAGACACACACACACATACATAACTACATAGTACACTATTGCGATGCATTCATGTCAGTTCACTGTTTTATTTATTTGATATAGAATGAAAGTACTCAGAAATATTTACATAAATTGAAATAAGTAAACCCTCTTCATCACTCATCATTATCATTCCTCTTCCTCACGTCTCTTTATTACCTCGTCCTCTCCTTTACATCACCATCATTCATCATTGTACTCTTCATTAGTTTTCTCACTTTAACCCCAGGAATCTCTGCTTGTAGTTTTATTTTTTACTTTTTTGTTTGGTAAGTTTGTTTTTGTTTGCTTTTGGTTATTCATCCATCCATTTATTTGTTTGTTTTGTTGCTTGTTGGAGTTAGGAAACAGGCTATTGTTGGTGAGCTTTAATCCTTTCTCGTCAAAGACACATGGTCAACGTCAGCCAAATTCTATACTCACCTTGTTAATTCTGCTGTTTAACTTTTGCATCGGTTGTAGCATCACTGGATTGGATGTTACCCAAGTAGTAACTCACAATAAGCTTATAAGCTTGTCCAGGAGGGGTTTGATGCATGACTTCCAGCTTTTTAAAGCTTACTGTAAACCCAAAATGATCGAGTGTTGCAGTTCCTCTTTTCTGTCCTGTAACATCTGTATACTGTAAGAAAGCCTTTTGTAGCTATAGCCTTCTGAAAACCAGCACTATGAATAGGCTCGAAATGGAAAACACAAACATTCTGGATTTCTTGTCAACTGAAGGCCAACATTTTAATTTATTTCCCCATGGTGAAGGTACAGTACATTTTCTGATAGCATTTCAGGGTATTATCCTTGGGAATTTCTGTGTGCAGCCGTAAAGCACAATATATTTAGACACACCAATGAGTTCCCCTTCCATATCAATGTGGACAGATTGATTTCACTTGTTTTCACTGTGTTTCTGCTAGAGGGTTTTGACAGACTGCATGTTTTTATATATATATATATATATATATACACATATATACACACACACACACACACATATATATATATATATATATATATATATATATATATATATATACACACACACATATTATATTATAGTGTTATAGTGATTATTCAGCCCCCAATCACCTTTAAATTCATTGATGTGGCTCTCAGTGAAATGAGTTTAACGGCCATGAGTTTAACATCCCTGCATTCTTACTATGCCAGAAATGGTTGGAATGATCCAAAAACAAAGTTTCTATTCTCGCTAAGCATTGCTAGTGCTTTGTTTGTACTAAGAACTTGATATTCTGGCTCAACTTTAGCACTTTCTGCATGGGTTCTTGCAATTTTTTTGTCAGATTTGTCTTTCAAAGCTGCATATTTTTGCACAACAAATGGTGCTCTTCCCTGATGATCTGAGGAGAGTTTATGTTGCGAACTGGTTTCACCAGAATGTGATTTTCCAAGAACCAGAAACAGCTCTGTTTCTCTGTGATCTGGTGTTTTCAGATGCAGTGATCTCGAAGAGCATTCCAGAAAGAGTTCCCAGCAGATCAGTGTTACTGTTCCTCTGATAGATCTGACCGTTTACTCCCATTGTTTTAAACCTCAGCTTACTCATAAATTCATTGACATTATTTCTGATCCAAAGGAAATTTACCCTCACTCAGATGGGATATTGATATCTGTCGATGATCTCTGGCCAGTTAAGTAACAACAAATCAAGTTTGTTCCCAATGATGTGCTTAGAGCAGAGAATAAAGCACTAAATAAATTTATCACCCATCAGCTCACAGAAAATGTTTTGATCCGCTCACCTCCAGTATTTATCAGGCAGATTGATCATCTGACCAGTCCAATTCTGGTGTTGAAACTGCCTAAAAGTACTTGGCAGATGGACTTGCTGTTTCCACGAAGCAGTGTTTAACTCCAGTAGAGGGTGATCCTGAACTGAGCAGTACTGGCTTTTCAATGAATATTTCCTTTTACTGCAACAGTAACTCCCCACCACACTCGTCCCTATTCCAACAAAAGATTATATATAGTGGGAAGATTTCACCGTCGAGAATTAAGATTAAGTAAGCCAAGTCTCACACATCCTCATCATTCACCTGCGGCTGGAGTAAGCCAAGTTTGCATTTCATTCTTGTGTTCATATGAGTCGTCTTCAGAAGTCACAGTAGCTTTCAGGTTTCTAGTGTTCAGATTCCATCATTCTGGGCCTGGATTTCTAAAAATTTACATATAGACAATGATGTTGATGTCTTGGTGAAAATCTTCTCTTACTTTTTATCAAACATAATAACACTTTTTAATTTATTTTATTTTGCTGTACTATATTAACCGTGCAAGAGAAATTATTGTCTGCATTTAGTGCCTTGCTCTTCAGCCATGATGGTGTATAATGGGAAGGTGAAGCTCATCACCACCACCACCACCACCACCACTCCAACACCACACATTTCTTTGGTTTGGGAATCACTCCTTAGTTCCCAAACGTGTTTTTCTAATCATTCCATGCATTCAAAGCCTGCAAGCCAAATGTGGCCCACCAACTCATTTTATATTGTACGTATGTGTTTTCAAAGATTATGATTATTGTACATCTTTTGCATCAACTCCTTTTCCTTTCGGCTTTTTTACTTTTTCTCAGGGATCGCCACGATCATTTGAATTGCATGTTTGATTTGGCATAGGTTTTTAAATCGGATGCCCTTCCTGACACATCCCTTTCGCAAGGGGCAGAAACACGCTGACGGATATGCAGCTGCAATTTACAAAAGATCAATGGTTCTTTTACATGCCGCTCACCGTAGACAGAGAAACATCGCTGGCCTTTGATAACCCAGTTAGCTGCTCTGTGGGGACAGTGACAACCTTGTGGAGAGAGTGGGACTCGAACCCCCAACCTTAGGATCAGCAATGCAGTGCCCTTTTCCCCTCTATTAGGATTAAACTAGTCTTTGTGACAGCATTAGTTCATAGTTCTTTTAATGGGAGTCGATTATATTGGGATCAATATTGTCCAAAATGTTAGAGATAAAGGTAGAGCTCTTTATTGTCAAATGTTGCATAAACAATAAAAATCAGTTTAGAAGCATGCACAAAAGAAAACTTAGGAACTATACTAAGCTGTATAAGTGCACATACTGACAGACACATATACATACATACATCCTATATGAACCTATACATCTATCCACATATTTACACATTTACACTTATACATATATTCACATATTCACACCTATGCACACATACAGAAGGGTGAATAATAGATGCATAATATACACTGGGTAAGAGGTAGAGCATTTAATTATCAGGTTCATGGTGCTAAATCACTATTGAGTTGCTAAAATGATGTTCGGGATCTTCTTTTTTTTGTTGTTTCAAGTTTTGCACTTGAAACTTAGACATGAATAATGCACTTAAACATGAGTATTGTACTGTCCAGGAAGATGGTCTGAATGATGGTTATTGAGTTAGTGTGTGATGGTAGTGGTGGTGCTACACGTTTAACAGCTTGTGGGTAAAAGCTCTTCTTGAGTACAGTATTAGTTTTTGTTTTTGTGTCCTGTACCTTTTTCTGGAAGGTTGAGGGGAGAAAAGGGTGTCTGTCCAAGGTGTGTGGGATCCCTGATCATTTCACAGGCACTCCTGTGAAGTCTGTCAGTATAAACGTCATTGAAGCAGGGGTAGTGTAGTTCCAATTAGCTGCTCTGACATCCTGACCACCTTCTGTAAGGCCTTCCTGTCCTCTACAGTGCACTGCCGAACCCCACTGGACAGCAGTAGGTCAGGAGGCTCTCGATGGCGGAGTGGTAAAAGTTTGTCAGTAGGGGATGGGGTAAGCAGGCTTGTTGGAGCTTTCTGAGGAAGCATGTCCTTTGTTGTGCTTTCCCCACCTGGTGGGAGATGTTTGTGGTCCAGTTGAAGTCAGCAAAAATGTGGACTCAAAGAAACTTGAAGCACTCCACCTTCTCCACCACCTTTCCATCAATGTAAAAGACAGAGTGCTCAGTTTGCTTTGATCTCCTGAAGTCCATTATCATCTCCTTGGTTTTGTATGTGTTAAGTTCCAGATTGTTGCACCATAGCTGCAGATGCAAGACCTCCTTCCTGCAGTCCTCCTCGTTTTTATCCATAATGAAACCTATGCCAGTGGTGTCGAAATTGAATTTGACGATAGTGTTGCTGGTTACTGGGGGAACAGTCATATGTGAAGAGGGAGAATAGGAGGGGACTAAGAACACTCCCCTGTAGGATTCCAGAGTTCTGGATGGGAGTGGAGGAAATGTGTTCTCCTATCCTGACTTTCTGAAGTTTCCTAGCACCAGATAGCACAACTTCTGAACCAGTTTATGTGGTTGGACTATGTTAAAAGCAGAGTTGAAGTCTATGAACAGCATCCTCACATAGGAGTTTCTGCTGTCCAGGGGTGTGAGGGCTATGTGGAGGGCTGCATTAATGGCATCCTCTGTTGACTTGTTTGCTGTGTATGCAAACTGATGTGGATTGAGATCAGCAGGAACAGCAGCCTTAATGTGAGACAAGACAAGTTTCTTGAAATATTTGGTGGTGATTGGGGTTATGGCAACTGGGCAGGGGTCATTTAGGCAGCTTGCTGTGCTTTAGTATGCACTGGAATGATGGTAGCATTTTTGAGGCAGGTGGAAACCATACATTGCAGTTGCAAGATTTTAAAGTCAGTGGTGAAAAGCCCTGCTGGCTGATTTGCATATGCTTTAAGTACCCTTCCTGTTACTCTGTTTGGATCAGTAGCTTTCCTTATGTTAACTCTCCTCAGGGTGGCTCTGATCTGGTGCTGCTGCAGCTCAATGGGGTTGTCATCCCCTCAGGAAGAGCACTGCAGGTGCGCGCTTCTCCCATTGTGTTGGTTGAAGCAAGCAAAGAACTGTTTCAGGGTGTCTGGAAGGGTGCTGTCCTAGGGGTTTGCTGACGTGTGTGTGTGTGTGTCCTTGTAGCCAGTGAGTGTCTTCATCCCCTTCCACATATTCCTGATGTTGGGTCTTTCATGCTGTGACAAAATTATCAAAAGCTATCAGAACATATTTTTCTATTTTAATGCTTAAGTGTTTTTTGCAATACGTACTTGCCTTTTCCAACAAATGAAATGTGAACATTTGAGTTTTGAGCATACTTTTGAGTGCTCTGTCCAGCATTCAGCACTACAGTACACTCCTGTGCAAAAAAAAGAGCCATGTCTGTATTTTCCAAAATTGTAGTAATTATTTTATATAACAAATATATTGAATAAGTACGCAATTTCTATTATACAGTCAATAAGAAATTGCTTCCTTTAGATCCCTTTAGATTTTCACAAACATTCAAGTCTCTTGGTTAGACTTGCTGAAAGTTTCTTGCATCTGGAAATGTCCAAATTGGTCCACTCGTACTTGCACTTGATAGTTTCCCAAAGTTCAGTGGTGTTACTAAACTTTCGTCCAACAAATTTATGTTGGATATATGCCCAGAAATTCTTGATCAGGTTCAAATCTGGACACTGTCCCAGCCAGAACAGGAGCTTGATGCCATTCTTGTCAAGCCAAGCTTAAGTGGCCTTGGTAGTGTGGGATAGGGCGTTTATTAGTTATAAAACAAATTATTTAATATAAATTATATGGTGTTCAGACAAACCACCATAAACTCGTAACGATGCATTCTTGAGTGTTACATACTTTTGCTACTATAGCTACTCGTACAAATATGTAATTTCAATGTTGGCTTATTTTTTTGCCCACGAGTGTAGCATAGGCTGCTTCGATCTAGGGCCAGGTAGCTGGACATTGTGATCTACCTAAAAGGATGTTCATACTCGCTGGAGTTCAGCCATTCAGTCCTCAGCCTTTGGTCTCTAGACTGCAGAGCATCTAAAAGACCAATTGCTGCTTAATCATTTTTTTATTCAAAGAAGGTAGGGCAGACCTACTGCTACACCAATCCACCAGTCTCTACCTGTATTGACCCAAAAGTCGAGGTTCGCATCTTGGTAGCCCCTGCTACTACACTCAGAAACTGTGAAGATTTCTCTCCAGTGCTGGTGATACAAACTCTTTTATTAATGATTTAGAACTACAATTACCATTACAGTTTTAGGATAACCAACTAGACTCCATGTTAAACTGTGATGTTTCTGTAGCATGGTTCATAGTGAATAAATCTGTTTATGTGAATTCTGTATGGAGAAAGAAGCTGGAGTCTGAGTAAACTGTCTGCCTGAAAGAGTCTATCTCAAAGCAGAGAACCCAAGACCAACCAACGAGTGGCGATAATGCGAAAGTACAGTCCAAAATCGCGAGAAAAAAACCCCCCAAATAACCAAATCACTACTTTCAGAGCAAGCCAACTTCATTGCCTTGGACTGAGAATCTGCAGTTCACAGTCTTTTAACTGAGTAGCTAATGAAGCTCTAACAAAAACCTCCGGGGTATCTGGACTCGTCTTTGCCTGTAGTAAGAATACGTATTCATCAAAAACCTTCCTGCCAAACAGCTCAATGCAATCTCATGTCCAAAAATAGAAAAAGGTCATATGACCAAAAAGCAGGTCATTAGAAGGGCAAATGCGTATTTCAAAATTATTTAGATTTTTTAAATTATAATTACGTACTATTAATCGCACAAAGGAAATTATTGTCACTATATCTAATCCATCCAAAGTGAGCACATACACAGATAAACAGTGAGCACACTCACTTGGAGCCATGGGCTGCCACACACACCAGACTGACTGGAGAGCAGTTGGGGATCAGGTTCCTTGCTCCAGAGCACGTCAACCATGAAGGCAAAGTGCAGCTTTATCTTCGGAAACCAAAACAATGTTGTGATCATGAGTGTGATCTGGATGCTGATGTGACCATTGGTCTTATGAAAGTGTTCGCTGCAGGGTGCAGTCACCAGCCTGTAATATTCATCAAAACCTGCATTTAGATGTCAAAATTGACCAGCAAAGAAATCAATCAGTATTTACAAAAACATTTTTACAATGTGCCACAGAAATCTCCACACTGCTGGTGCTGCCTAACCTGGACATACTTCAAACGTTCCCTTTCAAACCATTTGCTGTTTCTGATATTCTCCAAAGTCGGCCGGAAGTCAGGGTCTTTTTCCAGACACCACAAGATCAATTCTTTGCACTCTGTGTATGGAGTAGTGAAAGAGATTTAAACAAATAGAGAAATAACAAATCATTGTGTGATTTTATTTTGTTGAGCAAATTTTACCTTGAGATAAATAAGAAGGTAGAGTAAATTTCACCGCAGCTATTTCCGAAATGTCTTCAAAAGGGCCCTGTCCGCAAAGTAGATAGCACAGAAGCACACCCAGACCCCAGACAGTAGCAGGAAGTCCCAAACACTGTCCTTCTGTAAAACATTCAGGGGGCCACAACATCGGAGCTCCTGAAAAACAGAAAGTGCAGCAAAGCTCACGAAAATGGTTCACTGCATTCCTTTGGATCCTATCCCAATTTGTATTATATATTACCTGCAAATTCTGTGTAGTGGGAGTCCTTAAGCAGATCCCCACAACCAAAGTCAATCAGTTTTACTTGCAGCGTCTTTGTGTCGATCAGGAGGTTGTCTGCTTTGATGTCACGGTGGAAAACTCCACGGTTGCAGCAGTGCTGAACCACCTCAACTACCTGCCACATGATCTTTCGAACTAGTGCTTCAGGGATTCGACCATTGTGCCACTTACAGAATTCCTCCAGGTCTATGCAGGGA